>CM052440.1:60774129-60833409 GCA_028533085.1 Varecia variegata
AGTATTGTGTTTTAATCTACAAACCTTACTCAGATATCTCCAGTTGTTCCGATACTTAAAAAAGAATTGACCTTGGAATCCAAAATCATAGGTTTGAGACTTGGCTCCACTACTGACTAGCAGTATGTACTTGTTGCAAATCAGATTCCTCCTTTATAAAACAAGAATACAAATAGATGCTCCTACATATTTCAGATCATTGAGGTAAAAACCAAACATTATAAGTAAAAGCAGAACTTCATGTCTTTAAAATATTTCACAAGTACAGGTGAAACCAGAGAGACTTTAGGTGATATATGGTAACGCCTAGCCCAAAAATAAACCATGAACTATCTCCCAATTACCAGATCTAGTGAAACAAGGAAATCAAAGTTTTAATGCTATATACAAGATAATAGAGATTTCTGTTGTGTAGAGTTTCTCATTCTTCCCTATCATTAATCTTCAAAAATTCATAGTTTTTCAACAGGCCATATATACCTCAGCTATGCTAAGTTTCAGTCATTTCTTCTTATTTTACACATTTAGCTTCAATTTACTTGGTTTAGAATGTGAAATTAAAAAGCCCAAATTTATTTTTACTGCCTATGATAGAAAAATATTAAAGACAAATACTATGGCATTGATAATTCAGTTTTGAATCTTTTCATAAAAATTACTTCAAATTATAGAAGTTGATTATTATTTTAAATGAACTATAAGCACAACTATGTGGCATATAGCAGGTTGTCATCAAGTCTATCATAATTAACTATGAATTTGCTTTCAGGTGATTTGAATCCTTTTCTTAATACTTCTCAATTTAATCATTTCATCTTCTCAGAAAAAGATGTGTAAATGAAACTCATTATTACTGAGTGCATGCAAGGTCATCTAGTGCCATTCTGCTGAAAAATTACAAGAGGAAAATAATACCATTAATAGAGTCTCCATCACTTTGATGAGACTACAGATTGAAATTCACTCTCACATATATCCTATTTCTTATGGCTTCAGAACAATGTGTATTAATAAAGACTAGGACTTTCTTATCAGTGTTAAAATGGTTACTGAAAACTATCCAAATGCAGTAACATTCAGAAGGACTTTTTAAATGCAAAATTTTCTTTATAATAAAAAATAATTTGTTAATACCTGGGATATTTTTATGCTAATATTTTACTGGAAAATATGAATGGTGAGAGTGACAGTTTACTAATTACAATTAGCCAAACATGAATAATCTAAATGTTCTCAATTTTAGCTTAGCAACACCAAAAAGATGCAAGAATTTGAAACAATATAAATATCTAAAAAATGTCATATCATAGACTACAGAAGATGGGATCATGCACTCACTTAGTTAGAAGAGTACATAAATTCTCTCGAAAGCACAAAGACCCTGGCTTCCTCATAAGAGATCTAGTGCCTCAGAAAAATGCATAAATAAAATAATGTGTAAATTAAAGTCTTATAGTTAAATGTTTTTCTTGACACAAATTTGCTGTTGTTTGCTTTTTGATAATATCCTCCTATAATTCTATAATTTTATCATATTTATCCTTTTCAGAAAATTCTTCTGACCATTTCTTCTGATCATCAGCATCTCATTATAATACATTTAGAAGTTAATGTGTATGATCTGAATAAAATAACCTTTGTATAATTTGCAGATGATGAAAAGTCATCACTGCTTGATTTCCATCATGAGGCTCCTGTTGGCCACCTCGATACTAGCCTCTCAATGAATAAATCAATGAACAATGCTAATTTGAATGTAAGTTTCATAGAAAGGTTTTCTTCTTTCAAAAATGATCATTTGCTTAATTTTGACCATAGTCTGATTTTTAAGCTTTTCTGCATTTTATAATGCTAGCTTTTAGACTTTTTCATTTAACAAAAATTCAGGAATATCTTTATAATTGAAGACCCCCCCCCCTTGGTGAACAAGTCCCAAAATAAAACAAACAGTCACTAAATCTAAGGGCAAGGTCAGCAATCTCTATTCTCCAGTTCAGAGACAACAAACTAGCAGCCCATGGCCTAGTTTTTTATCACCCAGCTTGTTAAAACAAAATTTTAAAAAATAAGTTACTAGTATTTCAAAATGAAGATATTTCATGTGAAATTTTGACTTTCAGTTTCCCTTTAAAGTGGGTCATCTAGTCACTCAACAATCACATTCCCACACAACTACTGGAGCTAACCCAAGGCTGTCCCCTCCAGCTGGGGCATGAACTCCCCACCACTTTCTGTTGTGCTAACCTGGCCCATTTCTTTCTCTCTTTACTTGCCTGGCCTCTCTAAGCATTTGGATCTGAGACTCCAAACTGAAGATCAACAAAATCACCACATAACTGAGAAGATTAGATGAAGATCAATCTACTTTGATACCTTTATGAAGTGATCCTCTCCTGATGTATCACATAAGATGACCATCTGAAAGAATAAGAAACATTTAATCTTGCAAACTATAATTTTCTATAAAAATTTTTAGAAACTGAGTCAGTTTCTAAACTAACCCCCGGGTTAAAATTTTTTTAAGTGTCTTTTTCATTTTTTAAAATCATTTTTAGTTGATACATCTCTTTCCACATTTTTTCCTTGCAAATTATTTATTTATTTGTATTGAGGTAAAAATCACGTAACGTAAAATTAACCATTTTAAAGGGAACAATTCACTGGCATTTGGTATATTCACAGTGTTGTGTACCCATTACCTCTATCTAGTTCCAAAACATTTTCATCATCCCAAAAGGAAACCCTGTACCCATTAAGCAATAACTCCCCATCCTACCCCACTCCCCACTCTCCCCTCTGGTCCCCTGTCCTGGCAACCACCAATCTGCTTTATGTTTGTGGATTTGCCTATTCTGGGAAATTCAATTAAGTGGAATCATACCAAAAAAAAAAAAAAAAAGTTTAAGTTGCTTCCAAGGCAGGTATTGGGGAGCACGATGACCCAGCTGGTGGTATCCTCAGTGTTTGGGCTGCATGCAGAGAAGCTGTGGCTTAACGGCATAGAACAGAAGGAAATTGGCTACAGCAACACCCGTATAAGGCTTGCCATGCCAGAACCAAGATAAGCAGCTTATTAAACCAAAAGAGCATCTCAAGAGAGGCAATATACAATCCATGTGGACCAAGAAACCAGGCAGCTGATCTATGAGAAAGTTACATGCGCCCCCTGGCACTTTCTTGAATGTATAGATATGTTTGGAACAGTAAAGTATGGGAACAGAGAAGATGGCAACTAAAATTACGGGTATATTTTGTTTTCATGTATATGCATATGGGTGTACATGTATATATTCCAAGTTGAATTATTTAATTTTTTATAATAAAAATAATAGCAATTATTTTATGGCCATTGAAAACAGAAATTCTGTCTAAAGTCTTTAAGAAAAAGAAGTGTTGGAAGAAAAGATGCCCACATTCTTAACAGTTGATCTCGGTTTTAGGGTTGGTTTAGGAAAGACTGGCACTTTTTTGTGGTATGTTAAAATACTGTAGCTAAGGTTACTTATTTCAGCCCATGTCACCAGAGAAAGAGTGTTCTCTACGTGCAAGAAGATATTACCCATCATTTGGGGATAGAGGGAGTGAGCTTTTCCTCTCCCAGCAATGTTAATTTTGCTTTTTTAGAACTTTATTTTCACAGCTAGACTCTCTTTGTACTGAAGACGTTTCAAAGTAGCAGGACTGAACTTGACCTGAAAGCACCCTCTAAATTTTCATTGTATTTTCTCTTCTCCCCACTTTCCCCCTTTGTGAAGTCTCCAAAATGCTATAGTCAACCACAGCCTTTCTTCTTTCTGACGTGGCTTGAGCTTTGGGCATCAGAATGTCAGTTGCCCACTTCCTGCTTGCCAGAGACCGAAGTAGAAGCCAAAATGTCAGATAAAGGCAAAAAGCAATTTTCTTCAAGGTGTCAGTGAGGTGTTTAAAATGAACTGTAAAACTGGAGCACTCAAGCTTTTGAAGTCATTTGTGGAGAACAGGTGGCTTTGCGTTCGGCCATCCAGGTCCTTTGGGCTGCATTCCAGAATGAGAGGGAAACCAGAACTGAGGGTGACTGCTCAGGGCTGGCGGGGAAGAACGTGCAAACAATGAAGCCGGGTTACCATGATGGAAGTGTCATTGCATCACATTACTTGCATCCAGGCAGGTGGCAGTGACTGTGTTTTTTTCATACTTCGCAATAATATATGTTCCATGGAGTACTACTCAGCCATAAAAAGGAATGAAATAATGTCTTTTTTGCAGCAATTTGGATACAACTGGAGACTATTATCAAGTGAAGTATCTCAGGAATGGGAAAACAAACACCACATGTATTCACTAGTAATTGGGAACTAAACTATGAGCACACATGGGCACAAAGAGATGCAAAGGACATTGGAAGCCAAGAAGCGGGGAGGGTGGCAGGGGGATGAGGGGTAAAAACTTACCTGTCTGGTACAATGAAACACACTATTATGATGATGGGCACACTAAAAGCCCCGCCTTAAGCATTATACAAGGTCTCCATGTAACAAAAACATTTGTACCCTCTTAATATTTTGAACTAAAAAAAGAAATATAATTAAATTTAAATTTAAATCCCCTCTATAAAAAGTGCCATGATAAAATTTGTTTATGGTACTATGGAACACATAGAGAGACATCTCTTGAAATCAGAGAGAATGGGACCTTGGAAGTACTAATCCTTGTAGGGATAGAAATCACAGCATCATTCAGTGTTGCAGAATGAATATTAACTATCTATCAAATAATGAATTCCTCCCAAGTAATGAACAATGTATAATCACCAGCCAGAAAGCACTACTTTAAACTAACTGCCCTCAAGGGTGTGCTATAAAGGTCAGCTGAGAACAGTGCTGTTGAGAGCGTGAACACCTGTGGAATTTGTGCTATGCCTACTTTTATATGTGTTACGTGTGCTTTCTATTTATTAAATGACATCTACTGAGATGGTATACCTGGATTCTGTAAGCATTGTTACTAGTAGAAACATGTCTGTAGAGTTACCATGTAATGTCATTTGAAGACTCTAGTTCTCACAGTAGAAAAATGTTGTTACTTGACACCATTATGTAAGAAACTACCAAAAAATGTTCTCCTAGAATTTAATACTAAGAAAAAAATCTTTCCAGAAAAGCCCACATTTGAATTTTTGTCATACAAAAATTATGATTCATCCTGTGTTCTTTCACTTTTGTCAAGAAGGAGAGAACAGAATAATGTAGGGTTTAGTTGTTGTTGTGACTATCTCCCCATAGATCCCAGTACAAATATTTTCCATCCTCTAAATTATTTCTGATCATGCTTGTCATTCTGCTTAAGCCATTTGTTCATTTATATATTCAAACACCACCATCCATTAAAGCCCCTTTTGAAGTGAAAAGTATTTTAAATTATTAATCAATCAATAAATAAGCAGACAGATGAATAGATGGATAGGTAGATGGTTTCACAGGTAAATAGATGGATAGTTTTCTTTCTTTACAAAAACTTAGATCTTTAAATATGATGTATGTTAGTGCTACTTTATGTTTTTGTATGTTTTTAAACAACAAAATATTAATTATTAACAAAATAATTAGTAACATATATTTTATGCCCAAGAATGTGCCTAGTTTTTAATTATTCATTTAGGTCACCAGGATATACATATTTACATCTTTTAATCATAGCACTAGTGAGTTAATATTTTCTAATGCCCTTAGAACAACAGCTGACATAGAGAAAGTGCTACATACGTGCTTGTTACATAAATTGTTGTATACAGTGTTAAAAATGGTTGCTAAAGCTTGAGAATTTTCAAGAGGTTTAGTTTATAATAGTGCATGGTTGACTGAGGAAATTCAAGTGTTCCAAGAAAAAAATCAATATTTTTAAATACTTCCTAAGATCCTTCAAACAAAATTTCAACAAAGCATCATTGCCTCTCATGTGTTGTAATATTAATAGTTTTTTTAATGTGCCTTAGGATAGAACTGACATCAATAGAACAACATTCCCCAAGAGGAGTTGCAAAACACCTCCTACTGAACCTGAGATATAAAAAGCTGGCTCATTCTGACCACCAGGGATACAGTACGAGCCAGTACACAATGTTCAACTGTTTATATTGATATTAATAATACACGAGTAGATGCGTGATTTCACCACGTATTAGGGCACTCTTAAAACTTGAAGAGGCAAATATGAGACAAACGAAAAAAAGACAGTCTCCCAGGTTCTGGATATGCTAGTGGCTGTTTCAGGAGCCTCAAGATGAAAGTAAAATGTCAAAAGCAAAAAGGAATCAAAATTCTTCAGAAAGTAGTCTCCAAATTCTTCCATCTTAGGGGCCAGTTGTAAGCATGATAATATTTGAATGAAGAAGGAATTAAACAAGTCGCTTTATGAAAAACTGAAAAAGACTTTTCCAAGACTTATCTCCATGCAGGGGCAAAACCACTATCAAAGTACACCCAAAGGACTTTTCTCCAATTCTTTAGAAAAGAAGCACCACCAGGGCTCTACTGGGAAATGAGAACACCAAGCTCCAGTTAGAAACTGGAAGAGGCTAGAAACCTACCTAATTTGTATCAAGATTTTATCCCAATGGATAGCAAAATATTAGCAATATTCCTGTCTGCACACACAAGCTAAATTTTAACAACGAACCATACAAGTGGGGTGGAATTTAAAAGAGGTCCTTCCATTTAGTCTCTGCAAGAACTTCCAGATGCAGGTAAGTTACTTAGTCATTTATTTGAATCCAGTTCAATATATATCACACACCGTGGTGTATGTTATACATTTTGACACACATAATCACATTTGGATGGTGTACATCTATTTAAAAGGTTCTGTGCTTTTAAAAGTGACAGTGATAGTAAGGCAACTTCAAGTGTCATATATGAAATGAAAAGTTACTATAAAGGAAACAGAGAAGCAAATTCTAAAATGTGTGCTTCTTAGCCTAACAACAATTTAGACCTTCTCTCTGACAACCAGTCTTCTGCTTAAGACCAGAGAGTGAGATCTCTTCTCCACCACATTAGCTGATAGGACCTCATTTCCTCATCTATAACATGGGAATAACCGTGTCTACCCCACAGGAGTAGGTGTGGAGTTTAAAGGACAGCTTGTGTAAAGCTTTTACAAACATGCCCTAGAATGATGCTATCCAGTAAAATATGCTGGCCACAAATTTTGCAAGCCACATATATAATTATAAATATCCTAGTAGCCACATAAAAAAAGAAACAGGGGAAATTAACTTCAACAATATATTTTTTTAATCCAGGTTATCTAAAATATTGTCATTTTAGCATGCAATCAATATAGAAAATTATTAATTATTAAATAATTAAAATCTTCCTCAAAGATGTTTTCTATAAAATCTTTGATATCTGGTATATATTTTACACCTATAACACATCTCAATTTGGTCTAGCCCCCTTTAAAGTATTCAGTAGCCATATGTGACTAGTGACTACTATATCGAGCAGGGCAGCCCTAGAAAATAGTTAACATTCAACAAATATTTTTTAGTATTAATTATTATACTAGTATTGGTATTACTACTACTTGGCATTACTGGTATTGGTATTACTGTTACAATAATCCTAAGCAGTGTTTATGATTATACACAGAATCATGAAATAATGTTAAATATCTTGTTAGTTTTTTCAAAACATGCAAACTTCCAGTGAGACTACAGGGCTGATAAGAATAAAAGAAGACATGCATCTTAATGTGAAGAAAATAACAGAAGATGATCAAAAACACAGATAAGGGCTTCCTAGGGTTCACTGAGGAGCCCACTTCGCTGAATCCACAGTGCATACCACCTCTTCCTGGACAACCCTAATTATACTTCAGATATCAACCTAGTCTTCCCTTCCTTTGGGAAGTTTTCCCTGACCCTAAAAGACTCAGATAGATTCCTGTGGCATCCTCTTTTTACCTTTATGTTAGCTTTTACCATAGTTTATTCCAAGGATATATGCCTGTTTCTCTTTTTTTCACTGCATTTCCTCTAATTTTCATCTTGAAATACTTTTTTTCTTGTTTACTTTCTCTCTGTGAGTGATCTTATCATTTTCTATACATTCAACCAGTCCATCTGTGCACATCACGTCTAAGTCTTTGTCTGAAACCTACTAGAATTTTCCAGTTTGCTATATACAAAACTAAAATTATCAACATATTTTTTCAAAACCTACTCCTCCTAAAATTTGATTTAACAGTTTCACTGTTCTCCTGGTCCCAAAACAAATCTCAAATTCATGCTTGGCTTCTTCCTCTCCCTATACCACTGTGTCCAACCATGGCCAATCCTGTAGGTAACTCCACCAACATTGTCTCTAGAATGCATTTTCATTATTCTGGTTCAGAACTTCATTGGTTCCTACAGGTACAACCTTCTAGCTATCCCTCCAATTCAGAAGTCTCTCCCACCCTAGTCTGTTGACATATTGCTGCCAAATGTTCTTAATGCATGTGTTTGTTCGTGCTAATCATCTGTTCAAATTCCTTGACTTGCCCTAGCACATCAAATCTTAACCTCTAATCCTTGTTTTCTAAATCCCCTACAATCTGGCCCCAAACTATTCTTCCTGCCTTCTTTTCCACAATTACCCTCAAATAATTAAATGATCCAGCCAGATTAACTCTCTGTTCCTTAAAGTAGTTCCTATACTTTATCAATTTCATTTTTTCATTTCTTCTGCTTAGGAGTACATCACTATACAGTCTATACCTAGAACATCTCATATTTTTTCTTATCTCTTGGTTTTAAAAATGATCTTGTCTTCACTTGAACCTCTGCCTATATTTTAGGATTTGATTTGTATTATTGAGTTCCATATTTACTTAGCTTATAGTTTCTAGTCAATTTGAAGTTCCTTGAATATATCATGTCTTGTTTTTCTTAGTATCACCTCCAACACACTACCCATGGGAAAGCAGTAAGAATACAAAAGGCAGGAGAAAAGCTTCCCAGATAATATCCCTGATGATGTTCTATTGTGAATTAGAATCAAATTGGAAGGTTCTGATTGTGCTTTGGGTAGAAGAAAAATCCAGTTCAGGGCAGGCTTCTTGAATCTGTGGGAAGTTTGGAATATTTAATCACAGAGAAGTTTAGTAGATAAATAATAGGAAAATGCCAATTATTTAATCACCCAGTATTTATTAAATGCCCACTGACATCCTCAAAATATTTCAGATGCAGAAAGAAGTTCTAAAAAGGATAAAACACAACAGTGCATCCATCTGACTATTCCAAACCTCATTCTGAGCGACTGTACTGTGGAGAAATTTCCCTTGAGAATAAAAAAGATCAGCAAAACCATCTTCACTTGTTTACAAAGCTGCCTTTTAACTCAGAAGCTTCCTGGAGTTGAAAAGATAGTAACTCAAAGAGCAGTGAGCAACTGAACTCAACTCACCTTTGAATGTTTTTTATTTTTCTGGCTTAGGCACTTTATGTTTATGCAAACCTGCTTATAGTAGAGAAGAGGCTCTTGACTTGTAAATAAGAAATAGTCAATCAGATAATAAGAAAAGCAAAATGCAAGTAAAACAGCAAATGAAATTACTAATAAATCTAAAATGTCATCTCTAAAAAGAATCATGGCTCAAGATCATAACAGATGCAAGTGATTTTAACAATCTAAAAAGCAATACCAGAGATGGTTGGAAAGAAAACCAAAATAACACGTGGTACCTGAAGAAAATATTTAATTTTTATGGCTGTTTAGAATTGCAATAAAATCTTTTTAGCTGATCAGAATGTTCTCAGGACACAGAATTGTATTCTTGCAAAAAAAATAAAAATAAATCTCAAACATATGAATATTTTTATAAATATAACATAAAAATCTCTGTATGGTTTATGTGGGGTTTTTTGCTAAATTACCCATATCTTTCAAAGACTAAAATAAAAGTATAAGTAAAAAATATATAAGCTGACTTTTCCTCAAGAGTATAAACTTCAAAAAATAATGTAGGGTCAAACTATCTCCATGTATTAATATGAGCAAGATATTCTGCATGTTTTATATATGTACTGCTCATACAGGGTATGATAAATTATTATGACAAAGTTAATAAGACTTAAGCATGATATTAGCTCTCCCTATTATTGCAGTTTTATTTTCTATTACTCCCAAAATGTCCTTAAAGTCTAGTCCATTTCACTTCCCATAAGGAACATCCCCAAGTTCTTCTATCTTACTATGCCTTTGCTTAGTAATATAATTTGTCTTTCTGGTATAGTGTTCCCAATTTGCCCACATGGGAAGCCCCTACTCATCCTTTAAAGTTGAACTCGAGTATGATCTCCTCCTCTCTGAAGCCTTTCCTGTCCATTCCCAATGCTACCAGACATGTTATATGTAACCCATTGGCAATCATCATATGGCACTCTAATTATTTACATCTCCTTGAGACCACAGACTATGTCTCATTTATCATTGTGAACTTCTTGTCTTGTGAATTTCAACACATAAGACTGTATCAGGTTTCTACAGTATCATTGGATGAATGGTGAACAAATGTCTGTCTCTGCCACCAGAGCATGAGGTCCGTGAAGTTGGAGGCATTGTGCCATTTATCATAGTAGCCACAAACCTAACATAGTACCCACTGCAAGGTGGCCCTAAATAAAATGTTTTAATGAATTACCTTGCAGTCAAGAGAGGACAGAGTTTGACGACCTAGGGGCTAGGCAATAGGTTTAACCTATTGTTTTACAATAGTAGATTAATATAGATTCACATACCTATACAGAAAGAAAATAGAATATATACAAAGATTGCTGCATTTATTAATATGAACTACTTTTGCAAATTATTTTGTTACCATTTATTTCCTGGAAAAACTCAGAAACATGGCTTTCTTTATAGAAGAATATCTCAAAAAAAAGATAGAATTTACTCAATAACTTTTTGACCACCATGGATGACATTTTCATAATGCAAAGCACTAAGAAAAGAAATAAAGAAAAGCTGTTATTTTGAAACTTAGATTTTAAGCAATATGATTTATAGCAATATGATATATGTATTAAAGTCAGTACAATATAGTGGGCTCTAGGGTCAAAAATGCCAGGTTGGAATCTCAACTATATATGTGGTAGGGCCAGGCAACCCCAAGTTTATTTAATTTCTCTGTGTCTCCACTTCTTCAGCTGTAAAATGAGAATTGAAATAAGAGTGCTTTTCTCATAGCATTATTGTGAAGATTAAATTAGTTATGACTTTTCTAAAGTGATGATCTTTAATAATAGGAGTGAAATTCTATTCTTTCCAATGAGGGAAGAGAAAAGGTCCACAGTCCTCACACATGACTTGGCTGAGCAAAGAAGCTCTGAATCATTGCAGTTCTTATGAAACCAGCATCTCTGTGCCCCTCAAATTTCTTATTAGGCAAAGCACCTGGAAGCCGCAGGACTCTTTATGGAACAGGCCACCCTTTGCAGAACAAATAAAACATGAATACATTTAATTCCATCATAAGTATTAAGAAAAATTTTGCTGGAAGAAGATATTGTTATACTGTAGCACACATATTACCACAAATACATACACCCAGATCAAAATAAGCTGTTATCAGTCATTAATAACTATTCTATTTAAATTTATTTGTTGTACTATCTATTAATACTCACCATTATGGTTAATAGTTTTTCCAACTAAAGAAAACCTGTATTAAAATCTCAGAGTTATGTTCCCTTTTTCTGCACATAATTTTTAGTTAATTGGTTTAGTTAATAGATGTGATTATTCTGTAAAAACAAATCTGTAATCCATTTCCCCCTTTTCATTCATCCACATTAATATAAACCTCCCATTATTAATATAAATAGAATTTAAATGGCTACATACTATTGTGATAAGTGAATATATCACATCACTTAAATACTTCCCTATTACTGGGCATTTAGGTTGTTTAATTTTTATTACAGTATAAATAATGCTGCCACGAACATTTTCATGCATACTTTTCTCCTGCTTTATCTTTATTTCTTTAAAGTCTCAGAAAAAGTTTAAGGTGCTAAAAATGTTAAGATGGAAGAAAAAGAAAATTCAAACTGAGAAACTTCCATACATTAGTTTAAGGTATGTTTCCTATAGATTGGGAATAAATTAGCTAGCAGCAAAACATCTGGATCTACTTTGGAGACTACCAGTGTTCCACAGAACATACTCAATTTAGAATCTGAATGTTTTAAATTTGATTTCAAAAAAAAGAAAGAAGGACAAAATAGACTTGCTGGTTGAGGAAGACGGTTTAAGAGATGACAGAAGGAAAGCAATAGTGTTCACTTCATGTCTTCTTTTTTTTTTTTTTTTGAGACAGAGTCTTGCTTTGTTGCCCAGGCTAGAGTGAGTGCCATGGCGTCAGCCTAGCTCACAGCAACTTCAAACTCCTGGGCTTAAGCGATCCTACTGCCTCAGCCTCCCAGGTAGCTGGGACTACAGGCATGCGCCACCATGCCCGGCTAATATTTTTTTCTGTATATATTTTTAGTTGGCCAGATAATTTCTTTCTATTTTTAGTAGAGACAGGGTCTCGCTCTTGCTCAGGCTGGTCTCGAACTCCTGAGCTCAAACAATCCGCCCACCTCAGCCTCCCAAGTGCTAGGATTACAGGTGTGAGCCCCCGCGCCCGGCCGATGTCTTCTAACATTAAAAAGAATTAATAAAAGCAAAATATATTGAGTGTCTACTTGAGTGCCAGAAATCATTATAAGTGGTGATACATGTAAATGTACTACCTCACTTGATCTTCATAAGAATTCTCTGAGCCAGGTACAATTATCATTCCCATTTTCCAGATGAACAAAGTCACAAAGAGGTTGCTTAGCTTGCCAAACATCACATAACTTATTGGCAGAACTAGACTTCAAACCAAGACCAGGAACCTGTGCTCTTAACCACTTCAATCTTCTGCCACCACAGAGCATGAAGATAAGCCTCAAATGAAGGAAGTCCAAAATAGATGATCAAAAAAGTCAATTTAAATAAATTCAAACTATAGGGTTTTCAATAATTTTATCAGAGGTATTGGTAAATATATAGAAAATATGTACATAAAATTTGAAGATGACAACTTTGGAAAGAATGTGCCAGAATCAAAATTCAAATAAATTTAAGGATGAATAGAAAGATTTGGTTAATTCCTCAATTTTTAGTTCAATGATCTATATTATGGAAACCAGTAATGTAAAAATTCTCCATGAAATTTAGTTGACCTCAAGTTAAATAAAGGGTCACATAGGTTCTAATAGTTATGATCACAGATACGTTATTCATTAATTCAACATTGATAATTGACCAACTACTGCGTGCCAGAGAACCACGATCAAGGGAGGTAATAGTCCTGCTGTCTCTCTTTTAGCCAGATGACTTCTGGAATATTATACTTGGCTCTGAGTCTCACTTCCAAAGAGGGGCATCCTAGAAAGTGAGATTAGGATGATTAGGAACTAGAGATGAGAAGGCAAAAAAAGCTGTCCTTAGATATTTGAAGGGCAGTCAGGAAAAAGAGCAGAGTTCATACTACATTGTTTCAAGTACAAAACACATTCAAGAAACTAAAAATTGCAAAGAAAAAGACCCACCTCAGGAAATAAACAATCCTCATTAGTAGAAAAGTTTAAACACAAAATTTAGGGCCATCTATCAGAAATGGTAAAAAGCTTTCCAAAACTGGAGAGAAAATTGAACTAAAGTGCATATACAGCTTCTTCCAACAATAATATTGTGATGTTCTTAGGATCTAAGAACGAAAAATGAAAAAAGAAAAATCATAAAGAGATCTCTGTAAATGTAATATCTAATTTCATTAAACTTTTATTAAAGTTAGTTACTTCCATTGAAGAGTATTTTATGACATTGCTCTTATGCAGTTCTTCTATAAAAACATAACAGTTTTTAGCTAGAGAAGAAAACAATATGTGCAGCTAAATCTTCCACTGATCCCATGCTATTCAGAAATCCATTAAAGGAAATCTACCACATTGGGAATATTTTTAAAGTAGCACTTTGTAAAAATTAACCAAGAAATTGATAAAAATGTAAGAAAAATCCTGGGCTCTAACATGTCCATTTCTTCCTGAGGCGATCAAATGCATCTGTTAAAAACTTTATAATGCTCTAATGGAATTTTCATTGATATACTAATCAGAGGTATTTTAGAAAATGGTCATTAAGACTAAATTATATTATCTATGCTGAAGTTAATGGCTGAGATAACATTTCCATTGTGAAACCCACTTTTAATTTAGCAACTTTATATCTTCTGAGATGATTACCCTTAATAAAAAATTTAAGTTTTCCTATTTATAAGTAGAATTTTAATGTGAAAATGGCTCTTGAAAGCAGCCAGAACTACTTTCATACAAGGTAAAGAGTTTTGAAATTCAAAGATATTCTGCCTAGTGGGTTCTTCCTTACTGAGGACATTACATTTAATTTTTATAAATCCCTACTAATCAATATTAAATAGTGACATTGATAATAAATTTGAATTAAAAAACCAACATCACTTGAGAAACCACTGTGTACAAAGTACATAGGATACTAGAATAAGTAAGACCCAGTTTCTCTCTGGCAAGAGGGTACAATCATATAAAAGGCAAGAACATGGATAACTATGATAGAAAGAAAAAAACAATTTCCCAGTGACAAGGGAGGAATAGAATTGGTATTCTAGGCTGTCAGCAGGATTTCAATCGGCTGGCATTAGGGAAATGGGGGATGAAGGCGAATGAGTGGGGGAAACAAACAAACAAACATATATTAAGGCACAGGGCAGGAAAGGGCAGGAGATGGTCCAGTTTGGCTGGAACACCTGCTGTGTCTAGGGGAGAAACTTTGAAAGTTATTTTGTAAATTTTATAGGAAGAAATTTAACATAAAATTTACTAAACTATTTCATTTTAAAATGAGATACATGTGATCTTGAATATATTGTAAGTAATCTTTCTCAATGAATTGGAAGAAATCTAGGCTTAAAATAGCAAGTGGAGTTTGAGAAGAACAGAAAAGTTTTTAAGGAATTTTTATAATGAATGAACTGGAGGGTCACAATAGACAGATAACAAGATGACCAGAAAGCCTTGAGATCTTGTGTGAAATTAGAAAACACAAATAGTCCATCAGTCTGTTGTTCCCACTTCATGAAAGAACACAAGATGAATTTTTACCAAATTTGTTGGGCAACCTTGGGATAGTCTTCCTTAAACACACATGGCAAATACCATATTCATTTGGGGGTCCTTTCATACTAAATAGTATGATACTATTTTAAAGCATTTGATGAGCTCTTTTTGATAATTTAAATTATATTTAAATATTTTACTTAATGTATACTTTTTTACATTTTTTCATTTCTAAACCTTATGAATTCATCTCCTTATTCAACATTTTTAATTTAAAATTATAAATTAAATATAATCTTTTACTTACATTTTATGGATTCAGAAGGAGTCTCTAAGTGTTTATTAATTTTTTCAAAGTGGACAGTTTTAGTGTATTTCTTTGGATACATGTAAGAAATTTTGCCAGAAAAAATAACATCATGAAAATGAAGAGATGAAGATCATACTAGAGCAAGCTCTTACCACCTCAGGAGACCCAACTGGATACATTTCTTCCCAACTCCATAATCAGTTACATTATGTTGGTAGCTTAAAATTGGCCATGATGGGAGTATTTACAGCATAGAAATTGGCAAACCAAACAGTACAAACCAATGCTTTCCTTTCTTTTTCTTTTCAGAGAGGCTGTTTTGTAAATATTTACCAGCACACCACTGGTTCCGCATTAAAAGGCTCTTGAGAGAGAGAGAAAGAATGAGAAAGAAGAAGGAGGAAGAGGAGGAAGAGAAGAAAAAGGAAAGGGAGGGAAAGGGGCAGAGGGAGGAAGGAGGGGGAAAGAGACAAAGACAGAAGGGGAGGGGAGGAAAGGACAGAAAGAGAAAAAGAGAGAGAGATGTCAATCAACAAAGTTCAGCTAACTCAAGAACAAATGAGATTGACATACTACATGAAAAAAGTTTAGTCCCACTTTGGAAATGCTTGCTCTGTTTCATCTGTTGCAAAAAACTGAGTAGTAATTAAGCACCTACAGGAATAGGAAACCATCCTCAGAGTGGTTGAAATTGAGACTTGAGCTGAGTGCAGCCTTCTTGGGAGAATGATATAAACCCAGAACCAGGGACTGGAAGACCAGAACTGACAAGCATCATGAATTACAACAGCTTTAGAAAGACAAAACAAACAGTAATTTCAAATATGACTGCCAAATCAACTATGCTAAGGACCTAAGGGCCTAACATGTATTCACTGTGTGACATTCACTGTACTTTGCTGGTCTTTGAATGAAAGCATATGCTGCTCAGATGGGCAGGTCATGCTGGGCCCAATTTCAGATGTATTTGGGTATTTATAAGAGAACAACACCTCTACTAAAATTGTGAAATCTTTATAATGGAACAACATCTAGAAGCTAGACATTTTAAAAATGGCATTAGGGTCTTTAAACATATATTTCAATAGAGTGTAGAAAAGGTGAAAGAATAATATCCCCCAAATAACACTGATCCCCATGAACTACCAATTTTTTAATCTTTTGTTCTGCCATAACTGATTTAGTCACAAGTGTAAACTCTCCAAGCAATGGCTTGTGATTAAACTGCCTCATTGGAACTAAATGTGCCCATCAGAGGGTAAAGAGAGGGGCAGATCAGTTATGCTTCACAAGGGGCTACTCCTTTTCTGAATCTTAAAGGGAAGTGGGAGATGGAACATTCCAAGCAGAGGTAAAACATGGGCAGAAGAAAACAAGTAATGGGAAGAGAGTTCTGGTATGTGTAGAGAACAATAAAGCCAGTTGTGGGTACTAGAACATAAAGTGTGAGGAAGAGTTCTGACAGATAAACAGAGAGAGCCTCATGGTCAGATCATGGAGGATCTCATAAACCATCTTAAAAACCTTTAACTTGATCATAATAGTGAATATTTTAAGAGTTTTAGGCTAGAGAGTGCTAAAATCAGCAGTACATTTTAGATCTGGCTCTAGATTGAAAGATGGATATGAAGTAGGGATAAGATTGCTGTCAAAGAAACCTGATTGAAGGTTGCTGTGATAACCCAAGCAAGAGATGATAAGAACCTACATGAAACACATGATATATGAAGGGAGTAATATCAGAAAAATAGTGTGTTTATTCACTTAATGACTATTTATTGAGCGTGCTGTATGTTATAGACACTGTGTTGGCCACAGGGATATAAATAACACTGAGCAAAACAAACAAAAATCACTAGGCTCATAGAATTTACAAGATGATATTAAAGTTCTTCCAGATCTAGGGATTAATAATACTGATTTACTTCTGTAACCAAAGGCTGACCTTCAAAATGTTTTCGGCCCAGCTCTAAAATATAGTCTTTGTCAGAAGAGAAAAGGGAAGACAAGAAGCCCAGGTCCTCATTCACACGGCACTCTAAATCTTGAATGACCTGGTTCTCAGAAGATACTAATTAAATGAAACCTGCTTCATCAATGCATCTCTCTGATGAATGTAAATAACTTGCACAGATTCTGAAACACCGTTAACATTTTCATCACTTGGAAATACAGCTGTTCCCTCCCAGCTTGCTTTTTCTCAGCAGCTTTGATAGTGGGGTAATGTCAGGATGTGACATTATTACTTACCCAGGATGTGCACTTACAATTTCATTTTTTCATAAACAACAAGGCCCTTAGTAATTCTTGCAGACCACTTCAAAATTCTTGTACATCCGCTCAAACTTTGCAACCTTTGAGACATTTGTTACTCTCAGTTCTAATTTTGACGGCAAACTCCTCAGAGCACACTTTACTAACTCAGGAAGTTTTTAAAGTAGTTTTACAAATTTGCTTCCTTACTCTGTTTTAAAGCAAGGTATATATAAGGATTAAGAACCTGAAAGCACTTCGTATTGCTAACTACAGTTAAAGTACCTGTAGGAGAAAAGTCTGTCATGAATTACATATGATAACAACTTTCCCTTCATCCAACATCTGGCAAAGCAACTTTTCCTACATTTTCTATTCTGAATAGGTAACCAGTTTTTTCTAGCGCTTGTTTGGTGACCGTGATAATAAAAAGATCTTATCACCTTTATGGTATTATTTCTTAATCTGGAAATGGAGGAAATTGAACAACAGGATTCCCTTCAGCAAGGTGATTCTGGATTTCATAATTAATAAGAACAATTTTCAAACCAGACATTGTATTCCATAGAGAAAAGAGAGTATTAATCAGACAAATGAATGATTTAAACCAATTAAAATAACTAAACCAGATGAAATATTTCCCAGAATAACCACTTGACATAAGTTTTTCAATATTAGCGATAATAAATATGATTTCCACAACACTGTAGACATTCAAAGTCCTTGTTTTCAAAAATGGTAGATGGGGATGAAGGTAGTGGGTTTTTCCACAACTTTTTAATTTTCTTTGTGGTCATTGAGTGTTTAGATTTTTCTCTCCCTTTAGGAGCTAATTTGGATAACATATTTCCTAGAAAATCATCCATTTAAAGGAGCTGTTCATACTTATTAGCATAGATTTTTGAAAATGATTTTCTTGTAGCTCCATTAATTATTTCTATATTGGTGAATCATTCCCTAGCCTCACACTTAAGTGTACGTATTTGTGCTTTCATGTCTTCCCACCCACTCCCTTGATGAGGCTAAGTGGAAAGGAACTTATTTGAATAGGTTTATTTTGTTATTATTGTATTAAATCTCCTGGACATTTCAATTCTACTATATTTCTATTTCTAATTATTAATTAATGTTTTCATCTTTATGCATTCCTTTCTTTTGCTTTCCTTGAACACATTTTTTCAATATCTTATACTAAATGCTTAATTCTCTTTGTTTTCTTTTCCTTAGATTTTTATATATAGTTTTCTTATTTTCAAAATATTCTGCAATTTCAGTTCTTATTTTCTATTTGACCCAAGAGTTGGTTAAAATTACTTTTTCATTTGTTTTTACTTTTGCTAGACAAATCTATTTTTTATTAAATTATATTAAGAGATTATGCTATTTTACTTTCTAGAATTTATGAAGATTTTCTTTGTGGGTTCATAGGGACTTACAAAAAAGGTGGAGCCTCTGTGGTATAAAAATGTTTATAGCAATCCTATTAATTACATTAAATTATTAATATATCATTAGAGGTTTTATATGTTAATGAATTTTAGGTTTCTCCATCTGTCAAGGATGAAAGAAGTATTAAAAATCTTGGGCCATTATTATATTTCTTTTGATTTCTTATTTTCTACATTTTTATTTACATATTTAGATGCTATGCTACTTACTTACTGTCATCTATGAACAATGCAAAAATTTGTGTAATTTTACCACCTCTCCCTTTTATTTCTCTCCTGGTTTTTGGTGACATATTCTAAGATGTTCTCCCTTGTGTATTATAGCTGAGTTTTTAATGATTATTAACTATTTGTATTATATAGCTTTTCTCATGAATTAAAATCATTAAAGTTTTATAACTAAATTTAAAGTTTAAAACTGCAATGATTATGTTTAAAACCATTAGTATTTACTACCAAGGTTTCCCTCCCATAGTTTCACTCTTCTGTTTGAACAGATTAGGCATTCAAGTAGATTTTTCATGTAGAGTAGTACTATAGGGCATACAGTTGAAAAGTCTTTGTATATTTGAAAGTATCTTTCTGTTGCCTTGACAAGTTGATGACAATGTGGCTGGGTATAGCCTCTATGGGTGAAATCTCTTCTCCCTCCAAACTCTGGAGATATTGCTCCCCAGTTATCCTGCATATAAAAATTCTGAAATTAAGCTATTTTTTCCTTAATTGATGAATTGCTTTTTCTGTTTGCATATTTCCATAATTTCTGTTTTAACATTGAAATACAATGATTTTTATCTAACCAAAAAGTATCAGCTCTACTGCATCAAATTCTCTTAATAGACTAACAATTAGCCCAATTTAGTTTTCATAGTTTAAACATAGATATTTACACAAACCTGAGATATCACTGGCATTTTTTCAAAAAAGAATATTATAATTTAGCCTTAAAAATAATCATAAAGACAGCATATTATGGCGGGGAAAAACAGACAGAGTGTTCCAACTTATCAGCTGTGTATCCCTGGACAAGTATTTTAACCTCACTGCATTTTATTTTCCCTACATGTAAATGAGGATGGTATACTCACTTTATATATGATTATTGTCAAAATTAAATGAAAGAGTATGCATGAGGACCAAATACATTGCATACTCATATATACTTATATATAAAGAAACCATATATTTTTTGAAAATAATACTAGTAATATTGCTAGAGATATGTGTCCTTTAAATTAGCATAAAAATCAAATTTACAAAAGATAAATAATAGTATAATGTACATTGTTTTTAAATGCATTCCCTAAAGGACTATTTTACTCCAAGAATCCTTTACATTGGAGTCCTCCCATTCATTTAAAAGATGGCTGGATTTATAAAATTGCAGTTATATAGAATACAGTATAGCAGGAAAAACAGTAGCTTGTTGTCAAAGAGCTCCAGGGTGAATTCTTACCAGCTTGGGATCTTGGTAAAAAGATAAGTTACTGAACTCATCTCAGTCTCTATTTCTTTAACAGCAGAATTAGAATATTATCATCTATTTGTCAGGGGTTAGGACAGGACTAAGGGTCTGGCCTACACATTCTTTTTAGGAGTTCATTTATTTTATAAGGCAAGGTACACATTTGCTGTAGCATGACACATAAGAGATTTTGGCTGAGAGGTATTTATGTTTTAAACACAAGTTCCAAAATGCTTAACACAGGCTTGGGATCCTGTAAGCACTCAATAAGAGGTATGTATTATATTTGTTATTCAAAACATATTCTGTGAGCACCTCCTCTGCCAGGTCTGTGCTAGGTATTAGAAGCCAATTTCTCTGACAAAGTCACGAATGGGAGCTAGTTGCTTTACAACCTTTCTTTCCAGCTCTGTCTTGTGCAATAAGAGATTTAACCAGCAAGAGCTAATGCCTCCAGGATTTAGAGCTGTGTTTCATGAAAAAAAGAAATAAATTATTAATGAAATAAAATACAACAGGTGCCCAAATGCCAGGTTTATTTATGTCAGTTGTCCTTGCCTGACTTTCCCTCTGCAGATTCATTTCATCCACTTCAAGCAGCTGGTCAGAACACCAGATGCATTCTGTTACTTTAAGTACACAGTACAATAAAATAGAAAACATCATTCCACACAAGGCTTTAAGATTGATCTCCTTAAGACAACAGAGAAAACAATAATGAGATGGGCAAGAAAACATAAAAATTCCTCAAGGGTGAAATGTATTTTCTTAGATCCATGCAAGCAAATATGTTTGCAGAACTCCATCTCAGGAACGAAATGTAATTGTGTTGACAATGAACACTGCCTTATCTTTTATAAATGCTAAAATGTGACTGTATCTTTAAAAATTTGCTTTGAAAGCTCAGATTTTTTAAATCAATGTTTGCCATACCCAACTACTGTTGCCTTCAGTGACCATACAAAAATTTTAACAATTCCATGCTCCCTACTGTTATGTAATAAATATTTTGAATATTACTGTGTTTAATATACAGAATTTGAACTAAGCAAAAAGAAAATCAAGACCCTTCTACCACCAGGACAACATTCATGGCAATACAGTCTCTCAGCACAATTTGTACTATTGATCCAAAAATGTTACTCCAGGCCTACATATTTAAAGGGAAGGAGTTTCAAACACCAGTTTTCCAAACTCTACTACCAGTTCATTAGTGAACACTCATAACAGTTTCTGCTTCCCCACATAATGTCATAACTGCAGAAGTCAGATAATGAAAATTCATTTGATTACTTTCTCCTAGATAGCATCTGAGTGTGAATCTCCGAGTCTGAGAGACATAATTTCAAATCCTGCATCTGTCTTGTGGTCTTCATTAATCTCAATTTCTTCACTAATGAAAATATTGATAATAAAAATCTACCTTGTGCCATTGTCAAGAAGATGAAATGAAATAATTTACTTAAAGTCTCTGAACATAATAGACCCTCAATAAATTGCAGCTCTTTACAAATAGCCAAAGTAATCCTAAGCAAAAAGAACAAATCTGCAGGCATCACATTACTTGACTTCAAGTTACACTACAAGGTGATAGTAATGCAAACAGCATGGTACTGGTATAAAAGTAGACACACAGACCAATGCAACAGAATAGAGAACACAGAAATAAAGGCAAATACCTACAACCAACTGATCTTCAACAAAGCAGACAAAACCATATGCTGGAGAAACGATGCCCTATTCAATAAATGGTGCTCGGAAAACTGGATCCAGAAGAATGACACTGGATCCCTTTCTCTCACTACACACAAAAATTAACTCAAGATGGATTTAAGACTTAAATGTAAGACCTGAAACCATAAGAATGTTAGAAGAAAACCTAGGAAAAACTATCCTGAACGTTGGCCTAGGTAAGGAATTTATGACTAAGGCCCCAAAAGCAAAAACAAAAAATAAATAAATAATTCAGACTTAATTAAACTAAAATTTTTCTACACAGCAAAATAAATACTCAGCAGAGTAAATAAATAACCTACAGAATGGAAGAAAATATTTGCAAGCTATACATCCAGTAAAGGACTAATATCCAGAATCTATAATGAACTCAAACAAATCAGCAAAAAAAAAAACAAATAACCCCATTAAAAAGTGGGCAAGAGGCATGAACAAACAATTTTTTTAAATAAGAGAAACAAATGTCCAACAAACATATGAAAAATGTTCAACATCACTAATCATCAGGGAAATGCAAATAAAACCACAATGAAATACCACCTTACCCCTATCAGAATGGCCATTATTAAAAAGTAAACAAAAACAAACAAACAAACAATAGTTGCTGGCATGGATGCAGTGAAAAGGGAATGCTTATACACTTTTGGTGGGAATGTAAATTATTACAACCCCTGTGGAAAACAATATGGAGATTTCTCAAAGAACTAAAAGCAGACTTGCCATTCAATCCACTCCTGGGGATCCCACTACTGGAGATCTACCCAGAGGAAAAGAAGTCATTTTATAAAAAAGACACCTGCACTCTTATGTTTATTGAAGCATAATTCACAATTGCAAAGATATGGAACCACCTAAGTGCCCATCGACTGATGAGTGGATAGAGAAAATGTGGTGCATACACACACAGACACACACACACACACACACACACACACACCATGGAATACTACTTAACCAGAAAAAAGAATGAAATCATGTCTTTTGCAGCAACTTGGAACTGGAGACAATTATCCTAAGTTCCTAAGTGAAGTAACCCTGGAAAAAAAACCAAATAGTACATGTTCTTACATATTAAGTGGAAGCTAAGCAATGGGTATGCACAGTCATACAGAGTGACATAATAGACATTGGAGACTCAGAAGGGGGAGGGTGGGAGACAGTACAGGATGAAAAATTACCGATTGGGTACAATGTACACTATTCAGGTGATGGGTACACTAAAAGTGTAGACTTCTCTACTATACAATTCACCCATGTAACAAAAAAAACATTTGTACCCCCTACATCTATCAAAATAAAATTTAAATAAATAAATGGTAGCTCTTGTTATTGAGGAAAGATCAGATGAGATAGCAATGTCTACCAAAAGAGGAGGGTGAGAACAGGACTCTTCCATTCAGAGCACCCAGAATATCCAGAGTCTTCCCTGGAGACAGAGGCTTGACACTTCACTAAGCTCAGCTGTGAAGAAGGAGAAAGACGAAACAGAGAAACCTAGATGGACATAGCCAAAACACATGACTTAATCAAAACATTAACACCTCTTCTCTGAACTGTCTAATTGCATTTTAATATTCTCTTTTCCACTTGGAATAGCCTGTCAATCCTACCATTCCTCTAGGGGATAATAAAGATCCCTTTAATGATGCACAGCTATCTGGCTGATGATGTTTAACTGTTGCTAATAAATACCACAAAAACAATTTTCATTTTATGCAAATACCCAAATATATTCAAAAATCATCACTCTAATTTTGAAACATTGAGATGGCCTAATACACATTAAAAAATATATAAAATCAAAATATCATCTTTTGATTGATAAAGACTATAGCAGAGATCATAGTTTAATGTAAGAACCAAAGTGGCTTGCTAATGGAACCCAGTGTTAAGCAGATTTACCTACTCAGTCACAGGCAATGCTGGACAAGAGCAGACAGGACTGAAAACATAGAGGACCTGAAGAGAACTGCTCCATGAAGACAGCTTTATTGCAAAAGAAAAAAGCAGGAGCTGAACTGGGCATGCTCAGTTTATCCTTTCCAAATTCATATGAGTTACTCTGGGCAGGATAAAAGGCATGGAGAGTGGTCAGTATTGCCATATTAATATTGTATTCCCTTAACTGGGAGAAAACTTCTCCTAATATCCACAACCAGAAAATAAACTGAAAAACCTAAGAAATACAAGGCATTAATTCCTTGCCAAAGAGTAGGATCAATTTCCAACAGGTGTCATATTTTACAAAAGTTAAAATTCTATTTAAACACACCTCCAGGCATAATAATAAAAGTTTTGGAAGACATTTGCATCCTTTAAGCAAAGCATATTATAAGAACCATCCTCAGCAGAATCAGTAGAACATCGTTCACATGGATCATAGTCTTAATAATTCAGGATATACTGTTGCTGCGTGTTGTGACTCTAAAGATCTAGACAGATACCTTCTCCCAGTGAGTTTGGAGCAAATTTACAAATGCACATAGATGCTAGACAGGAATCAAAATAGCTACTAATACTTTTCTACTGGTAGAGACGGGATAGCAAATACAAATTGAAAAGACAAATACTGTATGATCTCACTCAAGTGGAATCTTATAAAAAAATAAAGTTGATACCATAGAAGCAGAGAGTAGAACAGTGATTACCAGAGACTAAGGAGGGGAGGAGCAATGGGCGAGGAGGGAAAGGATCTATCAACAGGTACAAAGTTGCAATTAGATGGGAAGAATAAGTTCTAGTGTTCTATTGCACAGCAGGGTGACCTTGGTTAATGTAAGGTATTCTATATTACAAATAGCTAGAAAAGAGGTTTTTGAATGTTCTCACTATAAAGAAATGATAAATGCATGAATCAATGGACATACTAAATACCCTGATTTGATCCTTATACAACATAGGTGTATCGAACTATCAAATTATACCCCCATAAGTATATACAATTACAATGTGTCCATTTAAAGATTAATTAATTTAAAAACAAAAGAAAATACAACTTGGATCTTTGGCCAAAATTAAGCTTCCCACTCATTTTCCCCAAATTGAATATACCCACCCCAAACTGCAGGCGTCTTCTCAGCAGGACCAAAGCCTACCCAGGCAATTGTCTGTATGTAGGCAGAAAAACAACAGAAGAAACACTCAGTGCTTTGACCCAGAGAAGTAGGGCAGGCCATGTTGTTCAAGAGATGTTTAACGCTGTTCCCTCTCAGAGGGGAAAGTAAGCTCATGAAAATAACCTGAAAAACCTAAGAAATATAAGGCATGAATCCCTTGCCAAAGAGCAGATCCTTTCCATCTCACCAAGAGATGAATCATTCTGCTTTGCACACAGAGGGATTAGTGAAAAGTGTAAGGGGGGATAGAAGCCTTAGCCCCATACTTTCAGAAGTATGGAATGTGGAGAGAAGGAAAAAATCATTTTCCCTGACATATTGCAGTGATCTGTAAAGACAGATTCTGCTCCAAGTACCTTTGCCTTTTGTGGTGAGTGCGAATTTCAGTCCATATTTTGATGTGTGCAGAAAAATATAACTTGTTTGTTACATAACTCATCATAATTCCTTTTATATGTGACCATTTTCCCAATTCGCTCTGGAAAGCTCCACTTCCCATGTGCCAAATGGGTATAATTATCAGTAGCTCCCCTTTTCACCCTTAAATGTCACATTTAGACAATAAATTATATGGTCTTCCTAATAATATGCCTATTCTAACAAGTGGATCGTAGAAACTTAATCCCAGTCAATCCAGAAGGTTCCCCTTTTACCTCAGTGTGGGGCCTAAGTTCTGGGTGGGGATGGGGAGGAGGGTTTGGCCTCATGTGGCACCAAGGCACTCAGAGAGGAAGGCATCAGGTCCAGGCAGGCAGCTAGCTACTCTGGCATCTGCACGAACCTCATCTTCAGGTGTCAGCCCATACAGGGGCTGCCAATTCTTTGGGTCTCAATCTTGTCAGAAAGGGTTCCCACAGTTGAATTTTCTCCATTATGTTACTTCAGGTGCAAGGAAGTTACCATGAAGCTACCCAAACACACTCACACAAAAGAAATTTTGAAGGTGTCTAAAGCCTGTGTCACTTTCACACCTCCATCCAACATGCAGAAATCAGTCTACGTCTTGTGTGTCAGACTGTGCCCACTGTGGACCCAGCCTCCTTGCCTGGGGATTGTTCCATCATTCTTGCCCCTTGCTGCAGTACAGGAAATTTTGCAAAACTGTTCCCCAGGTCTTGTTTCCTCAGGCTCCATCAGGAAAGGGGCGTGGCATGCCCTTGCCTCTTTCAGATCCACCAGAACATTCAGGATTTTGTATTCATTCCACCCATCCCCACTGTAGCATGGTCCAGGAGGCAGAGAACAGGACCTGGTCATCAGCAATCAGTAAGTATAGTTGATTATCATAATTATCATTATTAAGTCTCCACTTCATCATCTACAAAAAGGTATGATAAAATCTGTTTTACTGGATTGTGATGAAGTTCAAAGAAGTCAAGCTTTATCAAAAGGAAATTGCAAAGTATATGTAAATACTAGCATTTTTCTTCATCTGACTGTGAGTTGAGGGAAGTGATTGTGTTTTAGTTTTCAGTTTTGCCTTCTTACATGGTAACTTATATATAATGAGTTTAAATAATGTTTTCAGTAAAATGATTACCTAAAGCATTATAAAACAAGCTTATAACATAATTAAAAACATTTCTTTTCCATCAAAGTAACTAGGAATAATGTCCTGTAGACATTTTATAGTGCCTAGTATTTAGCGCAGTGGTAAGTCCATCACAGGAAAGTAGAGAATATTTGTAGAATGATTCATACACTTTATAAAATACGTTTAACTGGCTACCTGTGGCTCTTAAAACAAGAATATAACTTCAAAAATTTGTCTTGTAGAAAGAATGAGAAAATCAAGTTCAAAAAGTCACAATAATATTCTGGAAATAATTGACCACCAAAATAATTGATACCAAAACAAAAGCACAAAGAAAATGTTAATAATAAATTAATTAAAATAGCAAAGACCTAAGGAGTATTTGAAATAATAATGCACTATCATCAATTCATGTTTACCCTTGCTAAATGAAGCATGGGAAAACAACCAAAAAATAAAGTAAAAATTTTCCATTTTAAGTATTTTTGTGCCTTTTTATCCTACTCTCTAAGTAAGAGTAATAGAATGCTCAATGTCCATATTCTAAGCAGAAGAATGGGATAATACTCAAAACAGACTGTCAGTCCCTAAACAATTGACAAATAGTAGGACATATATTTCTTTCAACATTACTTACTTTTGAAATTTAAAAGTGAAAGCAATTTAAGTATTTGAAATTTGGAAAACAATTCCAAAGAATGTGATTACAAAAGCAATGATTCATAAATATGTGGTAAGCTTTCATTTTTTAGCATGCTCATAATCAGTTGCATTTACAGTAATAATATCTAATATAAATCTAACAAATAATCACAAGCTTTGGTTCTATGCAATAGAATTTTACTAATCATTTTACTAATCAAAAGAATTTTTAAAATTAGGAATTTGCCATACATGTTCAGGCTCTATTCTGGAAAGATGATGCTTAAAAGGTCTACTCACTTTGGGCAACACTGTAGTAACTACACCTGACAGGTGAGTCCACCTGATTCAGAGAACCTTCATTAACACTAGTAGATATACATTTTTAACTTAGGATCAGTGCCTGGAATATGGCATGCATGCAATAAATATAGCTGTTGTTATTCTCGGTATAATCATACACCTACATCAACAGCTGTCATACTCTAAGGACAACTGATCCCACTTCGCTAAAATATTAGTGAAACCCATAAAAGGACAAGATCTTTTCTAAACCTGGTCATGGACATTAACCACTTGCATGGCCTTGATTTTTGTGATCCACTTTAGTCCATCTCACTCAAATTGGTCTCTGTACAAAAACTGTCAATGTCTAAGCATTCTGAAAGCAGTCTGGCCTCCCAGCTGCTTAAAGAACAGTCTTCCTCAACTGTCATTCTATTTCTGAACCTTGTAACTGCTGTACCCATCTCTACTGTAATCAAATAAAATGGAGTCCTCTGCAGCTGTCCATTACAAGCACCTTTGCTCTGAGCCTTGGGAAAAGGATTTTTGTTGTTAAGACACTCAATGTTAAAAATAAAAAAATGGTCTCCACTTTGATTGTACTGTGGGATAGAAATCTTAGTTCATAATTAATTGCAAAAAATTATAATTTTATTTTGTAACAATTTAATTAATATTTTGTGTCACATCACAATATGGAAAAATAAACATTGTCTCCATAAAACTAGGATTTTTTTCTCCTTTCGCCAAGTGACAAAAAAGGTCCAGTGAGGATTGGGTATTTATAGTGCCCAGCTTTTGGCAAATTATGGAGTGAGGAGGAGAAGAGTTCTATCTGGTTTTCGTTTTTTTTGTTTTAAGTGAAAAAGCAACTTTATCTTATTTTTAGAAAAAGCATATTTATAATACTTTATATAATTTTGAAATTAACATTAAATAAGAGTAATAAACTTAAATGCAATGCATAATGCCATGATTGCAAGATTTGAGTAAATAAAACCAGGTAGAAGTAGAGATGAAGAAAGAGATGGCAGAAAGGCGACATGGGGATTGACTCCTGAGTAAATTACCCCAACTGCCCTCCAAAGAGCAAGGTGCAGTGTTTCCCAGACAGCTGTCTGCATGGGACACTCCTTCTTACCTCCTGCCTCCCTTTGCCACTTATCTCTCAGCTCCTGGTTTAAATATTTCCTCTGGAGACAAGTTTTCCACTTATCCCAGACTTAGATGTCCCTGTTATTCATGCTCACAGCCCTCAAGGCATCTTCTTTTTAACAGTCATCACATTTGTTCATCTTTGCTCCATGTCTCCTTTTTTTAAAATTGCTATAGGTATATAATAGCTGTATATCTTTCTATGATACATGTAATGTTTTGACACAGGCATACAGTGTGACTTAATCAAATTGGGGTAAGTGGCATTTATCATTTCTTTGTGTTAGGAACATCCCAGTTCCACTCTTTTCGGATGATTTGGTTTCAGGATGATTCAAGCGCATTACATTTATTGTGCACTTTATTTCTATTATTATTACATTGTGATATTAATATATAATGAAATAATTATACAACTCACCATAGGTTGGGGACCCCTGCTTTAAAGTATACCATAACTTATTGTTGGTTATAGTCACTTTGTTGTCCTATCAAATATTGTTCATTCTCTCTAACAACCTTACTATATTTTTGAACTCATTAACCATCCCCACTTTATCTCCCTCTCCCCACTTCCCTTCCCTGACTCTGGTAACCATCATTCTACTCTCTGTCTCCATGAGATCAGTTGTTTTGAATATTTAGCTTCCACATATGAGTGAGAACATGCCAGATTTGTCTTTCTGTGCTTGGCTTATTTCACTTAACATGTTCTCCAGTTCCATCCATGTTGTTGCAAATGGCAGGATTTCATTCTTTTTTGTGTCTCTATAACATTCCATTGGGTATATGTACCACAATTTCCATTCATCCATTGATGGACACTTAGATTGATTCCAAATATTGGCTATTGTGAATAGTGCTGCAATAAACATGGGAGTGCAGATATCTTTTTGATATACTGAATTCTCTTCCTTTGGAATCATACCCAACAGTGGAATTGCTGGGTCATATGGTAGCTCTATTTTTAGTTTTTTGAGGAACTTCCATACTGTTCTCCATAGTGGTTGCACTAATTACATTCCTACCAACAGTATATGAAAATTTCCTTTTCTCCACATCCTCACCAGCATTTATTATTGGCTGTTTTGTTGATAAAAGCCATTTCAACTGGTGTGAGATGATACCTCATTGTAGTTTTGATTTGTATTTCTTTGATGACTGATGATATTGAGTACTTTTTCATATACCTGTTGGCTATTTGTATGTCTTCTTTTGAGAAATGTCTATTCAGATCCTTTGCCCATTTTTTAATCAGATTATTTTACTTTGTTGTTGGAGCTCCTTATATGGTCTAGTTATTAGTCCTTTGTCAGACAGGTAGCTTGCAAATATTTTCTCCCATTCTGTCAGTTATATCTTTCCTTTGTTGATTGTTTTCTTTCCTGTGAAGAAGCTTTTTAGCTTGATGTGATCCCAACTGTCCAATTTTGCTTTGGTTGCCTGTGCTTTGACGGTATTACTCAAGAAGTCCTTGCCCAGGTCAATGTCCTGAAGCACTTCCCCAATGTTTTCTTTTAGTCATTTCATAGTTTCAGGTCTTAGATTTAAGTATTTAATCCCTTTTGATTTGACTTTTGTATACTGTGAGAGATAAGGGTCTAGTTTCATTCTTCTGCATATGGATATCCAGTTTCCTAGCACCGTTTATTGAAGAGACTGTCCTTTCCCCACTGTATGTTCTTGGCATCTTTCTCAGACATAAGTTCCACAGGCTCCCCGTTCTCAGTCTCCAGTGCCCATTATGCCATTCTGCCCTTGTGTGGCCATAGCTTAGCTCCCACTCCTTTCTTTTCCCCAGGGTTCAGCCCAATCTTCTCTGCGGGGCACCCTCCCTGCCTCTCCTGATTAGGCAAAATCCCCTGGCCATGGCCTCTCAGGCCCCTCGGCTTTGGCGCCAGGTATGCCAGTGTATGCCGCTGTGGGGCCAGCATCTTCTCTTCCCCCTGCACCTGTGGGCTTCAGAGACAATGACGGCAAATGTGCTGCACAAGGCTCTACCCCTCACGCTGACCCGCATCACAGGTAGGGAAACCGAGGCAGGGAAGGGAAGGGGCTGGCCCCAGGCCATGTGCGGGACCACAGCAGGGGCCCTCGGGGGCATCCCCCAGACCACTGGAGGCCCCAGGCCACCAGCCCTGATGGTGCCTCTCTACCAGCTGCCAACTTTTCCATCTCTTCTGAACTCTTCTTGAGAAGCCTTTCCAGATATTCAAAAGGAAGTGAGTGTTGTGGTCTAAGTCTTTGGTCACTGCAGCCCTATCAGCCCTGAGGGTGCCCCAAGCCCAGTAATGCTGTGATTCTTGCAGACTCCTGGTGGTACTGCCTTGGTGGACTTGGGATAGATACAGGAGACTTCCCTAATACCAAGTAAAATCCCTCACTCTCTTCCCTCACTCTCTGTTATCTGGGATGCTGGAGTTGGGGGAAGAATGACATGGGCTCTCCCTTGTGGCCACCAGTGCCATGTCACACCTGAAGCCAGCCCAGTCTCACCCAAAGCCAGTGGTGACTGTTGCCTGGCTACCTCTGATGTTTGTTCAATGCCCAAGTGTTCTTTAGTCAGCAGGTGGTGAATCCTGCTAGAACTGGGTCCTTCCGTTCAAGACAGCATGTTTCCTTCTGGCCTAGGGTAGGTCCAGAAATGCCATCTGGGAACTAGGACCTGGACTCAGGGGCTTCAGGAGTCTGCTTCATACTTTATTTTACTGTGGCTGGGCTGGTACCCAAATTGCAAAACAAAGTCCTCTGAACTCTTCTCTTTCCTTTCCCCAGGTGGAACAAGACTCTCCTGATCCACATTGCCTGGAGCTGGGGGAGGGGTGACACAGGCACTGGCTTGGTCACCGCTGCTGGTGTCTCACTGAGTCATGTGCACCCCAAGTCCACTGGCTCTGAGCCAGCACAGCCACAGGAATTGCCCAAGGCCTGAAGCCTTTGTGACCCAACTGCCTTATGAATTTAGTCCAGACCCCAGGCTGCTTTTTGTCAGCCAGTGGTGGGTCTAGCTGGAACCTGGGTTTCAAGGCGGAAGAACTTCCCTGTGACCAGAATGGTCCAAATACTCCCTCCTTGGGCACCCGCAGAATTCTGCCCTGTGCTGTGTTACCCTGTGCCAAGGCACCCCTGGGTTTCAATGCAAAACCCCACAATCACTTCACTCTCCCTCCCCTGGGCGCACAGATTCCCTTTCCACTTGGCGTGCTGGCACAGCAATGCCAGGGCATGGGGGAGGGGTGGCGTAGGTAATACAAGACTCTTTCCTGCCCTGTTCTGTGCCTCTTTCCTTGATATAATATTAAAACCAGTTAGTATGATGGCTCACCTGATTTTTGGTTCTTCTGAACATGCTTCCTTGCATGGATAATTGTCGAATTGGGTGTTCTGCAGAGGGAGGATCGCTCCAGGTTTCTATTCGGCCATCTTGCTCCGCCCCGCTCTGATTTTCGAAGTCACATGACCACGAGAATGTCTATACAGATGTACATCCTCCCATCTTGTCCTTGCTCTTCAATATATTCATGTCGCCCTGAAACATCCTTTGTTTCTATCTGCCTGGTCCCGTCAGGAATCTTGCTCTCTATTCCATGTGTGGCACACCTGAGCTGACGGGAATCTGCAAGGCCGAGGAAAGTCCCACTTCCTCAGCTGTAGCCCTGCGGTCTCTGCTCCCAGGGCTCCCCGCGGCGAGATTGGCCTGGGGCCCCGCTCCGTCAGGTCTACCAGTATCCACAGACTTATCCCGCCCCGTTGGTCTCTCTTCTTCCTGCTGGCATAGCCGAAACTCCTCTATGCTGAGGTGCTCCTCACGGATCTTTGCTGCTGTTGTTTTTTAATCTGTGGACCCCTTCCCACTCCTACGTGAGCGTGTGGGCTTCTAGAACTCGAAAGCCAGAGTACTTTCGGTTCCTCAGGAAACAGATGCTCAGGTGAATATGTGGAGATGCTTTCAGGAACAACACCTGTAAGGAAAAGACAGCAGCAGACTGAGAAAAGGGGGCAGTTGGACAAGGACACAGTTGTAACAGAGGCCGCGGCTGATTTGACGGAGAGTGCTGAAGCGGGTGTGCTCTTCAGAGATGCCGCACATTGAAGTGAAGGCTGAGGCTTGTGCCCCCTCACTAGTAAATCATTGAATAAGTGCTGCCCAGAGAGGAACATAACCTTGGACAAGGCTGCTCCCATCAGTCATGGGCAACTCCTGGAGCCAGGGGTAAGTCACACTCCCATTAGCTGAGGTAGTGTCTCAGTCCTGAGGTGGGGATGTGGGTGGCACACCTCAGTATCCACCACACCAAAGAGTCTCACACTTTAGCTGCATCAGAATCACTTGGTCGGAAGGAATGGGTTTTTTTGTTTGGTTGGTTTTTTGTTTTTGTTTATTTTATTTATTTTTTTTTTGAGACAGAGTCTCCCTCTGTTGCCCGGGCTAGAGTGAGTGCCATGGCATCAGCCTAGCTCACAGCAACCTCAAACTCCTGGGCTCAAGCAATCCTCCTGCCTCAGCCTCCCAAGTAGCTGGGACTACAGGCATGTGCCACCATGCCCGGCTAATTTTTTCTATATGTTTTTAGTTGTCCAGCTAATTTTCTTTCAATTTTTTTAGTAGAGACAGGGTCTCGCTCTTGCTCAGGCTGGTCTCGAACTCCTGACCTCAAGCGATCCTCCTGCCTCGGCCTCCCAGAGTGCTAGGATTACAGGCGTGAGCCACTGTGCCCGGCCGAGGGATTGTTAAAACACAGACTGCGAGGCTCAACTCCAGAGTCGGATTCATCAGGTCTGGGTTCAAGCTGGAGAATCTGCCTTTCCAGAAAGTTCCCATGGAGTCCTGAGGGTGCACTTTTGGGTCACCCTTTGACATCCATTGCACTGCATTATTTTAGGTTTATTCATCTATTTTCTTTCAGCAGAGTAAAGAACACCTTAAATCTGGGGAAGTCCAAGGAAGAGAAACAAAATAGGAGGAGACTGGAGGATAAGAGTCTGTTACTATATTTTTATATACTGTCCTGCCACAACTCACTGAGATAATACTTCTTCTTTTCATTACTTTGGGGTTCTTTATTGTATATTTAGTTCCTTTTTCTTCCCTTTCTCCCATTAATTAAATGGGGTTTTATTTCCTCTATGATTATTTCCAACATTTCGCTGTCAACTTTTCCCCACCCTGGCAGCAATAACTCCCAACATCAACTCATTCTGGTTACTCCTTCATTCAGAAATTACTTGCTCTGTGTATAGTTTCATTTATTATAAATCTGAATTCACTAGTATAAAAAGCTTTGTGCAATTTAACTATTTTCTTCAGCAATGTAAGTTGTGGGTGCATCTAAAGATGGGAAAAGCCACACCCACAAACCCTGGTGACCTGCAAGCATGGCTATAAATGACAGAATGAACCCTAAATAGAAAGTTGACAGGGATGTAAACGAGCACAACACAATGTTACAGTGTCTAACATGAAATAGAGTGTAGGGGCCTTGACATGTGTTTCTCGTTACAGCCAGATTGATTGGATTATGATCACACTGTAAGGTGACAGGAAGACACTTCCCCAAAGAGGAGTTCTCATCATGTTCTGTACTAAAAACACCAACTCAGTGAAGCACAGTGAGTACCTGACCCTGCCCAACAATGCAAGGTCTATGAAAAGTCCTACTTCCCTCTTGCCCACCCCAGCTCCCTGCATACTCTTCTGTATAAAGTTGTTATTTGTGACACTTCACTTTTATTTTTGCCACTCATGACAGCCCCTCCTTGTTCTTTTTAACATTGTTTCAATATATAAAACGGTAGCAAAACCATGTATTTTCCTTTTTCTCTTCCTCTGCAAACATCCCAAATCCTCCAACTCTTTACATATAACTCCGCCTCTATAGTACAGTCGTCCCACTTACCCTCGAGGGATATGTTATTATATGAGACCCCCAGTGGATGCCTGAAACCGCGGATGGCAGTGAACCCAATTGCTGTCAATTGGAATACGTCTCTGTTCATATCTTCCACTCACAAATTTAATACCTTTCCCATCTTAACTAAAAACTTACGCACTTTTGCAGTTTGAGGTGCAACAGCAAAACTAGCACAAATTTTTTTTTCCTTCTTCACAATTTCATGGATAGAAGACTCATTTTTACCATAGATCGTAACAACTTCAGCATACAATTTTCTTTTCTTTCCTTATTAAGTCAAGAGTTTTCACCCTTTCAGTTCAAAAAAAAGCACTTTTCAGGTTCTCTTTGAAATATTCGAATACTCTTGTACTTTGGAGGCATTATTAAGTAAAATAAGGGTTGTTTGAACACAAGTACTGTGATACCATGGCAGTTGATGTAATAACCGAGTGGCTGCTAAGTGACTCATGGTAAGGAGTGTAGACAGTGTGGAAACACTGGACAAAGGGATGAGTCCCATCCCAGGGGGACAGAGTGGCACAGTGTGAGATTTCATCAGTACTCAGAACAGCATGCAATTTAAAACTTATGAATTGTTTATTTCTAATATTTTCCACTTGATATTTTCCAATTGTGGCTGATCACAGGCAACTGAAATTGCAGAAAGCAAAACTGTGGATAAGGGGGGACTACTGTATACACTCTTCTAGGCATGGTGGCTAATGAATGGCATGTGAAATTTGAAAATCATTTCTTTCTAATTCAAGAAGATGTTTTAAGAACATCTATGGGAAAATAATGTCTATGAGGACATATTAGAAAAATTAGGATTATTTGGGATGGAAATTAAAGTTTAGGGATAATTTAACAATCTTCTTTAAAGATGTGAAGGGCATCTATCTTAGTCAGCTTGGGCTGCTATAACAAATCCCCATAGTCTGGGTGGCTTAAATAACAGAAATTTATTTCTCACAGTTCTGGAGGCTGGAAGTCTGACATCAGGTGCCAGCATGGTTCGTTTCCGGTGAGGGCCCTCTTGCAGGTCACAGACTGCCCTCATCTTCTCATCATACCCTCACTTTGAGGAGAGAGAGCTAGAGAGCTCTCTAGGGTCCCTTTTATGAGGCCTCTAATCAGATTCATGAGGCCTCCACCATCTTAACCTAATTACCTCCTGAAGATCCCACCTCCTAATACTATCTCACCGGGGGTTGGGATTTCAATGTATAAATTTGGGGAGGACACAAACATTCAGCCCCTCACAGCATCTAACAGGTATGAATGAGGGGAGGGGAAGGAAAGCAAGGATAAACACTCAGTATCTGCTAAGAAACAAGGAACAACATAAACTAGAATGAGACCAGGTGTGGTGGCTCTAGTCTGTAATCCCAACTACTCAGGAGGCTGGGGTAGGAGGATCGCTTGAGTTCAAGACCAGCACACCAGCCTGGGCAACATAGCAAAACCTTGTCTCTTAAAAAAAAAAAAAAAAAAGGTTAAAAAACTAGAATGAAAGGTTTCCTACCTAACAGACAGTTCAACATTAATTGAGCACCCCCCAAAAATTATATTATTTCTTTTCCTTGGGTTCCTATAAAACAAAGCAATATCATATTTCAAAACAGGATTGGGTGTAGGCCTATCAGAAGACAGGTTAGTAGAATAGATGACCTTCTGAGTTCCTTTCCCACCCTAAGATTTTATCCTTTATGATAGCAGTTAGAGACATTCTGCCGAGCAAAATTGATTTCTGGCAAAGGACATATCTCCAAGGAGCCATTTTTCATAGTTTTATATACAATTTTTATTGATGTTATAATCTTCAAAGACTGAAGAGATGGCTCCCATGCAATGAAAACCCTTAGGCTGCTCTAGCTGTTTTCTTGGGAAGATTTACATTTCTATGATGTCTTAAAGTTTTTAATTCATTGTCACCCTAATCTAACACTTAAATTATATGGAGCCTGGTTAGCAGTAACAGTATGGGACTACAATAATATAAATTTGGAGCATAACTCCACTCCCAAAATATTTAAAAATGCTATGTCTGTGACTTGTAAAATGTTGTTTTTCTCATATTAGTTTATTTTCATTCATAACGTTTTATAAGGATCAGGTTAATCAAAAGAGAAAAACAATTTGAGAGGGCTAGACTCACTCTTCAAAGGAAAAATTTCTAAGATGTCATGTGTATATTTTGCCATTCTGAAATATAGATTTTCACCAAAGCACAGGATACTAGAAAGAGGAATAGAAACTTGAATAAGTGAAAGAGGTACCAAAGATATAAATTCTCTCAACCTGAAAATTCCTGAACCCTTTTCCACACATCAAAATTCTATTGTTAATATATAATACCATTAGAGTCCAGCTAAAGTATCATCTTGTCCCTCCTCTACCCCCACAATGCTATGGTAGAACTAGTCAAATAGCCCTGAATTTAAATCCTAATTTCAAACACTGTATATATAAACTTGTACATTTTATTTAACATCTCTTAACCTCAAAATAAAATTGGCACATGTATGTTTCCAAGGACATCTACCACAGTGTCAGAGACAGAATAGGTATTCATCAAACATCAGTCCCTTCCCACAAACTATTAAAATGGATCATTTTTACATGTATGATAGCAATTACTTCATTCTCCTTGGCAAAATCACTATTGCTAATATGTCTGTATCTATTGTACAAATATAATTTCCTTAAGACCAAGTACTGTGCCTTAGTCATATTTACAAATCCTTGATGGCTAATGTGGTGCTGTCATATAATTAGTGCCAAAAATGTATATGTATTGAACACGTTTGTCTTCATCTCTAAAGCTCAAAAAACACTAAATGTCAAACTTTTTAAAAGATACTAGAGCTTTTTTTAATAGCATAAAATGTTCATCTTGATCTCATCCTCCGGCGTAAATGAAAGTTCTGGGTAAACAAAAAATGATTACCAAAAACTGAAGACAAGCTGTCATTTTCTAAAATTTACTGCCATACCATAATTTGAGCTGATTTCAGGGATGTTTTGATTGAAAGGGGTAAGAGAAGTAAACAGTGTCAAGATTATATAGAGAAAAAAAAATTAATTCTGGATATTATTATTTTAATGTAATACCTAATATAAATTAGGTGTGCAAACAGAATTTTTAAATTAGGTCATATTTACAAATATGCCCTCATGTGTATGTATAATTATATAATCATTCCCTTTTATTTGGGGCTTTTTAATTTCTAAATTTTTATTTTATAAACATTTAAAAATTTTAAAAGAAATTCAGTTACTGTATTGAAATTTAAGATAATAGATCTGAGTCTAAATGATACTATCAAAAGAGCTTAAAATATTATTCAATGAATTACTTCAATAAAATATCAAGAATTATTTTATATAGTTGGTCAAAGGATACAAAATTTTAGCTAGATAGTAGGACTAAGTTCAAGAGATCTATGATACAACATGGTGACTATAGTTAATAACAATGTATTATATTCTTGAAAATTGCAGAGAGAATATTTTAAGTATACATCACAAAAAATGATAAATATGTGAGCTAATGCATATGTCTATTAGTTTGATTTAGCAATTCCACAATGCATGCATGTTTCAAAACATCATGTACATAATAAAAATATGCAATTTTGTCAATTAAAATAAATAATTAATTTTTTTAAGACTTATTTTATCTACACATAAAAAATAGTTAATGAGTTGTTTTAAAACAAATTTATGGTAATTTTATAGACAAACTCTAAGGCTGAAACCACAAAAGTCAAAATTTCACAAATTATACTTTTTTATTTTGGCCCAAACTATTACTGATTGTTAGGGAAGGGATGGGGGAGCCAGAATGAGGATTAAAGTTGTAAAGTACTATAAGAATACAAATTACTATCTATTACAAGTCTTTTCTGTTAAGAAAAAAAACTCTCTACTATGTATCATAAATTGGTAGAAACAAAGACTAAAGAATGAACCAACACTTAGGATGCTCAAAGACTTAAGTGGTTGATTTGGTAACCAAGTTAAAAATGTTTTCCTCAGTTTAGTCTTCAAGGCCCTCCAAAATGTGGCCCCAGGCCTCTTCTCTGGCCTCATGCTCTACCTACATGTGACCTATCCGGGAGCCAATCATCATCCCAAATACCATAATCCTGAATGTTGAAATCCTGAAAGATCAAAACCTGCAAAATATAATTAAGGAAAAAATAATTTTAAAAATTCTTTAAAATACATTTATTTATATTTTAAAAAGGGGATTTATTTGAAAAACAAAAAACAGGACAGAATATGTCATAGGCCACTTTACACAATAAAATAGACAATAACAATATACTTTTTTAAAAAGCTAAATCCAAGTATGCCTCTTTAGAGATGCAGTATGTGCTGTATTCTTTCAGTGAATGGAAATGTTCCCCAAAGAGAGACTGCTTTAAGCACATGTGGAGAATAAACTTTTGAAGGACATTTCTTCACTTTCTTTCTGAGGCCTAATTTTGACAGGTTTACATATACACATTTAAAAGGTAAATCTATGCATGCTTTTTTTTTTAGATTTAGCTTTTTTTAGTATTTTTTATTGATATGTAACAGATGCACATATTTTCAGGGTACCTGTGATATTTTAAAACATTTATATAAAATACATACTTTTGCAAGCATAATTACACTTAGGAATACTAATGACAGTTGCATGAGTATAACAGTTGTGAACAGATGAACCATATTCATAAAGAAATAGGTCAAAAAGGGAAATATATGAACAAATATTACTATGATCAGTAATTGTGTGCACCCAGCTTTATAACTGCGGTCATCTGAAATACCATGAGGAACAACCCAAGTCTTTTGATGAGAGCAATCAAAAATCTCAATGGGTCACCAATGTAGTTATCCAATGAGCCGAGATCATGAGAGATTTTATCTTTCACAAATGCAAACGTACAAAAAAAATCTTCATTTATTGAGGAAGTTTTAATGTTTTTGCATACACACACAATGCTTCCACACAAAGTCAACATTGTGATAATGCACTTTCATGGAGTCAAATTTGCAAAAAAAATGCATAAAATGAATAAGAATTCTCTAAATGTCTCTACACAATTTATACCTCCAGGACTGGAAATGATGCAAACATTAAATATATAGCATAGCAAATTGTAAAAAGTAATGCTGACAATTTAGAATAGTGGAAAAAAATTAAAAAGAAAAAAGAAGAAAAATTAATAAGAAAATTCAACATATGAAAAAGGATATAGTACAAGGATATTATAAGGATACATTGTAAGCAATTGCATGGAAATATTCCATAAAAAATGGCCAGCTTTCACACTCATAAACTATATTTTGAAGACTTACATGACAATAAATATCTGCTTTTTTTTTCATGGCTCTCCTCAAAAAATACAGTCACATTCATTTTGTTCAAATTCATATGGCACTGCTCTTTTTGAAATTCTTCTATGATTCAATATACACTGATAAGCATTCTCTATAAAATTTTCTCATCTTCTGTGCTTTGCTTCTACATTGTTTTGGATACAAGGAAATCAATTCCAAATGCACTTATATACAGACAATGTATTTGACATAAACAATACTGGTGATCATACAATTGCATCTCTTCTTATCCTACCATGTGCATGATTATTTTCAAACCATTCAGTAACTTCTCTGGTCTCTTTAGGCAAATGCAGCTTTAATTTATTAAGAGCTCCTAGAATGTCATCAGCTGGAAGGAATGTCAATGCAGGCAAATGACACATTTTTCATTGTTGCCATATTATGAGGCCGATCTACTCATTTGCACTATCTGCCTAATGCATTGGGCTAAATGGAAAAACAAACTTTATTGGGAATACCTTGAAATTCACTTTTAGAAACCTTGATTGCAGCTAATTCCAAATCTGTCATTATGATTTGGGATTCAATCGAAATCAATTTTCTTCTGCAAAGTCCACCAAATCTTCAGATAAGTGTTTATGAAGTGCTTTATTTTTTCCAGTCATTAATACATCAAACAAGTGGATAAATTCTAGGATTTTCAGATACAACAGGGTATGAATTATATATAGTTGATAAAAAAAAAAAAAACAATGGGGACAGTTTTGAAAGTGCCATCCATTAGCCAAAGTAAAGCATGTGTGAGTTTTTCTGTTAGATTTAGTGGTAAATTTAAAAACTGTTATCTTCTTCAACAGTTAAATCTGTAAGCAAGAATAGGTCACCATTTAATGTGTTTTGTAACCTTGGAAGAACCTCAATATTGACAAGTGTCTGGTTCAGAAGGTCACTCAGCTTGTCAAGTTCTTTTTATTCTCTGATAAAGGGTATTTTTTGAAGGCAAGGATGGCATTATATTTGAAGGGGCAGAAGTCATCCACGATTGAATAATTTAGCAGGGGAGATTCCTTGTATTTTTTGCCTGTGTTTTCACTTCTGTGATCTTGACACCCAGACACATCTCCTTAAACCATACTTAATTTCCAAATAAAGACAATAACAAGGTAATAGTTCCACCTGACGTGATGCAACTATCCTGCAATTGTGATTTTTGGGATTTTGGACTTTAACGATTTATACTTCAGAGATTTTGATCTTTAGAGATTTTAACATTCGGGATTATGGCACTCAGAATTGTGTCTTTCTGGATTATAATCCAAACCCACCCTATCCATACCCTTCACTCCAATAAAAAGAAATTATTTTACATTTTGTGACATGCTCCAGACCTTCCCACTGTCATCTCTACATGTTAAAACTTTATAATTCCCTTCCCTCAATGCCCACTTCAAACATCATTTCCTGCCTCGTGTCCTTTCTATTACCTTTCATGGAATGTGGTTTTTCCTTCCTTTCAACTCTCACAGAATTTTTCTTCTCTGCTGTGGCACTTAGCTTATTCCATGTAACCTTGTAGTATTGTTGAGTATGTATTTACCATCTCTGGATAAAATTGCAAGATGTTTTAGGTTAAACACTTTGGTCAATCAAATATTGCTTTTTTCACTTTCCTGCTCTTATTTAATATTTAAAATGTAACTTTTCAATACCTACTATGTATCGGGTCCTATGCTGGGCCCTAGAGATAGAATGTTAAGCAAGCCAGAGAGGTCCCTGTCCTACCAAAGCATGTGCCATCTAGCAGGGGATAAAGAAAAGTAAACAGGAAATTAAAATAAAGTAGAAGCACATAGGTGCTATTTGGGGGCATAGGAAAAGTACCAAGCAGTCTTAAGTTGAAGAAGATGAGATACAGTGTTCCCGGCAGAAGAAACAAGAGTTAAGAAAGAACCTGGAGTTAAGAGAGTGCACGGTGGTTTCAAAGAGCTGAAAGAGATCCAACATGGATGAAGCAATAAACAGAAGCTATGAAGATGAAATATAGGGAGGGCCAGGTCATCAAGGGCCTCATAAACCTAAGAGTTTAGACTTTATTCTAAGGTTAGTTGGAAGTTGTTAAGCAAAGACATGATTTGATCAGAATTGATACTGATGCTTATAGAAAAATCCATACACATTAGCTTATTTCCTAATAAGTGTGTATTTATTTATTTATACTCTGCCTCACTTCTAAAAGGATTTGATGTGACTTAAATATTTATTTGCAGTATGGCATAAGCAAATTAGCATATTTCCACTTTCAAGGAAGGTTTTGAAAATACAAGAAAGTGAGACATGTTGATGCCAAAAATCAAGGATGCATACAGCCTAGACACAATTAATGTCAGAAAAAAAAGTGACTAGACACATAGACGCATAACAGCACCACATGATAGTCTTTAAGCTCATTGGAGTTCTTTTTTTATTATAAAATAGATGCAACCTTGGTCTTCACTTTGTGAAGAAAGCACACTCTAACTCAGATTCTTCCACAAGGCCAAAATACTCATTAAACTTCCTTAAGCAATAGACATAAAAGGAGACACATTGTACATTTCAATATAGGTATAATTTTACCTGCAAGAATTCCTCTTGAGGAGAAAATTGGTTTAAAAGGAAAGAAATACTTTGATAAATCATTGGTAGTAATATTCCAGGGAAATCAAGCAGGTGGGAGATGGGAAGAGGGGATGGGTAAATTCACACCTAACAGGTACAATGTACACTATCTGGGTGATGGACACACTTATAACTTTGACTCAAACTGTACAAAAACAATTCATGTAACCAAAACATTTGTACCCCTGTAATATTCTGTAATAAAATTTTTAAAAAAGAAAAGAAAATTGTTACTCCAATTTAGTGATCCTCAGGCCAACCAATAAGAGCAAAGTTAAAAACCAGATCTTATAAGATAAGCTTTTTAATCACCTCCAATATAACCAATTTCATGATTTTAGATGACATAAAACTTGAAGCCAAACTTGCCAGACAATAAGCTGCCCATCAAAGTTTGTATCCTCGCTTTCATTGGCAAGAACTAGGAGTTAAAGCATTCAGGATAAGGAAAACTAACAGAGAAATGCAGGAAATAATCAGAACTAAGAGCTTTTAGGTAATGGGTGGAAGAGGAGAGATAGGAAACAGCCATAAAATAAGTACTTAAAAGTAATTGTGGCAGGTCAATGTTGTTGTTTGCCTCATTTATTTTATGTTGTTATGTATGAAATGTCTGATTTCCTTAAGTGCTAATTTGACAGTTGATATCTCTGAAATTTCACTTTGACACTTTTTGTATTATTTTTATTGTGAGGATACATCCTCAGTCTTTCAAATGCACATTGTGGCACGTTGTGGCTTGTGATTTTCTTTCACATTTTTTAGAGCAATTTTTGTGAAATCATGGATAAGTCAAAAATTCCTGTTATTTTTGAATATGAGTTCTGTTGTAGAACCAATGCTGCTCAGACAGCTTGAAATATCAACGAAGTGTTTGGGAAAGATGTGGGTAATAAGCACACATGTAGTGGAAGCGAATCCATCTCAACCTACATGTGAATTAGCAGCAAGGTTTGATGTTACTATTCCAACAATACTGGACCATTTGAAACAAATGGGCAAGATAAAGATGCTGGATAGATGGGCACCACATGAATTAAATGAGCATCAGAAGAGAAATCATCTCGAAGCTTGCCTTTCTTTGCTGTCACGACAAAAAGGCAAGTTATTTCTATACCATATTGTTACATGTGATGAAAAACAGATTCTTTTTGACAATATCAAGTGTTCATCACACTAGTTGGATGAAGATGAAGTGCCAAAACACAGTCCCAAACCCAAAATTCATCCAAAAAGCTAATGGTGTCTGTTTGGTGGTCCAGGGCTGGTATTATCCACTACGGCTTCATGAAACCTGGTCAGTCGATCACAGCAGATATCTACTGCAATCAACTGGATTAAATGCTGAGGATGCTTGCGATTAAGCAGCCAAGATTGGTCAACAGAGACAGGCCAATCCTCTTGCAAGACAACACTCAACCGCATGTCACACAAACAATGCTGCTTAAACTACAGCAGCTGGACTTGGAAACTCTCTTGTCATCCACCATATTCACCAGACCTTGCACCAACCAATTACCACTTCTTTCAGGCTTTGGACCACTTCTTACCAGGAAAAATGTTCAATTCTCAACAAGCTGTGGAAAATACCTTTCACGATTTCATCACCACTCCCTCTTCAGGCTTCTTTGCTGCTGGCATAAACAAGCTACTGTTAAGATGGCAAAACTGTGTCAACAGTTTAGGCACATACTTTGATTAATTGTACTGCTTCTTGTTTAAGATATAATAAACTACACTTTTGCTTTGAAATCAGACATTTCATATTTAATGACCTAATACATTTTTCCCTCCATTTTTCCTCCTCTTGGGCTTTGCCTACATCCAATCATCCAGGTGTGCTTTATCCTAGGAAGCAAAGTAAACAAAGTAGCTAGGAAGGATCCTTTTGGCATTTTTGCTCCAAAAGCATTCTCCTTGCAAGAGAGCAAGGGGCTCTAGACTTTTTTTTTAAGTTTGTGGGGAACAACCATAGGACAGAAGACAGTCCCTTAGATAGAGAGGTTTCCCATGAGCCAGGATGGAGAAGATAGACCAGGGATAATATCTATAGATATTTATAGCTCTCAGAGAAGGAAAGAATCTTCACTCTCTTGCTGGGAAGAGGCCTAAGGGCAAAGACAGCAGAGTCCCATCTGGATAAGCAAGAACTTGGACACCCTTGCAGAGATTCCCGTGGCCTGGAGTGTGACACTGATGGGATGGAAAGAGCCAGGTTCCTGAAGGGATCAGGCAGATAGAAGCAAAGGATGACTCCAGGACAGTCTGCGCAGACTGATGGCCAAGGACCAGAAGGGATGACATACATCTCAGGAGGTATCCTTGCAGACACCTGATACTGGAAATCAGATACAACTCCCCTCCTCCACACTCACTCCACCAGCCACCAAGACTGGACCTGATAACACCACTTCTACACTGCTCCTTATTTGTACTGGTGAAAGAGAAGAATCCTAAATTTATGGAGACTACATGAGCACATTTTCTACTTTGCATGTTCAAGCTGTTGATTAGTGACTGAATGATCACAGAATTTCTCCTGCAGAGGAGAAAGGCATTTAGAACCCAAAATATGTATCCATTTCATGTGACTCAGACATATCATCGAAAGTAAATTTAACTAGTGAGTATGTTGAAAATAAATGTTTTTTTAATGAATGCTTACTATAAATCTTAGAATTTCCAATTATAGTACTCGATGAGATGCATCTCTATATTTCACATATTATGGTTATTTTGGCTTTTGAAGTTTTAAAAGACAATTATTAATAAAATAGCTTTCCAACATTTCATCATAATTTAGAAATTGATAATCCATTTAGAATGTCATCTTATGTTTCTTCTATTTTCTTTCTCTTTCTCCTGCCTATAATTTGGATATTATACATTTTGTTAATCACATTAAGAGAGTAGGATGAGAAGCCACAGGAGAAACTTGAAAACAATCTCTCAAATATTTTTTTATAATTTATTATAGAGATTAGAACATTAAAGTGGAGTTCTGCCTAAATAATAATCTAACATATATGGCAATTAGCTTAACACTAGAAAGAGATAACACAAGCCATGAAAATACATATCATAAACTAAAAAGTTAGTGCCCCATGTGATGTGTGACAAAAACTGATAATTTTCATCAACAATAATTTAGAAGGCATACCATTTGCCTATCAAAAGTGGATAGAAAGAACCAGAAGTTGTGCTGGCTTTTATCTACTTACTGATTTTAGCAAGTAAGCCTAAAAATATTTAGGCATTAAACTTTGGTTCTCCAGATTTATACTAGCAAGAAACCAACCTGCTGGAGGATTCACTTCCAGTGCCCACGTCATAGGAAAACATGGGTGAAATCGGAAGCTATGGAAAGCAATAGATGAGGAAGTTCCTCCCCAAGGAGGAGTTGAGTTGGTTTGACATGTGGCAAAAGACGTTCTGCTGAGAAATTTGGTGGCCAGAGGGGCAAACTGTAGCAGAGAGGGTCACAACAAGATGCATACCCTATCTGGACATCTTCCTCACCCAGTAAGATTACAATGTTCCTAAAGACATCTCCTCTTAGCTTTAAAATGCTAAAAACAAAAGGAAAAAAAAATAAAAACAAAAAAAATGAAAAAAAAGTAATAAATAAATTAAAAAAAAAAAAAAAGACATCTCCTACTTATTTTGTACCCACCTCAGATAGATATTCTCAAGTTGAACTCTTATCAGTATATACAGAGAGAAGTAGTGGGATTTTAATAGAGACAGATTATATGTACTGATATTAAAAGTAATATTCTATATCCTGAGTCAATAGTATCTACAAGGCTATAGAGGGAAATAGCCAAGACAGCTTAAAACACACACACACACACACATACACACACACACACACATGCACACACGATGAAAAACATTCATCAATGAGAGAAGTCCTAGGACTAGCAACACACATGTGTGATCTGCAGAAGTAAAACTGTGGGCAGATTGTCACTGGTATCCATGTCTTTTCATAGACACACTGTAGGTCACTATGTTACATAGGTACTTATATTCTTTTTAAGCAATACATTCAAACAACAAGATGAGGATGAAGGAGAAGAGAAAAAGATTGCAAATGTGCATGAGTGACATTCAATTTTGTCAGGGAATTAAATATTTAGGGATTTAATATCTTTAAATTTTATTTTAAAAGTTTATAATTTTCATTTCCATTCTGAATGTGCAAAAACACTGATACAGGAAGGAAAATTGGCAAACTTCAGTTGTATTGTTTTGAAAGTGGATGTATTCATGCTAAGGAGTTAGACGGATTCAGCAGACTAATCCACTCAGAATCAATCCATTCTCTTGCACTTCAGAAATCAAGAGTTTGAACCTTTAGCTCAAAATAGAATTTGCACTTGATTTCAGCTAACACAGTTATGATTATAAGCCTTTTAAGTTATGCTTAAAAGCCTTATTTTATATATCAGCTAAAAATACTACACTCGTTTGACCAGCTCTGTGAGACAAACTTATAAGAAAATAGGTTTTCTGATCTACCTGAAATAAAAATAGATTGGCTCATTTTAATACCTGAAAACCTCAGCTGGAGATTTAAGAAACAAAGCAATTCTTAAGCTAGAGTCACCTTAAAGAATATGAGAGGTATATTCACATTAAGAGTTTGGACTATGGAACCAGATGGCCTGGATTCAAATCCTAGCTCTGCCATTTATCACCTGAGTGTCCTTCAGCGAATAGTTAGCATCTCTGTGTTTTAGTTTCCCCATCTACAAAATGGGGAAAATAATACTCTCCTTAAGTTTACTCCAAGAAGTGAATAAGTTAACATACGTAAAGTAGGTAGACCAATGCTTGACACATAGTATACACTGTAATACCTTGCTATTATTACTGCAAAATTTTCAAGAGAATGAAATGAGATGATTTATGTCATACATGCCAAGGGCTCAGCATAGTGGCTAATGCAAATGGTAACTTTTAATAGTCACATTATCACCATCCAAACCTCTATTCCTCTTTGCCTTCTGGCAAATTCTGATACAGAGACCAGATAAAAGAAATGTTAATGAGTCCAGTTCAAGCCCAGGAGCTCTCTGTGTGGAACTACGCACACCCAAAAAGAAATCAGCATTGTTAAGGCACCACACTGAAGAGAAGCCATATATTCCATCTGTCTGTCCTGGGCATTAGATTGAGACCATTATTTAGAGACTATATTTCTAAAATGCTTAAATTCAATTTTTTTATAGTTCTGTAAATGTCTGTAAAGACAATGAGAGTACTAATTGACAATAATGGAAACTACATTGTGAAATGAAAATTGTATACAGTTTAGTAAACTGAGGATTTTTGCATTAATATACATACAACAAACCCTAGGTATACATAATAGGATTCTGCTATTGGTTTTCAAATCTTCCTCACTGAGAAATCAGAAACCCTTCATCAGACGTAATGAAGGAAAACGTGTCTAACTGATCTTACCCAAATTCTCTCCTTGCTTCACCCGAATTCTGAATTGTTGGCTAATCTCTTCTGCTCCTTCACATTCTGGTCCCATGCCAGTCTAGAATAGGTACTTGATTGTATGAGGACTTTGAATACTGATTGCAGACAATTTATGATATTTCCAACTACAAGTACCAAGTTCAGGCTTTTAGGATTCAGACTGTGTTCCTACATCACTAGCTATCAGTGCTTGAAAGTGAAAAGAATTTAAGCTGGTCAGGGATGGGGGCGATTCTTCCTCTGCTTTTAACAAAATCCACAGAATGCCTACCTTTAGATATTCATCATCTAGAAACAGTTTCTCTCCATTTGCAAAACGCTAGTTTTTTCTCTGACTTTCCAGCCTGAGGATTCTATGATCTATATTTGTCTCTCACTTGTTGATGCATTCAGCAAATACTTATTGAGTGCTTACTATATCCAAGAAAATTCTCTAGGCCTGCGGAGATACAGCAGGGAACAAAACCAAACCCTGCAGGTTCAGTGTTAACTGAATTTACAAGCAGAGTAAATCCTATCTAATTATATGAAAAATAAAAATTGCATATTTAGTTACATGTAAAAAAAAGTGTTGGTTTCTATGATGTATTCTAAGTATTTTTATATGAAACATTCTTTTTAGGAGATGCAACCTGTTCTAAAAACCACAACAGCAGGTATTACACTGGCTATACATCAAGAGTATCATCTTCCAAAATAAACAAATGACAACAATGTGATAGACAGTACTGGCTACCACGGATTGTGACATGAACTCTGGTAAAGACAGAAAAGTCTTCAGACTGGACAAGTCATAGGCTGTTAGACTGATTTCACATCATCTACCTGGAAGGCTCATCCTTTCTGTTTCAAATGTTTTTAAAACAAAGCTTCTCCAGTTACAACTACATTAGCTTCAGAAGTGAATTCATGAGAATAAATATCTCTTGAGATATTTCCACATTAATTCATTCACATAATGAAACACACAGTCATCTAAAGAATATGAGAGTAAAATGTAATGCAAAACCTGCAATGAGAAAAGGGAAGAGGTGCTTTAGAACAAAGACTAATATGTCCAAAAAGAAAGAAAAGTGAGAGAAGACTACAATATCGCTCATCCATTCATACAAATATTTTTTGAGCTCCTCACATTAAAGAAGCACCATGCTGGGTGCTAAAGGTGTTAGGTACCATGATGAGTATTACTCAGTCAATGACAAGTTTTGAATCACAGAGTATTATTAGAGAATGATGATGATTTTATAGTTCACTTAATTTGTATTATATTTAATGAGACTACTTCAAGATTTCTTAAGACTTTTTTTATCCTCAAACATTTGATAAAATCTCTAAATGTTTACTTTTATATTTCCTTTACTGTATGTGTATGCACACACACATATATTTCTAAACATAAATTCTATATATATGTATGTCTATATATACATATATATGTATATAGACCACATACATATATATAATGTTTAATTGATTAATAGAAATGCTCAATACTTTCATCTTATTTGTGTCTTTTCTGGAAGAACCCTTGAACACATGAAATTATAGTAACATTTGAGGTTAAAGACACAGATAGTAGTGGACACTGTATGCACAAGCAATTCCTAATCTGGATTTTTTGTTTCAATTTACAAGAAATCAATGAAAGCATTATCATTTGTCTATTCACCTGGAACAATTATCCTCAAAATACCATTAAAAGTTCTGTTTTCACAAGTGGAAAAACTGAGATTAAGTGTTATATTTAAGACAATTAATTGATGAACAGCCTAGAACTGAAATGTTGATCTTTCCTGCTCTTATGTCAGTGCATTTCTATCTAACCACTGTTTAAAGGACAAGAGAATGCATATTGGATATTACAGAGGAAAAAAAGGGAAATGTGAGTCCCAGCCCAAGAAGATCAGAAAGATGCCAATTTGGGGGTCCAGTAATGGTGACAACACATACCATGGAATACAAGCCCTTCCAAGGCCTGACTCGTTTGCAGGTTCTTCTTTTCTTACTCCCTGCCTTACACTTTATGTTTCAGCAATATTAAATTGTGTGCTATGTCCTTCACATATTTTGTTGTCCTATTTCTCTGTCTATGCTCATTCTTCTATCTCAGCCTGGAATGCTGGTCTCTCCCTTCTCCACTTCTTTTCTTATCTTATTTACACACATTGGTTAAACCTCAGCACAGACATCTCCAGGATGCTTTCCTTAACCACCACCCCATGTTCCAAGCTATTTTCTGCTCAATAGCCTCAGCATCTCTCTCACCATGCAATCCACATTGTATTAGTAACATTAGATTGAATTGAATAATGAAATTGCCTTTATTTGGTTGATATTGACCTACAAAACTGAGGAGTCATTCTCTACTGCCAAGCGCTGTAAACTCCTTTGGGGGAGGGTCTTATTAGTCACTGTGCATCCCCTTCCTGTTCAGAATGGACCCCCAAGAACTGTTTACGTGAATGGATGAATAATTTAGAAACAATCACAGAAATTTCAAGGATACTCCTAATACTGTCCTGAGCCCCAGTTCAAGCCAGTTTCAGGGGCTGCTCAGCCCTTCAAAGGGATCAAGGCACCACTGATCTGAATCTTCTTATTTTTAGTGATATGCTATGTTTTTGATAATGGAACAAGGCTCCATGTAATATTTTTTTGTTGGTACTTTTTGCAAATTGCATGGCTTTTTTGTGAATATCTTTAACAAAAACTGAGAAAATCTGTCCCCTAGCAACATCTCTCTGTAAGCAACATTCATAAATCAATACAAAGACGGGGAGTGAGAGACTTGGGGTGAGGCATTTGTGGATTCTTGGTTGAGCATAATTTTAACTTGACACAAGATTCAATTGATTCAGACTGATTAGGTACTGAGCTGTCTCTGTTTTTCCTTAGCTTTAGTTCTGTATACCTCAGCCTTACCTGAAAAAGAGCCTGCTTACAATAGCCCTCCTATGGCTTCCTGGGGCCATTCAGTGATAGGAGGCAAATGATTATGAATAAGAAGCAGAGACATGATTTACCCCCTACCAATTCACTACTCATTTATCCATATTTAGCAAATGTCCACTATGTTCCAGGAATTAAGCAAAAATTACAAAGAGGGGGGAAAAAAGTAATAACTCTTGCACTCAAACAGCTCAGAATTTAGTGAGAGGGATGAGACATATAAATAAACAATAGCTAAACAAAGAGGAAAACCCATATTAGAGGTGTATACCAGGGACTACAGCAGTGAGAGGGAGTTTTACCTTTGCTGCCAGTGAGTAAAGTGAATGGTTTCTGAAATACTCCTACAGGATCTGACAATTAGGAGAACATTGGTGACCTTAGTGAGAACAGTAATAGTGTCTAGTGGAAAGGAAACCCAGACACTGATTGGTTAAAGTACAATTTAAGGATGAAGATCTGGAGACATTAAGCACAACTTTTTTCAAGGTATATACCTCATATAAATTATAATAACATTAATACTGAAATTAAATAAGGTTGAATTATAGAAAGGTAAAGGGATAAGGTACATAGAAATATCTACATATGTATAGATATTGGCCCTATGGGTTAGACATCTTTAATTTATGTGTTTTATGAACAAGGAAACCAATAAACTGGATTTAAGCTACAAAAGCAAAAGCAATCCATTAGTTGGACTTTTTTATATTAAATCAATTTCCCAGTTTGCATATAGATTCTACTTTTCAAAGCACTTTCACATTTGCTATTCCCAAATATCCCCAATCAGCAATTTTTTTAAAAAACAGAGTCTCGCTCTATTGCCTGGGCTAGAGTGCAGTGGTGTCACCATAGGTCACAGCAACCTCAAACTCCTAGGCTCATGCAATCCTCTTCCTCAGCCTCCTGAGCAGCTGAGACTACAGGCACTCACCATCATGCCCAGCTAATTTTTTGTTTTTTGTAGAGACAGGGGTCTCGGTCTCACTATTGCACAGGCTGCCAATGGGCATTTAAAACAGAAAAATAAACAAACTAGACAAAGATTAAGTCATTTATTCAAGGTCACATGGTTCCAAATACCTGTGCTTAATCTAGAACTCTTCTACCCTGACAGAGAAAATAACTTTCATTCTTCCAAAGTTTGAATTGCCATTTAGTCTACCCAAGTGGCATAGTACCTCAAGTCCAGAAAAGGCCGCTGCACTTCCCACAGAATGTATATTGCACATTCTTTTCTCCTCTACTCCCACCTGTCAGCCACTTTGAGGCAGAATAAGGTCGTAATTAAGAGGCAAGATTCTGGAGCCAAAATGCCTCCATTCAAGTCCAGGCTTTGACACTTACACTGTGACCCTGGCAAGCACCTTAACCTTGCTACAACATAGTTTGTTCACCTGTGAAATGAAAATGATAATAATGCTGTTATTGCCTAAGAGTGTTTTAAACATTAATGGAGTCAGTATGAAGAAAGCACCTTGAACAGTGCCTTGTACATAGTAAGTGCTATGCATATATTTGCTATCATTATTATTATTTCTTTGTTGTAAATTAAGTAAGCAGATGGCACAGACATCAGAAGAGGGTAAAGGGACAACCAGATGCATTCCTTCTAATTGCTACCACCCATGAAGCCAGCCATTCCATTGAGATGTTTAAAAAGAGAGAGATTTTTTCACAATTCTAGGGAAAACTGCTGGTAAAGAATGTGATGAAAATACTTAAGTAAAACAAAATGAAATATTTGAGAATTTCTTTCTCCATGCCATCTTTTTTCTAATATTAGCCCTAATATGGAAGAGTTGGTTTGATGTTTAACTTACCCACCAACCTCTGAAAAATAATTTCTACTTTTCTCCCCTATGTACAATGAACTTCAAATCCTTTCTGTACCTTTTCATGAGAATTCCATGTTGAAGAAACATGTCATTTCTTACTGTAACAATTCAAGGAGAAGAGGAGCTGTGGGGCAAAGGAAGATGGTGAACAGAAATAAGTGAGAGTAGCAGAGAGCAAATTTTGCAGGCTGGTTTCCATTTTCCATGTTCTTATCTGATGGCTTCTCAATGGAATTTTATGTCTCTTGAGGGAATAAGCTGTGCCTAAAAATTTCATTAAAAGGCTGTGCAAATTATTCCTCTCAAATATGAAGGTGTGCTTCTCAGAGAGAAAAGTAAACCACACCCATGTGCTGTGGTTTAACAATCTTTTTCAAATGGCTGAGCCAAATTATGTTGGAAAAATGATAAAAATGTTTAAATAGGTAAAATGTAGAATTGGAGGGACTATAATATTTACTAAGAATCATTGTTTCTGTGCTCTAAGTATTTTCAATATTATATTGTTTAATCCATATAATTATACTACAAAGTAAATATTACCTTCATGTTACAGATGATGAAACTAAAGCTCAAAGAAGTCGAATAACTTGCCCAAGACCACAGAGCTAATGAGTGCAGACCTCTGTGGAATTTAAATGTGGATCTATTTTGTTCAGGGAATGAAGAAATAAAATAATTGAGTTCTCTCTTCATTGGGGAGAACCTGAAAATACGGAATAGTTATTGCCAAAGTACCTAAATAATGTACAGATAATTAATTAGGTTGAAACAAGCAAGTAAATTAACACTTTATTCTGTTCTAAGTGAGCAAATTTCCTAGTTATATATTTTTAGCTATTTAATATTAAAAAGGAAATATAGACTATTTTGTCAAATTTACATTTTAACATAGTTAGGTCTATTAATATAATATAGACTTTCTGCTCTATATATTAAGTAATTGCTTGAAGACTTGAAACATGATTTTGGGGGATATACTGTTCATGAAATATATAATTGTTATTCTCACTCAAGATGTAAATAACATTCCCAAGTTTTTATGTTGTGTTCCTTCATTTCTTTGCTCTCCAAAAATCTATTATAAAGCCAGAATATGTTTTGGTTTTGAGATGACTGCCAAGATTCTTTACCTCCCTTTTGAAAAGCTAATGAGATAAATTAATGAGGGAGACTTTAAAAGAAATTAAAGTGTTTTTTTGCAATTTTTTTTTTTTTTTTTTTTTTTTGAGACAGAGTCTTACTCTGTTACCCAGGCTAGAGTGCCATGGTGTCAGCCTAGCTCACAGCAACCTCAAACTCCTGGGCTTAAGCAATCCTACTGCCTCAGCCTCCCAAGTAGCTGAGACTACAGGCATGTGCCACCATGCCTGGCTAATTTTTATATATATTTTTAGCTGTCCAGATCATTTCTCTCTATGTTTTAGTAGAGATGAGGTCTCACTCTTGCTCAGGCTGGTCTCGAACTCCTGACCTCGAGCGATCCTCCCGCCTCGGCCTCCCAGAGTGCTAGGATTACAGGCGTGAGCCACTGCGCCTGGCCTCCAATCTTCTTTAAAGTTTCATAATATATAAAGTTTATTCATTGCCTCACTTTATATTAAAAAGAAGAATGTAGAATAATGAAGCCAAACTTTTTTCTCCATGCTCTTGAGAATTTCACCCATTTTTATGTTCACAAGAGAAGAAAAACAGTTTTTCTTTAGTTTTTCCTTTTAAAGAGAAGTTCCTATGACTCTTATTTGTTGTATTTTTGGGGGAAAAATCAACTAATCACTATGCTACACATTCAGTCACTATTCTATACATCTCTTGAGTAATCTTTCTGTTGTTCGATTTGGATTCTATTGCAATAGGATGCACCAAATGCCATTATTTCACTTTACTTAAGTTATTTGGACCTAAAGTTCAGGAGGCAGCATAATACATTCAATTCAATTCATAAAGCATTGACTGAACTCCCTCTAGGAATAAAGCACTAGAGAAAGCACTTTGCGAATGCAGTGAGTAATAAAACACCATTCCTGCCTTCCAGCAGCTCACAGTCTAGCTTTTAAATAGCTCTAATACATGACAGTATGTCTTAAATTCTATACCAGACATTCAAACAGAATGTCATATTTGTGCTGCCATCAGAGTAGTTATCCTAAATATTAATATGTCTTGTCCAGGTCCTGACCCTGAGGGCTTCCCTTGTAATTGTCAACTAACCATAATATGGAAAAATTGCTTCTACCAAAACTAGATGGGTTTGTTTTCAGTACCATAGTCCTTTGGAAATTCATCTGTGCTGACACTCCAAATGTGCCATAGACTTCCACACCCATCTCCTCCACACCTGCCCAGCACCATGGCCGGCGGCCATTATTTTAGCAGTACTAGCAGAAAAAACTCAGATAGGTATACTCTATACTAATAATAATAATAATTAACACTCTGCCTTCTCTCTGGGAACGTTCTTCTTTACAACTGAGTCCATAAAGCCACAAGAGAGAGCCACAAAAATGGTAAAATGGAAAGGTGTTACCACTGTCAGCCAAATGTTATATTTGTCAAATCTTCCCAATCAGTGCCAAGTTGATGTCCTCTTTCCTCCTCCTACCAGTCCTGCCCAGGTTCAGCCATGCTTCCTCCTAGCCTGTGTAGGCACGTAAAGAAGCACCACAGGGGGTATTTTTTTATGTTAGGACTTTTCCCAAAATAAGCCTGTCTTAAATATATGTTACCCCTCAGGCTCAATGTCTACAGATGACTTGCTAAATAACAATTAGCTAATCCAATAAAGTAATCTGTGAGAGACAAATAATGAAGGCATTTACCAGTATCTCCTACTCCCTGCTCAATACGTCCTCTTCCAAAGTGGGAGGATGCATTCTAAAAGCCAGTCCACTTGCTTTCTACCACCACCACTACCCCCCCAATTGTAATGGTTGAACTCTCTCTGAGTTAAATAGGGAGCTTCTGTTGCTACAGTGATTAATTACAGAGACATTTGAGAGGACCTGGAGTTTCACCATTCATTCCTATTATATTATGTAAAATAAATACCCAATAAACATGTATATAGAATGTGTAACAATATGGAATAAATACTAACCAGAAAAAGACAGTCATAAGTCAAGGGCTTTTATCCTTTGTCCTGACTAAAAGCCTTTTCTTTGGTAAATCCAATACAGCTTTATGTATCCTCCAAGGATTTGAACTTGATCCTTTCCTTAGAACAATTGTCAAGAACACCAACTGGCTGAAAAAGAACTATTGAGCTCTATTCCTGTGGAAAAATATATATTTTGTGCCAATATGATTTCTGAGACACATCTTAAAAAGAAAATTTAAAGAGACAAATAATTTTCAAAAGGGCACTAAAAGAAAGTGACTTTCATAACCAGATGTCTCATTGTAAAAAAGTTAAAGGAATTTCTATTCTGCAGATGTTGGAAAATTATTCCTGTTTTTATATTTAGAAAAATAATTCATATCAATTTATTATTTTTCTTTTAAACAAAAGTTTTTCCTGAAAATTAAATTATAGAGATGGGTTATTCTGGACTCTACTGCAATGAACTCCATAAATATTAGATTTTGCATGCAAATATAGGTTCTGGTATTTATTTTTGTAAGAACCGTCCTCTTCAGAAAAAGAAAAAGAAATGACTAATGCCAAAAACTTTCTTGTTTTGCTGTTTTGACAAAGACCCCAGGCAACTGAACAGAGAATAACAAAAAAGCATCTTCCCACTAAAAAAAAAAAGAAGAAGAAGAAGAGAAGCAATTCCATAAAATCTAAGAAGGAGCTGCTGTGAGGAAGCAGAAGAAAAGTCTCTCCTTAATATTGTTAGAATCAGAGCCTGAGAGGAACCTGGGTAGTTTATTTAACTTACTGGTAATCTCACATTTCAATCATTTTGCAGAGAAGCAGCCCTGCTGCTTGTTCATCTCCCAGAGAAAGATTTCACAAAATCCCAAACAATTACAACTATTTAGCAAACTCATGGAGGACATTCAGCTTTGTACATTATGCAAATCTTCCCTCTATGCTTTAAACACATTTATGTCCTTAGTGGAGTTCAAGAATAAGAGGTTATAGACTTTATATCATGACCTGTACTATTTTGGTAACTATGGCTGTTCCTAAATTTTTCTTTCAAAAGCTATATAAGTTCAGTTCTACTTACTTTTCTTCATGTATGTCAAGTAGATCATTTAATATAATTGCTTGAGCATTTGAGTGACTTGTCTGTAAACCCTGCCAAATTCTTTTACATCTCCAATTAGATGGGGAACACAGATGTCTTCAACATAATGAGTATAAAGAAAGATTATGTTGCACTATTCATTAATGATGCAGTAATTACCTTAATAGTGATTTTATTTTATTGATAATACCTTTAGTAAAGACTTATGAAGAAAATTTAGACTCTAAGTTAATCTGAATTTCCAAAACCTCAAAAACAAAAGTTCATATTAGGTGCTATGACTTTTGATTGACTTACTAATAGTTTGACATATGTACTCAAAAATTCCTCATGGGTTCCTTCCATAATTGAGGAACTGACCTGATTAGCCCTTTTGTCATATAAAACAATACTGGACTAAATATATGAAACAATTGCCTTCATATATTGAACAACAGGTAGCATGGGATTAGAATTCTGAAGGAAAGGAAACGAATGAGGTAAGCCATACAATGACCTGAACTTTTTGCCTGAAGTCACTCTCTGGACAGCTGCACAAAAGGAAACTCAGGCTATGGAGGTGTCACTGGACTGAAGAGACAGAGCACAGAGTTCCAAGAAGCAAAGACAGCAAGACTATTGAGAACAGAGTATCTAAGAGGAAAAAGCCATGGAAAAGGGAATTCCAGAAATCTGCATAATATCCTCTTGAGTCTTGCCTAATTAATAAGCTGCACGTAAGTTGAGAGTAAGACATATGAGGCTAAGAACACCTAATAGGGAAAAAACACATATTAGGGAACTACTAGAGCTTACACAGGGCTGGGAGATATTAAAATTCCATCCAGACAGGGAGAAAAACCTCACTGAGGACATTCAGTAGAACCTCTAGAAAGGCCACAGTTTAGGAGGAGGGTTAATCTAGCCCTAAAGTAAAGGTAACTCTAGATGTATCCTAACAAAACTCAGGAGAGAAGCCCAAAAGAATCAAGTTGTTCAAGAAATTAACCAGGACCATAACAAAGACTCCTTAAAAGATGGATACAAAATCCAAACACTCGCCGGGCGCGGTGGCTCACGCCTGTAATCCTAGCACTTGGGAGGCCAAGGCGGGCGGATTGTTTGAGCTCAGGAGTTCGAGACCAGCCTGAGCAAGAGTGAGACCCCGTCTCTACCAAAAATAGAAAGAAATTATATGGACAGCTAAAAATGTATATATAGAAAAATTAGCCGGGCATGGTGGCGCATGCCTGTAGTCCCAGCTACTCGGGAGGCTGAGGCAGGAGGATCGCTTAAGCCCAGGAGTTTGAGGTTGCTGTGAGCTAGGCTGACGCCACGGCACTCACTCTAGCTCGGGCAACAAAGCGAGACTCTGTCTCAAAAAAAAAAAAAAATCCAAACACTCAACAACCAGACAAGTGAAACATAAAAAAGGTGAACCAAAACCAAGAGAAAAATCAGTCAATAGAAACAAGAAACATAGAGATAATAAAGATGATAGACAAAAGATTTTTAAAATACCTATTAAAAGATAATAAAATTTTTAAAGAAAACATAAGCACAAAATGAAACAACAAAATCAAGTGGAAATTCTCAAGATGAAAAATGCAATCTCTGAAACTTAAAATTCACCATATGGGGCCGGGCGCGGTGGCTCACGCCTGTAATCCTAGCACTCTGGGAGGCCGAGGCGGGTGGATCGCTCAAGGTCAGGAGTTCGAGACCAGCCTGAGCAATGAGTGAGACCCCGTCTCTACTAAAAAATAGAAAGAAATTAGCTGGCCAACTAAAATATATATAGAAAAAATTAGCCGGGCATGGTGGCGCATGCCTGTAG
>CM052440.1:60833909-60917411 GCA_028533085.1 Varecia variegata
TTTTTCACTCATATAAAGTCCAGAGAAGGCTTGGCAGCCCTGCAGGGCAGCATTCTTCCAGCCAAAATTCAGGGATCCAGGCTCCTCCATCACGTAGTCAAGTCATCCTGGAGCCTTTTCCTTCTAGGACCACAAATGAAAGAATGAGTGAGAACACCTGGGGAATATGCACCAGATACTTAACCTGCTTAGCCTAGAAGTGGCACGTGTCACTTCTGATCATATTCTATTGTCCCAAATTTGTCAGATGGCCAACTTAGCTGCAAGAGAAGCTGGAAAATGGAGGTTCACCACACAGATGTCACTCAGCATCATGAATAGTCCCTATCACAATCTGCCCTTTCGTTACCAAATATTCTTTTGCTCCCTCCTTCCCACTTACAGAAAACATCTCTCCTCAAAGACCCAGCCAGCATAAATTCAGCACCCAGTGTTCATGTCTGAATGTTGGGCCTGTTGCTTACTAGCTCTCTTCTATATAAAATCGGGGAAATCATCATTCACTCCTGAAGGAGTGGTTACGAGAATCCACTCTCCAAGACCCATGCCTTAGATTCAGATCTAGTGCTTCCTGGTGTTTCCTGTGAACTAAAATGCAGGTTCCATTCCATCCAGACACATGTTCAGTCTACAGTGGTAGTGCAGGGACAGGACACTAGTACCAGCCGCCCCTAGAGAAAGAGGAAGAATGGGAAACTGAGAGCAGTCACTCACCTATAGCAATTCAGAATTCTGATGAGAAGACACTGTGAAGTCTCACTGCAGGACAGAAACTTTCACACTCTGCTGTTGTTGCCTGCTGCAAGGATGTGCTGGTCTATTGTTCTTTGTGACCCTAGGGCTCTACCCTCTAGGAGTTCCTTTATTCTCCTGGGCCACATCTGGAATGAATGTTGAAGAGTATGCCCTTCCTGGGAGCTGTACAATTGTTAAAGTTTCCTTCTGTTTATAGAAGGCTGGGGATATAATGATTAAGTCCTAAACAGTAAAAAGCTTTTAATTTCAAGTTCTAGGTTTCTTGGGCAATATAATTCCTCCAAAAACCTGGTAGGCTTCTTCACTCTGATTGCAATTAGTCCCCTGTGCTAGGAGCCACACTCAAAGTTTATGTTAGATATGATTCTCAGCCTGATTTATGTTGTTTATGTCTCCCTACCCCTGACCCTGGGTTCCCACCATCTCTCTTATCCATTTCACTGTGATTACCTGAGACTATATTGCACAATGAATGGGAAGACCACATCCTTAATTTCCTCTGAAATTAAGTGCTGAGTCACTTAATTCAATAGAAAAGTTTACAGAGCTTTTGTTCCTCTTGTTGGTGGTATATAGCAGTGATTAGCTTTTGGCACTTAAAGACCCTAAATTACCGAACTCTCTATTCCTCCTCACTTTTTTAAACAACTTTATTGAAGTATAATGGGCAAACAAGAAGCAGCACATATTTAAAGCATACAGTTGGGTAAGATTCATCCAAATATGCACTGACCCTCATCTATCATCTTTAAATATTCATTGACCCTCATCTAGCATCACAATAAATATAATAAATCAGACTTCATCAATCAAAATTAAAAACTTTTGTGTTTCAAAACACACTGAGAGAGTGTTTTGAGATAGAATGTTGTCTTTGAACATTAAGAGGATGGAAAGACAAGCCACAGACTGGGAGAAAATACTTGCAAATTATATATCTCACAGAAGGCATATGTCCAGAATATATAGAGAACTCTCAATGCTCAATAGCAAGAAAACAAAGAACAAAATTTTTTTAAATGGGTAAAAGATCTGAACAGACATTTCTTCAAAGACAAATATGGCAAATAAGCACATAAAAAGATGATCAAGATTATTTGGGAAACGCAGATTGAAAGCGCAATGAAATACTACTACACCCCTACCAGAAGAGCTAAACTTAAAAAGACTGACCACATTAGGTGTTGGCACTAGTGCAGAGCAGGCAATATTACAGTCAATATTGCATATTTACAAAGCTCCCATTCCTAGTACCAATTTCTGTTTTGGTTAGCTGTTTTTTTGCTATAAAAAACAACCTCCAAATCTCAGTGGCCTGCAATAAAAATTTAGTTCTCATTAGCACAATGTCCCACATGGTGTAGTGTCACTCTTGAGTGTAGTCCAGTGGCTCTTTTCCACTATTGCCTAGGAATCAGAGTTCCTTCCATCACATGGCTTCATTATCCTACAGTCCTTTCTTCCCAACCACGTGGACAGAGGCAAGGGAGAGAGCGGGGCAGAAATACCAATTACCAAACCACCTTGTTCCATAAGTGACACACATCATTTCTGTTTACATTCTATTCCCCAAAACAAATCACGTGGCCAAGCTAATTCTTTTCTGTTACAAAGGGTTGACTATTACTTGTCTCATATATTTTCTCTGCCTGTGCTCTGGAGTCTAACCCCTGCAGCTTTCTGAGAGCACTTATTCCAAGCCTCATCACCTCCTTCTCTAATACCTTCAACCATCCAACCAGTTACAATTTTCATATTACTGAAAAAATTTTGGTTAACTCTATTTTCTATTAAAATCATCACCTTTTTTGTAGTCCTAGCTTTTTACAGTTTCATATTTAAATAGATGATCTATATACACACCCTGTTAGTCTGACTCATCAGAATGGCATTTCAATTGCTCTCTAACCACTCAGAGGACCCTCTCATAAGATTCAACCATTCTTACTCAGTTCTCATCCTATTCAATAACTATTGCACTCTCCATGACTCTCTCTTTTTAGAATGCACCTTCACTTTTTGGTTCTCCTCCCTACTTTCCGGCGTAATCTCACCATAGTGTGTTCCTCCTCAGTATTCCTAACTGTGGCCCAGTGCTTAGCCCTATACTCTTCCACCTTTCATGGTGTTAACTATCATCTTTACTAATTTTTCTCAAAGGTAATTAGCACGAAAATAATTCAACATGTTTCTGTAAATCTTCTCTCATTGCTAGAGTGTTTGAATTCTGGAGTTGGAAAGATTGAACCAATTTAAACATAGAATTTGAGATGTGTTAGAGGTGGAGGGCATCCTTCAACTGCAATCTCTCATTTTTTTTATTTGTTTTTTGGCAAGTCTGTTATATTTCCACTGTTGAGACAATATTTTCGAGAGCTGATGTTACCTCTAGTGGCAAAACCAGAGCCAGCTATTAAGCAGCCAGAATGCTACAGTAATTGAATACATGACCATTTCTCTTTTAGCACATGCTTTGTTCTCCTCTTCTAGAAGCTGCAGATGTGTATTTAGTTTGATTATCTGACATGTTAATGAAGCTGCCTCTACAACAGTCATGTCATCTGACATTCCTTCAATTGTTGTCTCTATATTCCTAGTGTCATACCTGACATTGTCACGATGAGGATTAGAAGTGGTGACAGCAGACCCGTCATGCAACACAGGTATGAAATCATTTCTGACCAGCTGTCCCCTTTCACGAACAGCATTTTCACTGATAGAGCACTGTATTTTTAGCCTGCAACTGCACAGATGTCTTCATTTTGAGGGGTTGGAAGAGTTCTTTCTAAATCCAGAAAATCTAGTGTTCTTTCAGTTACCATAAGTATATGAGGTAGTGATTTTAGTGCCAGACATTTAAAGGGAATTGATTGAATATGGTCAAGATCTTCTGGTCTTGAAAATGAAGTGTCTTCGTTATTTCCTGCTAGAGCAATCTTCCCTGCAGCCTGCATTATCACACTAGCATTTGAAGCTCCTTCTTAGAATCCTTGTTCCAGGTCAGCATTTACTGGTGCTACTTTTAACTTTTCCAGGACCCTCATTCACTGACTAGTACCTTTGGTATATTCCATTTCATACTGAATTCCACTAATTTCCAGCATCCCAGCAGCAGTGGGAGAAGAAATGCTGCCTCACTCACCCTTCCAATGGCAAGTGGTGTGTCACTGCCTGTTCTTTTATTCATTTTAATATGGTAAATACACATCTACAATAGCTACTAAAATCCTGCTACTCTGTAGTTGAGTTTACTTTACAGATCTGAACTTGTTTGGGAGCTGTACATAACAATACAGACACTGCTTTTCCAGAAATGTGTACCCACTCCTGCTTGTTATTTGGCACTATCTGCTTCTGTGCTTCACATTAAATCCTTTAACTTGCTTCAATGTACGTGGGCTGGATTTAGAGCTACTTTTGTCTCACTGGGCCCACTGAAGGGTCCCCGGCCAGGGCCACCACTCGCCAGCTCCTGGTGTGCTCAGGTGGGTTCTGGCAGAGGCTGCTAGCTCAGTGCACTGAGGTGCCCGGGCAACACCGGCAGAGCTGCCCGCAACTTGCCCAAGATCACACCACTGCTAGCTGTCAGCAAAGCTACAACTAGAACCCCATTCTCCAAAATCCTATCCCCTATATTGGGCTGATTCCCTGTTTTTCTCAATATTTTCACTAGTCTTCTAATTTACTCATCATAAATCCCTCGGAAACTCTATAGGGTTGTCCAGGGGACATAGCTAAAGATATAAATCTTCCATAGAGAAAAGACATCTGAAATAAGGCACCAAATCAAAGTAAAAGCAACTATTGTTAACTGTGAAATCCTTTAGTTTATTTTTATTCTAAAATGAAACTCATTCCTTTAACATTAAAATGTTAATTTATAATTTTTGAACATTTGGGGAATATGGAAGTATGAAAAACCATGTTAGTAGTAAAAGGTACCAGCATCTGATAAGCAAATGTAATATTTTTTTATTAATAACATAAGAATAATCCTCTCTTGAAGTGTTATTTGTTGGGGTTTGATTAGTGGATTTTAGTTAGCTTAGGTTGTCATGTTAATCTTTATTATGTCTTATGCCAAGTAAGTACCACTAATTTCTTCTCAAAGAGGCAGCTATTCCAGAGAAGTGGGCAATAGGAAAACAACTATCCAGTTGAGATTTTTCTATGGATTAATAGAGCAGAGGTTCAGTAAAGATAAGTTTCAAAGCTCCCAAAATAATATGTGCTTTCTATAAATGTCAGGGGTGGCCATGATCATGGTACAATGTTGGTGTTTTGTTCCTTTTGAATTCAGCAATTGTATTCTGGAAACACACAGAATGTTATTAATCCCAAGCAATTTATTTGACTATTTTTGATGGCTTCTTTATGCTATCTCTACCCAAAAATCCTCCATCAATAGTGATGGAATCCTGTTGAGCTAAAACCAAAAGTAATAAAGAAATAGTCTAGAAAATATGTATTTCCTGAACACAGACTGAGAGAAATGAATAAATCAGAGGGACATTGGGCCTGAGGCTGCACAAATATGGAGAATAGGTTTAGCCATTGGATACGTATACTAATATATCTTCAGCATCAGAAATAAAATGCAGCCATTCGCTTTTTGGAGCTTGGGGTTATGTTATCCCAGTTGCTGACCTCCTAAAAATATTTAATGGCAAAGACCCAATTCAACTGAATTGAGACACAGCATAATAAACCAATACTTTATAATAATATATGGGCTGCCTTGTCCTACCCAAGAAACGGGATAATCTGATAAAAATTAACTTAACACAATAAAATTATAATACTCTAAGACTTATTAAAAGAATTGGTAATAACAAGGTCAATATAAAGGATGGGGAATTAGCCAAGAGATATTCTGAAAAAAAGTTACTCAAAAGAGCATGCAAATGGTGTAAAGATAGAAAGTTCACTAAAGATATTCTCAGTTATTTAGACTATTATTAATTTGGGCTCCATGAATAGGAAATATTTATTATGTGAACAGTTAGTCAAGCAAGGCTGAGTAACAGAGACTAAAGATAAAGTTTGGCTAATAAGCATGTTTTCAAAATGAGAAGAATGGAATTATTGCTTTTGTTTGTTGATTACTACTTTGAAGTCTACAGTCCATCTTCCTTCAGCCTTAGGGAATTATATTAATGCAAAAGAATTTGCTGTATCTTAGCTGCTTCTAATATAAGAAGAGGTTACATGTGCAAGCCATAGCTTATCAATGGCATTGATTTTCTGTCCTTGGGGGGCTCTAGATGTCAAGTAAGAGATTAAAGAACCCTCTGTGTTTTGGATTTCTGTTCATCTCTATTCTAAAGACCCTTTGGGGACATCCATATGCCTGCCAACTTCTCCCAGCACTTCTCAGAAAATGAAGGTAGCTAAGTAATACAGTGCATAGAAAGAATTTTTTAAACACCATCTTGACTGGGAAATCAATTAGTTTAATAAATATAATTATTGAGGTAAACTGATAGAAGTGAAATGACTAGAAGAAACTTCTAACTATTCTCTCTGTTTTCTCTAATCAGAGAAATTCCCTATACTGGATCCTGGGATATCTTTTGAAAATGCAAATTTGGTCATATTACATCTCTAGTGTAAACTTTCAATGATGCCCCATTGTTCCTTTACACATCTACCAGGCCCTTCATGGTCTTGCTCCTGCTCCACCACAGTCCCTCTGCAGCTCTCCTGATCAGCTCAACCAAATGCCTCTGAATTCCCTGAGTGCTCCTGTTCCCTGACCCAGGCCTTTGAACAGGCTAAGCTCTGTATCCAAGACACTCAGCTCAAACCTTATTACTCCTGTTCCCTTCTTCTCACCTGGTAACATCTATGCTGCAAAAAGCCTTCCCCAGCGTTGATACTAGATTTGATCTCCCTGATCCCGTAGCATCTTTTACTTGAATGAGTTAACTACCTAAGCAATTCAGTCAAAGATTAGCAGTTTCTTGGCCAGGCGCAGTGGCTCATGCCTGTAATCCTAGTACTCTGGGAGGCCGAGGTGGGAGGATTGCTCGAGGTCAGGAGTTCGAGACCAGCCTGAGCAAGAGTGAGACCTCGTCTCTGCTAAAAATAGAAAGAAATTATCTAGACAGCTAAAAATATATATATAGAAAAAAAATTAGCTGGGCATGGTGGCACATGGCTGTAGTCCCAGCTACTTGGGAGGCTGAGGCAGAAGGATTGCTTGAACCCGGGAGTTTGAGGTTACTATGAACTAGGCTGACGCCACGGCACTCTAGCCCGGGCAACAGAGCGAGACTCTTAGCAGTTCCTGATCAGAAACTCACAGGTAAAGCATTTATGGAATCATGCTTCAGGCCAGAGACATGAGTGTTACAGTCTTTTATAATAGAAGTTAAAATGGAAGTTTGGTCAATATTCTAAGATAATGGACAAGAAATACCAAACTGAGTTGTATCATAGACCATCCTGTAGCAGCTTTCTGGCTCCCTTCCTTCCCTCTCCTTCCTCCCTTAGTATTGGCCCCAGGCCCCTCAGAGTCAAAAATAGTAATCAGTGGTCCACTGGTGAAAGAAGAAAGAAGGAAGGTACCCGCCACATCATTTCTCCAGCTATAGACTTTAAGCCTACGGCAGGACCTGGGTGACAAGGGCAAGCATATCAACATTTAAACTGTGGTGGTTCCTATAATGGTACTACACTGTGGAGTTTACACTGACATGGAATTAATGTTTTGGGCAGATTGTACAGTTTAAACTTGCATGCATTAAACAGAAAATCAGGCTTCTATCACCTCATGTGAGTTCACTAGCTTGAGGAAGTTTTTAAAATTCTCTTTAAGTAATTTCCTAGCAATTAGTTTGTAACTCAGCATAAATAGACTTTCAATTTCTTAAGAAGTTGAAATTTTTAGGAAACTCTTTTGCATCTATGACATTGCTGGAGTTCTTTAGGGTTTTTTTCTTCTCACTCATTAAAATTTCTTTAGACAATTTCTTCAGTTATCATCTATACCATGATGGCTCCCAAATACACACTTCTAGTCTAGACATCTCCTCTGAGCTCCAGGTTCATAATCAGATTCATAACACCTTTAAAGGCATGTAATCTTACGGTCGCAACAGGGCCCTGTGCTTAGAAGGACCATCTTTTGGTTTAATGCTCTGCTGTAGGCACATTGAAATGGTTAATAATACTCAAACAAGAGGCCCCACATTTTCATTTTGCAGTGGGCCCAGCAAACTACGTAGTTGGTCCTGCTCATAACCTACACTCTAGCTCCACAAGGAAAACATAAATGCATCTTAAACTCAATATCTCTAAAATTGAAATAATTATCTTCCCCTCAAATCTGAGCAGGGTTACCTTATGGATGCACCATCCATCTTGTTGTACCCTCAGAAGCTTAGGGGCCATCCTTAATCCCTCCCTCTCCCTTACTTCCCACATTATAAAGTCTTCCTGAGTTTCTTCCTAAATCTCTTTTTCATTTTTCACCTTCTCTCAATCATCGCTGCCTGCACCCTCATCCAAGCTGCCATTCTTTCTCAGCTAGATTGTTGCAAAAGCTTCATAACTAATATGCTTTCATCCACCTGGATCCTTCATAATCCATTCTCCACATGGTATCAAGAATGATTTTTTAATACAGATCTCATCATGTCACACATCCACACATATACACAACTGCTTAAAACCTTAATTCTTTCCCATCACTCCTAGGTTACATTTAAAAACTTTAGCATAACCTACAAACTCTGTGTTCCTGTGTCTTGCTACTAGTATTTTTTAACATGTTTACTTGCAAGAATGGTTCAACATACACAAATCAATCAATGTGATACATCACATTAACAGAATAATGGGCAAAATCATATGATCATTTCAATAGATTTAAAAAAAGCATTTGACAAAATTCAGTATCATTTTATGATAAAAGAAAAAAACTCTCAACAAATTAGATATAGAAGGAATGAGACTCAACACAATAAAGGCCTGATATGACAAACCCACAGCTAACATCGTCAGTAGAGAAAAATTGAAAGCTTTTTCTCTAAGGTCCAGAACAAGACAAGAATACCTACTCTTGCCACTTCTACACAACATATTACTGGAAGTCCTAGCCACACCAATTTAGATAATTGAAAGAAATAAAAAGGCAACCAATTTGAAAAGGAAGAATTTAAATTGCCCCTATTTGCAGACAACATGATATTATATATAGAAAATTTTAGAGACTCCACCAAAAAACTATTATAATAGACAAATTTAGTAAAGTTGCAGGCTACAAAATCAATATACAAAAATCAGTAGTGTTTCTATATACTAACAGCAAACTATCTGAAAAAGAAAACAATCCCATATACAATAGCTACAAAAAAATAAAACATTTAGGAATAAATTTAACCAAGAAGGTGAAAGATCCCTACACAGAAAATTATAAAATATTGATGAAAGAAATTGAAGGAGACACAAATAAATTGAAAAATATTCTGCACTGATGGATGGGAAGGATTGATATTGTTAAAATGTCCATATGACCCAAAGCAATCCACAGATTCAAAGTAATCCCTACCAAAATATCAATGACAGTCTACACAGAAATTTTTTTTAAATCCTAAAGTTCACATGGAACCACAAAAGATCCCAAATAGCCAAAGAAATTTTGAACAGAAAGAATAAAGCTTGAGGCATCAGACTACCTGACTTCAAGATATACTACAAAGCTAACCAAAACAGCATGGTACTGCCATAAAAACAGACACATAGACCAATGGAGCAAAACAGAAAACCAAGAAATAAATCTAAACATTTGTAGCCAACTGATTCTCGACAAAGGTGCCAAGAATACAAAATGCGGAAAAGAAAGTTTCTTCAATAAATGATGTTGGGAAAACTGGATATCCACAGGCAAGACAATGAAATTAGACCCTTATCTCACAGCATATACAAAAAATCAACTCAAAGTGCATTAAAAACTTAATGTAAGACCCAAAACTCGAAAACTAGTAGAAGAAAACATAGGAAAAAAGCTCCATGACATTGATCTGGGCAATGAATTTTTTGTATATAAATTCAAAAGCACAGGCAACAAAAGCAAAAATAGATAAATGGGATTATATCAAACTAAAAAGCTTCTGCACAGCAAAGAAAACAATCAAGAGAGTGAAGAGACAACCCACGGAATGGGAGAAAATATTTGCAAACTATACATCTGACAAGGGGTTAGTATCCAAAATAAAATAACCTCGAACAACTCAAAAGCAAAAAAACAAAGAACCCAATTAAAAAATGGGCAAAGGACCTGAATAGACATTTGCCAAAAGAAGGCCTGCAAATGGAGGGAGGGAGGATGAAGGGGGAGAGAAATAGTTGGTGACAGATATACTAAAGCTTATTTTAAATCTTTATCCTGACTCACTAAATGTCCTGGAGGGTTGTGTCTAATGTAGGACTTGTAACTAAACAGATATAAATCTACCAATGTAGCCTCTTTTCTATAATAAAATGCAGAAATATCCTGAGGAGTTCTATGTCAAAGAAAATGACTTTGAGTGATGTTTAAAGTACACCACAGGGATGAAAATACTGCAGACTAAGTGGAAGTCTATACCATGGGTGGAAAACTCAGATGCTTCCATGGGCCAAGCAGGTAACACAAATAGCTGAGGCAGGTCAGATGTCAAAGGTTCAGGTATGGTGATGACTATTGCTAGCTGGGAAGCAGGTGCCCCACAGAAAGAAGGCAACTGCTACTCTGCATTGGCTAACTTCCGTTCAATGAGTAGATAGAGGCAGCAGTGCCAGGTATTACTACTTTTTAAGAGAAGCTGAAACTCTGGATAATGGTTGTAAAACTTCTGTATTTTTTAAACAACGTACAATCTAGACAAAACACTTTGTTTGCAGTATGGAGCCTTCTGGTTTACAGAGTCTGGTAATAGTAGTCATTAATGGACTCAAAGTCATCAAAACCTCCATGTTGGTGGTAGATGGTCTCACTTCCTTGCAGAGATTAATTTATAGGGAGAAGAGTCATTTGGATTTTAAGTCAGACTCATAATCAGGAGTCAGCAAGAAGGAAATAAATGTTCCTTCCATTGTATGAGAGCCAGCCACCAGAAATAGGGAAGCACAGCTTGGAAAATCAGGCACACTTGAACCAAATTTGTGAAAGAGCGGTCTTAAAGACTGACATTTACTGAGCTCTCTATATGCTCCTGTTAGTGAAACTAATGGGAACTGAAAATAACAGTGATACCAAGTAAAGGAGTACTGACTGAGTGCTCCAGCTATGCCTCTTCAGAGTGAAGTTGGACACGTGAGAGGAAAGAGATCAGTGTACATGGACAAGCCAGCTTATCAATCCCAGTTAAGGTGATTAACATCTTCCCTGTCCCGAGTCAACACAGGGCTCACCTTGAAAACAGGACTCCCTGAGCTGCTTCCAGTATGGCAACTTGCCACAACTTTTACTACCTAAGTGTCCATCTACAACCATTTTGTGGTCCCCAGCAGAGGTGAAGATAACTGTATACTGGCTCTGGTTGTAACAGAAAGGCTTTTTGGTTTTTGTTTGTTTGGTTGGTTGGTTTTTTGTTTGTTTTTTTTTTTTTGAAACAAAGTCTTTCTCTGTCACCCCAACTAGAGTGCAGTGACATCATCATAGCTCACTGCAACCTCAAATTCCTGGGCTTAAGAGATCCTCCTGCCTCAGCCTCCCAAGTAACTGGGACTACATGCATGTGCCACCATACCCAACTAAATTTTCTCTTTTTTGTAGACATGGAGTCTCGCTCTTGCTCAGGCTGGTCTCAAACTCCTGGCCTCTAGTGGTCCTCCCATCTTGGCCTCCCAAAGTGCTAGGATTACAGGCATAAGTCACTTCCCCTGGCCCAGAATGACATTTAATGGCAACCTACACCTAACCCTAATTAACCCTAATTATAGTAGATTTTAACCCTAATTATAGTAGAATCCCTAAGGAAGATAAAATTAAATTCCAGTATGAATGGGTTGGTTCCCAGATATGCCCCCAAAAACCTGATTGGCACAACCAAACTGAACATGGTAACGCCTTAAGATGAGACAGAAAAATTTCATTCACCTCAGAGAAGGAAAAGAAAGGGAGGAGATAGTGGCCTGTGAAGGGGAAGGGACCCTAGAAAGCAAAAATGTATCCTGTGCTCCTTTTTTGTGGAGTACTACAGGGATTTTGCCAAGGGAAAAATGTAATGAGGCAGAGAATTGTATACAAGAGAATTCCACAGAGTTTGGAAGGCTTGATTTGTATAAGGAAAATAAGTGACAAAGCATGACTGCCAGGGAGCTATGGGATAAAAAGAGGACAATCATCAGGACATCAGTGCAGGACATAAGCATTGCAGAGAATAAGCAAAGGAAGAGAGAAAAGCACCAAAATGGTGAGGAAGCTGCAGAAAGAGGGGCAGAGGGAGAGATTTTTAGCCTGTTGCCCTGAGCAGGAAACTTTGGGCAGAGTGAACAATATATAAAGATGTTTTTAGGAAGATTTTTTAAGTGCTAAGCAACATAAAACTCCTGTCCTGCTACTTCAAACAGATCATTCACTAATGTCTAAGAATAAAATTGAAAATGGGGGAGGTTCAGTAGGGGGAGCTGGAAAGAGATGAGATGTATAAACAGACAGAAGTAGACCAAGCAGCCCATCTTCAGTGGGGTATATTCAGAGGGCCCATCAAGATCAACATTAAAATTTATTTAAATAGCAGACTTAAAAATGAAACCTCTAATTCAATTATGGCAGTACTGGAATTGAAGATACATATTTTAGAAAGCTTATGGGGAAGAAAATCAAATTCTCTGAAGGCTTGGAGATCTTTCCTCCCAGGGCAAAGAAAGCACTCAGGGGTGTATCATTACAGTCATCCCCACTGGGCACTGCTGCTCACAAGAACTGGCAATACTTAGCAAGAAGGAACTTTAATGTTTATTCAAAGTCCCATTTTAGAGTGGTTTGCAAGGATCCTCAGTTCACAAGCCAACAAATTGTGATGTGTTTGTTCAATGCTGTTGGGTATAATTGATTTTAGATTATCCTGATTAAAGTGAGTCTAATTTTCAGGCTGTTGTTATATTAGAAGTCCCTGCTGAAAAGAATCCTTGTGAGGAGCTTCTGACAGTTTTGGCTTAATTACTTTCCATAAAATCTCCCTGAAGAAGAAGGAACTACAAACAGAGGCCATCCAAACTTATGAATGCTTTAATACTTCAACTCATATGACAACTAGGAAAGCTCTATATAGAGAATGATAATTTCCAAATATATTCTCCTCTTTCCTATTGCTACGTGAAGATAAAATATTGATTATCACTATTACTTAGGGAAAGAAACTAAACCCTTTGATTTGATTATAGGCAACTATCTGGGAGAAAAAATGATATGAATGATATTTTAGGAAAAAAAATTACTTTTGAAACAAATACTTCACAATAATAATTATCATTAGAGTAGTTGTATCATCCAACTTGAAATACTATATTCTCCTCAGACACCCTGGCCTTTCCAGTAGCCTCCTTTGTTTATAGGTTCATTCATTTCTCTGTTTTTGAAATCTAATTTATTAATTATTAATCCTGCTTTGACATACTAACTGCAATCATAAAGGCTTGAAAGGGTTAATGCAGCTCCTCAAAGGCCTAAGATGCTACCAGAAAATAGCTCAGAAACTAAAATAGTGCTTAACCTTGGTTGCACATTAGAATCTCTTGAAATGCTTTAAAACAAAAAACACTAATATTTGGGCCTTATTCCCTGATATCTTGATTGATGTGGTCTTGGATGGGACCCAGTATTATTATTTTATATAAGCTTCCCAAATGATTTTGATGTACAGCCATATTTTGAAACCACTGAGTCAAGAAATTCTGTGTAATTAATTCTTTATAATTAATATTTTAAAAATCAGTGAATCAAAGCTTTTCCTCTAAGAACTGGAACAAGACAAGATACCCACTCTCACCACTCTTACTCAACATAGTACTAGAAGTCTTAGCCAGAGCAGTTAGGCAAGACAAAGAAGTAAAGGGCATCCAAATTGGAAAAGAAGAAATCAAACTGTCTCTGTTTTCAGATGACATGATTTTACATGAATAAAACTCTAAAAGCACCACCAAAAAAACTCTTAGAACTGATAAAAAACTTCAGTAAAGTTGCAGCACACAAAATCAATATACAAAAATTAGTAGCATTTCTCTAGACCAACAAAGAACCAGCTGAAAAAGAAATCAAGAAAGCAATCCCATTAATAAAAGCTACCATAAAAATACCTAGGAATAAATTTAACCAAGAAGGTGAAAGATCTAAATAAGGAAAACTATAAAACACTGACAAAAGAAATTCAAGAGGACACTAAATGGAAAGATATCCCATGTTCATGAATTGAAAAAATGAATATTGTGAAAATGACTATACCATCAAAAGCAATCTATAGATTCAATGCAATCCTTATGAAAATACCAATGACATTATTCACAGAAATAAAATAAACAATCCTAAAATTTATATGGAATCACAAAAGACCCCAAATAGCCAAAGCAATCTTGAGCAAAAGAACAAAGCTGGAGGTATCACACTACCTGACTTCAAAATATACAACAAAGCTAAAGTAACCAAAACAGCATAGTACTGGCATGACAACAGATATATAGACCAATGGAACAGAAGAGAGAACCCAGAAATAAATTTGTGTATTTACAGCCAACCAATTTTCAATAAAGTTGCCAAGAATGCTCATTGGGGAAAGAACAGTCTCTTCAATAAATGGTACTGGGAAAACTGGATATCCATATGCAGAAGAATGAAATTGGACCCCTGTTTCTCACTATATACAAAAATCAACTCAAAATGGACTAAATACTTACATATAAGACTCAAAACTATGCAACTATTAGAAGAAAACATAGGGGAAATGCTTCCAGACATTGGTCTGAGCAATGATTTTATGGATAAGAATTCAAAAGCATAGATAACAAAAGCAAAGATAGATGAATAGATTATATCAAACTAAAAAGCTTCTGCATGGCAAAGGAAACAATCAAGAGAGTGAAGAGACAACCTACAGAATGGGAGAAAATATTTGCAAACTATTCATCCAGCAAGGAATTAATATCCAGAATATACAAGAAACTCAACTCAACAGCAAAAAAAACAAATAATCTGATTTTAAAATGGGCAAATGAGTCAAATAGAGTCTCTCTCTAAAGAAGACATACAAATGGCCATGGGTATGTGAAAAAATGCTCAACATCACTAATAATCAGGGAAATGCAAAGGAAAACCACAATGCAATATCACCTCACTCTTATTAGAATGGCTACTATCAAAAAAAAAACAAAAGATAAATGTTGGCAAGTATGCAGAGAAAAAGGAATTCTTGTACACTGTTGATGGAAATGTAATTCAGTACGGCCATTATGGAAACAGTAGAGAGGTTCCTCACAAAATTCAAAATAGAACTACCATATGATTCAGTAATCCCATTGCTAGGATTTTGTTGAGAATTTTTGCATCTATATTCATAAGGGATATTGAGCTATAGTTTTCTTTTTTTTGTTGTTGCATCCTTTCCTGGTTTTGGTATCAGGGTGATGTTGGCTTCACAAAACATGTTGGGGAGGATTCCTTACTTCTGGATGTTGTGGAATAATTTCTGCAGGATTGGCACCAGTTCTTCTTTGTAGGTCTGGTAAAATTCAGGTGTGAAACAATCTGGCCTGGGACTTTTCTTTAAAGAAGTTTTTTTATTGCTGCTTCAATTTTGGAACTTGATACTGGTTTGTTCAGGAATTCTATTTCTTCCTGATTGAGCCTAGGGAGGCTGTGTGTTTCTAAGAATTTGTCCATTTCCTCCACACTTTCCAGTTTATGTGCACAGAGGTTTTTATAGTATTCATAGATGATATTTTGTATTTCCATGGCATCAGCTGTAATTTTTCTTTTTTCATTCCTGATGGAGCTTATTAGGAGTTCCTTCTTTTCTGCACATTAATCTAGTTAGAGCTGTGTCTATTTTATTTATTTTTTCAAAGAACCAACTTTTTGTTTTTATTAATCTTCTGTATAGTTTTTTTATTATCAATTTCATTTAGTTCTCCTCTGATCTTTGTTATTTCTTTTCTTATGCTGGGTTTGGGGTCAGTTTGCTCATCCTTTTCCAGTTCTTTGAGATGATTCATTAGAATGTTTATTTGTGATCTTTCTGTCTTTTGGATGTAGGCATTTATAGATATAAATTTTCCTCTCAGGATTGCTTTAGCTGTGTCCCACAGATCTTGATAACTTATGTCTCCTTTATCATTTAGTTCAAAGAATCTTTTGATTTCCTCCTTAACACAACAATCATTCAGCAGAAGGTTGTTTAGTTTCCATGACTTTGTGTAGAGATGAGAGTTTGTGTTGGAGTTGATTTCTAATTTTATTCCACTGTGGTCTGAGAAGATGCATGGTATAATTTCTATTTTTAAAAAATTTGTTGGGACATACTTTGTGGCCTAAGATATGGTCAATCTTAGATAATAGCCCATGAGCTGATGAGAAAAAGTATATTCAGTGGGTTTTGGGTGAAATGTTCTGTAAATGTCAGTTCTAGAGTTCTGTTTAAGTCCACTGTTTCTTTGTTTATTTTCTATTTGAAGGATCTGTCCCCTTCTGTCAGAGGGGTGTTGAAGTCTCCAGCTATTACAGTATTGCTGTTTATCATTTTGTTTAGATCAAGTAGGATTTGCTTTATGAATCTGAGTGCACCTGAGTTAGTTAGGTGCATACACATTTAGAATTGTTATGTCTTCTTGTTGAATTGTATCCTTCACCGTTATATAGCAACCACCTTTGTCCTTCATTTCTTTTCTTGATTTGAAGACTAAGTTATCTGAAGTCAGAACTGCCACGCCAGCTTTCTTTCAGCTTCTTATTGCTTGAAATATTGTTTTCCAACCCTTCACCTTGAGTCTTAATGCATCCTTGTAGGTTAGATATATTTCCTGAAGATGGCAGATACTTGGCTTATGTATATTTATCCATTTGGCAAGCCTATGTCTCTTTAGTGGGCAATTCAAGCCATTCACATTTATTGATAAAATTAATAAGTGGGGCAGATTTCTGTTAATCCTGTTGAGTTGAACTCTGTTGCTTTGTTTTCTCTCTTGAACCATTGTGGTATCTGGCCTTTGACTTTTAGCTTTTGGATGATTTTACATTGGTGAGTGTTTTGTGCTGATCCATGTGTAACACTGTTTTGAGTACTTCTGGGAGGGCAGGTGTTGTCTTCATGAATTCCTTCAGTCTTTGCTTGTCTGAGGTCTTTATTTCTCCTTTGTATACGAAACTTAGTCTTACAGGGTACAAGATTCTAGGCTGGGCATTATTCTGTTTGAGAAGAGTGAGAATGGGGCCCCAGTCTCTTCTTACTTGTAAGGTCTATCTCTGCAACTGACTTATTTAATTGAAAGGTATTATCTTCAATCCCTGAGATTCTTTCTTCTGTGTGATCTACTCTGTTCTTGAGGCTTTCCACTGTGTTTTGTAATTCCTTGAATGAATTCTTCATGTCCAGAAATTCTGTTTGATTTTTTTAAATATTTCAATTCCTTTAGTGAATTTTTCTTCCAAGTCCTAGATTTTTTGTGTGTGGTTTCTTTGTGTTGGTTATCCATTTTCTCTCGCATAGCATTGAATTTTCTTACAATCCATGTTCAAAATTCTTCTTCTGTCATTTTAGTGTTCTGAATTTGGTTCATATCCATTGCTAGAGAGCTGGTGTTCCCCTTTGGGGGGTGTGCTTTCCATTTGATTCTTCATACTTCCAGAGTTCTTCCGCTGATTCCTTCCCATCTGGATCAGATGCTGCTTCTTACCTTTAGATTTTCGTTTGAATAATGACATGCCCTGTTTATTCTCTGAGCCAGTAGGTGGTGTTTGTGGGTGAGATTTGATCATACCCTCTATGATGAGTCAGTAGATGCACTTAAAGGGTGTGCAAATTGACCTCCGTGTCAGTAGGTGGTGCTTGCTGGGAGGGGCAGGCTGCAGTGTTATTTTGGGGTCCTGTAACCAGCTCTTGTTCCTCTAGAGAGGCACTCTAGTGCCTCAGGTGGTGGGTAGGGCCCTGGGACTTCCAGGTGTGTCCTTATACTCCACCTCAGCAAGGGCAGGTGGGTGGGGCTGGGTTGGGTGAGCCTGCCCTCAAGCTCCATAAATGCTGTTAGCAGGGATCAAAGGTTTGTTTTCTACTCCGGGCAAAGCTGCCACAGAGGGGCTGAAATGGCCCCACTCAGCTGAAAAGTCTGCATGTGGGGGTGGGGCTGTCTGAGACCTGCAGTCTGGAGCAGGCCTCTCGCTCCTTTCCATCCTCCTCTATTCCGTGGTTTCTCCCGGGCCTCTGCCAGCAGTAAGGACCTCAAGCCAGTGGATCTTCCCTGGCTGTGATGCAAACCAGGAAGTTCCGTGCCCAGGATCGGAGCCTGGGCTGGGAGCACGGCCCTCCTGTGGGATGAAAGTTGCCCTCAAGCACCCTGATCTTCCCCTGAAGGCACACACACCTCAGTAGGCTTGTTCAAAAATATCCCTTCTGTGCCCCTGGACAATGTGATCAAGACCTAGGTGTACTGAAATCTGGTCTGCAGACCTGTCCCCTGGGTCCCATAGATCAATCCCTGACACTGCCAGGGAGAGGAGTGCTGGTCTCAAGTCACCCATGGGGTGCCCAAGCTGGATCGATGTCTCTGTGCCTCAGGATTTGCTCCACTCTCCTGGAGTCACCAGGCAAGTAGCACCTGGGAGGGCTGGTGGGTAGGGAGCTCACAGTCTCAGTATCCCTCAGTCCACTATGGGGCCCCAAAAGGAAAGGTCCCGTTCCCTGCAGATGCCTCCAGATGGTGACTAAATTGTCTCTGTTAGCAACAGCAGGTAGGGAAGGAAGGGGAAAATGAAGCAATATGGTGCCTGCCAATTGACTCGGGTCTGCGGGCCAGGAGGTGCCCTGAGGGAGCTGGGAGGCTGGTTTCCTGTCCGCAAGAGGCTTATCATTCACTGGCGGCAGCCGTCTCTGGGCTGGGGTTGGCAGGTCTCTCTGACCTCTCAGGAGCCCACCAGCAGTCTGAGATGCAAGGGAAGGGAAATTTAACTGCTCCACCCACCCTTATCGCTGGTCTCCAGTCCTCTCGGAGGCCTTTCTCCTTCCAGTTCTCCTCCGCAACTTCTTCCCGTGGAGTCTCCTGTAGTTTCAGGCACCCTTCCTTCCAGCCCTCATCTGATCTATGCTTATATGCCTGCTTATTTTTTTCACTTTCCTCTAAAATCTGTCTTTCTCTCAGAGACACTCTGGCTGGCGGTTTTTCTCATCTTCCATCTTACCCCTCCACCAAGTAGTTTTGGCAGTTAATATAGATAAATAAAAACTCAAAGTTTATCTTATTGCCAGTTTTACCATAACATCATAACTAAAAAAAAAAAATCCAACTTCAACTTCAAAAAAACACTGAAAAATATCTAAGTCTTGACTAAGCCTGCTTGATGAGGCAGCAAAGGGGAAATTACATCACATGGCAAACACAAGTATTCTTTAAAGCCCTCTTTAGATACTTCCCACATGCCCCCAAAGTTGCATTACACATGGCACTACTCACATCGCTTCCCTTTCTTTCCCTTTATAAGCCTCTATATCCCCTCCTCCCTGTCACCTTCCATGGATTTTATTTTTCTTGGTAGATCTATATCCTAGCAATTTACCCCTTATCTCTGCTTTTTCTCCTCACCACCTCACTTTTGCAGCTGGCATATATAAAAGTAACTGATTTTGGTATTAACCTATATCCAGAAACCCAGCTAAATTCATTTATTTATCTTAATATTTTACTTTTAGAGTCTTGTGCATTGTTTTACAACCCCCTCAACAAACTAAAGAATCCTCCGCAGTACTCACCTCCTTAAAAAGTGGATTAAGTGGAGGTTAATAGCTTATGTATATTTTAAATGTTTAGATCCTCTTGTTCAGCTGCATGAAGAAAAATGATTCTATGACACTCTTGCCTGCAACTTGCCTACACATCAGCTACAGAACAACTTATAGGGATAAAATGGGTCTCAGCTTCCATTTCCGGGTATAAATGATCAGAAAGACTTCAGACCCAAGGCATGACTAGGACTTTCCTCAAACTTCAAGAAGTCTCCCTTGAAGTGTAAGTTATGAGAACACACATGGAGAACATAACCAGAGACTGTGGTGTTTTACAGAGAAGTTGCATTCATCCTGCCTCACAATGTTTGATGCACACCAATACCAAACAGTTTGTTTCCACAGGCTCAATGGTAGGGCTCAAAAACCTTAAGATTAGGAAGAAAGAAACTTTACAGAAGGATGTGAAAACCACCATCTTCACATATAATCTTTTCCTAGAGTCGAATTCAGAGCAATTCCTACCTTCATGATAAAGGCAATTTTACTCTATATCCAAGCCTGAAACAAGGTCTATGTTTATTTCTGATTTTAAAATATTTTAGCACTTCTCACAACACCAGCAGCCCCTACCATCACTGCTTTCCTCTAAAAGCAAACAGGCTCTACTTTATTGAATATTTTATTAATTCTTATAATTAAAGGTCCTTTTCCTTTCCTGTCCTTTTCATGGTGATATCTTCCCTTTTCACACATCAGTTTTTCTTCTTCCTGAATTGCAGAGGTGGGGAACAAAGAAAAAAAAAAAAGAAGTTGAATAATGTAAACTCGTCTGTTGCCATGGGAGCCACAGCAGCTGAGCGAGGAGAACCACTTGTGGCTGCAACATTTGCAGGAGACCAATTACCAAACCTGGAAACTCTAATTCAGTAAACAGGGACAACAGTGGGCACAGTTAGAGAAAATTGCTTATTTTATTGGGAGGGAGAGAGGCAAGCCAGGAGGCTTCGAGAACTCTAGGAGGTGCAGTTGATGTTGATGAGCATGTCCGTTGCCTAATGAAGTGGTTGTTTTTCAAAGGGCCATGGCAAAAACAATTTGCAGCTATCTTGACTGCAAGAAAGGAGACTAACATCACCTCCTGTGTTTCCTAGCAGTCTCCCCACAGGCCTAGTGATGAGGCCAGGGCGAATAGAGCACCGCCCTGCAACATTGCAAACCATTGCCAACTTGCTGTCTACTGGGTACCACAGAATTCTGAGCAATGTGCAAGTCCTACTGGACTTAATTTAAAAAGAAAACCTGCATCAAGTGCTCAGTACTATATAAAGACAGCTACAGCTACATTTCTCATTCTTCTTTTAAAAAATACAATCAATTAAAGGGTCTTTTTATTTACTAAAAGCATTGTAATTTGTCCTCTGAGCCAATGGTATTAGGGAACATCTTTATGTATTCTGTCTTCCAGTGACCTTAAGAAAAATGTTAACAGGAAGAATTAGCCACCCAATATTTCTGAGACTGTTTACAAACAAGAACTGAGGGCCCACCTAAGGACTTATACCTAGATAGAGAATGTGGAATAAAAATTATTTGTGTCCTAAATGCCATCATCAGAACCAAGACCCCAAGAACAAGACTTCAAGATCTAGATTGTCACAGTCACAAAAAATACTAGAATGAATTCCTTGAGAACTCATTTGACTATTCAGGCTTTTTGATCCTTCTCTGTTATTCATAAAACAGAACAGTTTCCTGCACACATGGCTGACACTTAATATAATTTAAGTAATTGAATTTAAGTAGACAAAATGAAAAGTTGTTAAAACAATTAATTGTACCAAATTTGAGCAATTGAATATGACTCAAGTATGATTAAAAGTTATTAGAAGACTTTACTTTCTGCATTCTTAATTAAAATAGTGGGTTTTTAAATTGTATTGTAAGAATATTAAACCCATTTTTCTATGAATCCCAAAAAGATATTCAGTCTTGATTTATAGAATTTGTTTGTACGGTGGAAACAACAGTGACTAGAGATTTAAAAAAATGTCTATCTCCAGTTTGGACCCTAATTGGATGTGTGACCTTATGCAAATGCTTGAAACTTACTTTTCTCATCTGTAAATATTCTCCCTGATGAAATCCAAATGACATTATAAATGTGAAGATAATTCAGACAATTCAAAAACTCTAAGCTATAAAATGGACTATATAAGCCTAACCTCCTTCAGGTCTTTCTCTTTTGGGTCTTTACTCAAATGTGATCTTCTCAGTGAAGCCACCCTTGGGCACCTTGTCTAAAATTACAGCCCACCACCAACCCCTTTGTCTCTGGAGCACTTCCCACCATGTTGCACAATATGTATCCTACTTATATGGTTTGCACATGGACTCACACCTTGCTGGAATGTAAGCTCCATAAAAATGGAGTGTTTTGACTGTTTTTTTCCCAGATACATCTACAAACCTAAATAGTAAGTGCTTATATTATAATTAATGAATGTAAAAATGAATGAATGAATAATTCATTGGCAGTTTTTTCTAAATGGCTTTTCCAAAACAATAGAAACTTTAACCAAGTCATTCCATCAAGGCCTCTAATCATATCTTTTAAGGTCAACAGAGTCCAGTGAAGGAGCCCAGGATTGTGAGTTAGGACACCAACAAAGTGGAGGCTCTTAGGCAAGCCCCACAGTGAATTCCTATCAGTCCCAGGTACAAGCTATAGGACTGTTACTGGCATAAAATATGATCATGTGAGCAAAGTGCTTTAAAAGGACCAATCAAGTATTACAGCCTGTACTATTAATAAACAGTGGGACTTCTGCTGCCTTAATATTTTGTCAGGGACATTAAGCACTGTGGGAGGAAGAGTGGCAGTTGCAATGCAAACATTTTCAAAGGAGTGAAGAGAAGGAAGTTGCAGTTGGTCTTGGCCTCTTTACTATGAACGCTGTTGAAAGCTCAGTCATAGGCTACACAGTAGAGCACAGACCATAGAGCCTTGGCCAGAGATCAGGGCACTGCATGTTCTTCATGAAAAAAAATTGAATTCTCAAGGAAACTCAGATGTTCTAGCAAATTAAAATGGGTAGATTAATGTGCATTGTTCAGTACAGCATAAAAGACACAATTAAAAACATTTAAAAATCAATCATATATTTGGAAATAATAAATCACTGCTTCCTTCAAAATGACATGAAAATGGGAAGTTTCTCCTGACAGATTCCATTGTTCTTTGGGTACTATTTTCTTGGTATGATGCCTTTTAGTACCCTTGCCTATTCTTAACTTTCAAATAACACGAAGTTTTTAGGTATGACAATTCAGAATAGTTTTTTGTGCTTCTTGTTTCTCTTTTCCTCAAAATCATTACATATTAGGCACAGAGAGTGGTTTTTGATGACTAAAGTCTCCTAAAGTGAGTTCAATCAGAAACAAGGAAAGTCCTAACCCTGCGTGTTGGGATAAGTGAAGGACAAAACCCGTTGGAGTCACACTACCCTGTGTTTCTATGGCAGCACAGGGATCATTTTAACTGATTTCCCCAGCTTATTCCAAAGTGGGTTTCAGAGCCTGGCGAACTGGTGGACCTGTGGTCCCTTCACTGTCCGTTGCGTGAGTTGATACGCCTGAGGGCTTTTTATCTTTTATCTAAAGAAAGAACGCCAAGTGGAGTAGAGGAGAGTGCTAGAACACCTGAAAGAGGGCGAGACGGGGAAGATGAGGAGAGTGAAGGGGCATGGCCTCTCTCTCCTCACGTGCCCTGAGCCCCTGTGGAAAGATGAGTTAGGAACAAAGCTGAAGAAGTGATAATCAGTGATAATCAGTGGGTCAGAGGGAGGCGAGGGGAGGCCTGCGTAATTACGGCACAAGCAGTGCAACTCCAGGCCTGGGTAAAATGGGGCTGTACAGAGATAGGACACAGCCATCCTTCATCCTGAATCCCTCTCACCCTTTACGGCATCCCATGCTGCCACTGACCTCAATTCAGACTTGCAGCTGAGGGTTCCAAGGGCAGCTGCCAGCCCAGAGTAGATCTAAAGGGCAGTAAAGCTCGGAAGGAGCATTCCCAGCAAGGGCAGAGCTGATTACAGCAGGAGGGAATCAACATGAGGAAAGGAAGTAGCCTCACTACTGGTGTCTCCCCATGGGTGGTTCTCACACGGGGAGGGGCTACATGCCTTCACAATTGGTGTGTTAGTGTTAAACAGTACCTCATCTCTATCCTAAGACAGGTAGGACTTGGGGAAATTCTGATTACCGGAAGAGAAGTTACCACAAAGGCCCATTGACAGGTTTAAGACAACATAATGAGGTGCGTTGCACAGCACTTTGACATGGAAGGTACTGTTACCTCCCAAACAGAGGGGTTCATTGGCTTGGCAGGTATCAGGCCAGTAGACACAGCCAAGTGGGTTACAGCAAAAGGGTTTTTGTTACTTGGCACAAGTAAGGAGCACACTGGGAATAGTTTCCAAAACAGTTCCCTTAAAAGAGTTGAGCTAGATTTATAAGCATAGGGCAATGAGGCATAATCTGATTGGATCTTGCAATGAGGTGACGCCAAGAGGCATGATCTGACTGGATCCTGCCATGCAGTGTCTACTTCTTAATTCAGTCCCCACTTCTCAGTCCAAGCACTTAGGTTCTGCTCATGGTTGCACACTTGGTTCATCTGGGCATAATCAGGTTAAGTGACCTTCAACCTGTGGTCCATAGCAACTGAAAAACAACTTACAACAGTGTTACGTAAAAATTGAGCCAGATTGATCTGGTGCAGTCACAGTACTGGATAAATGTATCAGTCTTAGAGGGTTTCCTAGGTAACTGAATGCAAAAGTGCAGGAAGACTACCCATCCCCCTCCAGGATCCCCCAACCCTTTACTTAAGCATCTTTACCAAAACTGCAATGGCTCCAGGGTCTAGGTGGTTGTTCAAGATGGTGTCAATAGCTTTTTATACCCTGCACAAATAACAATCTGGACTTCCATTGCCCATTCCATGGCAGGGAACAGACACGCCCATTGGAATATGCCGCCTGCTTTTGTCCTCAACCTCATCTTTATAATTTTCACTTATAAATTAATAATATCCTTTGAAAGATAAGAATGAGAGAATATTTTTTGACTTGAAATAGGAAAAATATTAAATAAGTAAGTCTGAATGAAGTTAGTTAATCATAAACATGTCACCTGGCTCAGAGAATTTTATAGCCAAATCACCATCCCACAGTGGTGTCTTAGCAGTTTCCCTTCATTAAATATGCTATTTTTAAAGCTCCTATCATGTTTCCCCCACAAAGGGGCTGTAGGAAAGTAAATGAAAAGAAAAGCTTAATCTAATAAAAATCAAAATGAGGCTACATACCAAACGTGGCAAAATAAAATACTTATTTCTCCCAGGGGGGTCTGCCACAGCTGGTTCTTACAGCTCATCTACTGCTAACAAATTCTGTGTTGTGCTGATTGCATCAGAAGCCAAATTGCCCCAAATTATTTAATCATATTCATACCAAGAATGCACTATATCTGACAAATATGAAGTAAAATCTACTGCTTTTGTTTTTCCCAGATTTCAATGTGCAATTATATAGACTTTCTGAGTAACAAATTTATAAAATGAGTGTAAATTAAAATATTAAAAATTCAGGGTGATTCAGTTGGATGAATGATTCAAATGTGAAACTTCATAGCTGTGTACTCAGTCATAGAAAATTCTCATTAGGCCTGAGTAAAAGCTCTCTGATATACACAGTTCTATGTGTATGGTCTTAAAAGATCTTCAGGTTGTGAGCCTCACTTTCTTTTTCTCGTGAGACTTTTTCCCTCTCCCCTGACCCATTTATGTTACAACGTAGGATTCTACATAGTTCACTCATTTTAAAGATAGTAAATAAAACCCAGTAAAGCACTCTTTTTAGATTAAATCTTTCTGAAAAGATAGTTTAAAATCCTAATCCAAGAGAATGTTTTTAAGGGCTCTTTTCACCTGTGTATAACCTCAGAAACCTGTAAGAGAATGTATTTTTGTCACCAAGCAACAGTAAATATGGTACAAAAAATTGTGTGTATATCTCCCCCAAGAGACTATGAATTCTTCAACAGAAAGTACTGTGGTCTATTACCTTTACATCTTTAACAATGCACGTAATAGAGACATGCCAGAAGCAGAGAGGAGCAGGCACAATTCTACACTCGGACACCTGACTCCTGGATTCCACAGGAATGAGTAAGTGCTTGCTCTGTCAACCCAGGATTGGGCTCTGTAGCTGCAGTGAGAAGAATCCCAGGAGAAAACTCAGGAATAAAAATGGAAAAAGAGGGACATCAGACTAAAATTACTCTTAATGGAAGTCCCCAGGAAGAAGAGAAGGTATAAGAAACCGAGAAACCAGAAACACCATCAGACCAGTTAATTAAACCATGGAGTGACTAGGAAATCCAGAGTTTCCTGCAAGAAAGGACCGCTCTTGAATTTGAAGAGTTGAGTGAGAAAAATCATGAACGGTCTAAAGCTACTGCCCAGGGCATAAAAAAAGAGCTGGCAGGAATGTCTGCGTCTGGGGGAAAGTTTGCAGAGTTTATATTAATACTACACTACTTGTGAGGCCAAGCAGAGGCCAAGGAGCCAATGCCAGCCTTGTCCTCACAAAGAGGTCCCTACACAGGATTCTGGGACACAGACGGAAGGCCAGCATCTTTTCAGGTCCTCCCTCTGCAGACGTGGCTGACCTGCCTCCCAAGTGCCAGACCCGACCCTGTGCCAACCCCATTCACTTCGAGCGGCTGCTGTGGGCTCCTCTACCCCTGAGCTACATGCAGGATCCTCGGGTACCCAGATGGCAGCCCTGGCACATGAACCGTCCACAGTCAGCTCCATGCCTGTCCCCTCCCTTTTTCCTGACAGTCCCCATGTCCCCACAGCAGTGGCCCACCTTTTTCTGATTCTGATCCAGATCGTGAATTTAGAGACAATTAGAACCTGGATCCCGATCTATCTAAAAGACGAAAAATAGCACAACCTATTCATTGGTGCGTGGCTCCTTCCTCTCCCAGCCCAATGTAATGAGAATAAAATGTGAAGTAAACCAAAAAAAAAAAAAAAAAAAAAAAAAAAAGCACATAATAGACATTAAATAAACATGAAAAGAATAAACTATCCAACATGTGAGATATACCAAATATTCCTCTGCCTCACCCTATTTCAAGAAAGATTTGTCAGATCTTCCACATAATTTTTCCCAGTTATGGATTGTGTCAGCAGTGGTTGCCAAATATTACGTGTACATAAAATACTGCACAACTATTTTCAGTAGCACAGACCACTACACACCTAGTTGATGGTCTTAACTAGCTGCTATAATTTCTGCCTGTGCACAAAGAGAATATACAGAAAACAGCATAGAATTGAAAAACATTTATTTATAAATGCCTAACTGTGGGTACTGCACATAAAATAATTCTCTTTAAAAAGAATATTCTCTGAATGCATAAAGATCTTGCAATTTGACTGTGTTTATCTTATTCCTCATCATAATAAAATCATTATCTCAGTTCTTGTGCACTAATTATGGAAAAGCATCCTAAATTGTGGGCATTATCTTTTTTGGCCTATTGTTAAAATAGAGATCATAAGACCGATGGAACAGTCTCTTTGTGGCAATAACATACCAAAGTATAAACAAGACCAAAGACCATGGCAGGCAAGGGTTAAGTCACGCACCCCCTACACTTACTGAATAAATTATGTTCTAACTGCCAGGAGGGTTTTTTTCTTTTCTTTTTCTCTAGCAGCTAAACAATCACTGGCCCCAGATAAGCAGAATTGAAACAATTGCGGCTCACCCACAGCCAGACACTGACTGACTCTCCACCCCAGTGTTCCACAAGCCACAACTACAGCTTTGATTTAGACAAGACACTGATTTCAGTAACTTTTTCCTGATAAACAACACAGACTCAAAGACTGGTTTTGGATGGCCCCTGCAGTCTGCTCACAGACTTTCTTTGTGCCCTGTAAAAGACCTCCTGACATAAAGAGTTGAGTTCCACCTTATTCTAACGTTAAAACTCCACCCCAAGTGAACACAGGATGTGTGTTACATATATGTTTGCTCACTGCTTATGTGTTTGCTCACTTCATAAATATTCATAAGACTCTCTACTCCTCTCTTAGTATGTATGTGAAACAAATCCTGCAAAACATAAAAGCCAGCTAGCTTCTCCCTCCTTTCTGTGGAGCATCTTGCTCCTTTAAGAATTTCTTTTTCAGAGACACATACTGCAATGGTTACTGAAATTATTCTCTGTAAAACTGCTTAGAGATTCTTACAGGAAATATTTTACCTTTAAAAACCAAATGAAGGCCGGGCATGGTGGCTCATGCCTATAATCCTAGCACTCTGGGAGGCCGAGGTATGAGGATAGCTTGAGGTCAGGAGCTTGAGACCAGCCTGAGCAAAAGCAAGACCCCCCGTCTCTACTAAAAAAAAAAAGAAAGAAAGAAAGAAAGAAATTAGCCAGACAACTAAAAATAGAAGAAATTAGCTAGGTGTGGTGACACACACCTGTAGTCCCAGCTACTGGGGAGGCTGAGGCAGGAGGATCGCTTGAGCCCAGGAGTTTGAGGTTGCTGTGAGCTAGGCTGATGCCACAGCACTCTAGCCCGGGCAACAGAGTGAGACTCTGTCTCAAAAAATAAATAAATAAATACAAACCAAATGAAAAAATTTTTAAATGATTCTTTGACCGTTTCAGAAAGAGTTGAAAACTACTTGTTGACATAAGTATATTGCCTTCTATATAATAATATGATATATACATGTATAATCACTCAGTTGGCTAGCTTTTATAAACTTTCAGCATAAAAACACATTTCAGAATGGGCCTATAAAATGGTGTGGTCAAAGCTATTATTTCTGTCTGAACGGCAATAAGCTGTCAATAATTAACCCAACAAACCAAGATAAAATGTAATTCATAGTTTTATCAAAAAGATCACGAGATCTACAGAGGAAGTAAAAGAAACTTTATTTTTCAGCAAAAGTCAATCTGTGGATCGGGATAGTGTGACCTTGGGTGTCCCAATATATGAAGGCACACGTCACCTAGCATGTGCAGATTTGGCACATATATGTTCAATGTAGAAAGACACATTTCACCTAGCATATGCAGTCTCAGTACATACATGTTCGATATGTGAGGACATACTTCTCCTAGCATGAGCAGACTTAGCACATGCATGCATAATATATAAAAGCATACCGCACCTTCATGTACAGACTGAGTTCCAGCAAAAAGCAACCCCTGAGGAGACTTTTGAAGCATCAATCTTAATATATCTCAAGTTTCACCAAGTAAAACTGTAAATATTTTAAGCACCATAGCTGACACTGTTGCCACGCTCTCTACCATATCCCCTCTGCCCCAACTCTGAGTTCCTGAAGATGTTGTGGACAATTTCTGGGCACATTGACAAGTTCCCACCTGAGACACACTTCCTTGTCTGTTTCTCCACCTTTGGGCTCTCTCTGAGGTTGCTCAGGCCGCTGGCGTGCATAGATGGCAATGTAAAAATCTTAACGTTTTTCTACTTCGGACATGCTTTGCGTTTCCTACTCTTGCTAATATGGTGCAAAGCTACTATAAGCAAGGCTCTTTTCATCCATACTTGTAGGCAGTCTAGAAGTGCAACCCTCAGCCAATCAGGGAAAGGATTGGGTAGATAAATGCCGCAATTTCCTTGTCCCTCCGTGGAACAATTCTAAGTTCCTGCTGTGTCCCCAAGTGGACAGAACCCCATGGCCTACAGAGGTAACCACCTCAATTAACGCATCTCTAGTGGCTTCTCTCCGCTTCCTTTCTCACTGGATCCATGCTGATAAACTATCTACCCCCGAGTTCTTTTTCAGATTTTGCTTTTGTGGGATCACAACCAAGATAAAATCTTCCTTCAAACAAAGTCAGTAGTGAGGAACAAATCTAAGGTAGCGCGGATAGTTGATAGGGAAGCAGAAGAGGAAAGAAGTGTCACCTTTTACTTAGCTCAAAATGTGTTCCAGTCATAGTATTCATCGAGGTACCATTATGCTAAGAATACCTTATAAAGGGCATATTCTCCATTTGCAAATTGTGGCTGTTTCGGGCGCAGCTTCTGGGGCTATATCTCTGCCAACATATTTCCCTTATGACACTCGGTTTTCAGTCACTAGCTATGTCTGTGGACTCCACCATTTGCCTTATTAGCCAAAGCTTAGAGATTTACTAGTTAGATTTCCACACTGCTTTACCTTTCGTTCTCTCTAGCTATTGTCAGTCTGGCTTATAGTAACTGTGAAATAAATGAATGAATAAATGAAAGAAGGAAAGGAGAGAGGGGAAGAAGGAAAGAAGGAAATACAACCAAGTTTTAAAATGCATTGGGTACTAAGACATGTAGTTCTGAAGGGCAGATTGGCTTCATTCTGCATCAGTAAATTGCAGTATTTGCAAATTCCTGGGTTATCTGTAATTCCTAATAATAAGTTTGACATACCAGAAACTCAGGAAAAGCACTGGAGTCTGAGGAGCATTCTTGAAAGGAAATTAAAGTCTGAGCATTAAAACAGAGTTCAAGAGAGGGAGTCAAAACAAGGCATTCCAAGTTCTTAGCAGAATAGCTTAGTGTAGGGAATTTTTAGTCCTTTCTTTAGAAGAACAAGGAATTCAGAAATCAAATGTGCATAAAGGAAAACAAAGTGCATAAATGTTATGGTCCCTCAAAAACGTCATACAACTTTATATGAAGATGAAACTAATGATGAAAAATCTTATGAAGATTAAAGTAGTAAATAATTTAGTTCTCACCAGAGATTGTCTTGAACTGACTTAAGACCTTTCTTAAGAAGTTATTCCATTCTCCATCCTCTTCAAAATGAAACCAAAGTAAAGAAAATAATCAATGTTGAAATGCTTGCGATTTTTTATTTGTTTATATCACTCTCTCCAAATCATGTTTTGACAAAGGGCCTGGATGTGGAAAATGTTTTATGAAAATATTCTCTGTAGATTCTAGTCCAACCTTGGAATCTTTTCCTTCCTACCTCAAGAATGTAACTTCTTGATTTTCTTTCCAAGACAAGCAAGCTTTAGTTTAATTGAGGACATACAATAAGTAATGCATCCAGGCTATAATTTCAAACTACCGAGCTTCTGGCAACCTGCCCCTCCTCATCATTTCTCTGAATCTTTCTCCCCTCCTCCCTTTCTTCTCTTCACTCCCACGCACGGCACCGTCAGCCCCTCTGTATCCTCCATGGAAGCAACATGGTTGAAATTGGAATGACGGGAAGCCTTTGAAGTCACTCAGGCACAATAATTTGCTTTCTATTTTTAAAAACAGATCTACTGGTAAAATAAATCGAGTGTCAGCAGGCAAAGTGGTACAATCAAATGTTGTGTTTTGTGCCTCTTTCTGAGGAACAAATAAATTTTTCCCTCCACATGCATGGGTATTGAGTGCAATTGACTTAGAGGTTTGGAATAAATTTCACCTTCGTCCCCAGATTCTTGGTCTTGAAATATTGACTACCTTGATCAGAAATGCAGACAGGACTGGTGATGCCCCGCAGGCCAGACTCAGAACGAGTGCCAGAAAGCTCGATATGGCTGCTTGGTTGCACAGGGACAGCAGTGCCTCTAGGTCTCTTTTCAATGCTCAGGTCATAAACTAGATCCCTCACAGTTTGCATTAGTCACAGTTTGCATTAGTCACAAGTTATAATATTTTAATCTTCCCTTTGTTTCCTTCTCTGCCTGGTTGGAATACAGGGATAGAAATTGAGGTGATAAAGATTAAAGTAAATATCTTTTTAAAATCCAACCTACCAATAGGAAAAGAAAGTCTATTTTATATTTGTAAATATACACTCCAAAGCTTCTCACTCCAGGTGTCTGTTAGTCTTGGAGATGGGGTCACACTGATCCTCTTGCAGTCATTTTTGAAAAAGGTGAATGCTGAAATGAAGTTCTCTGTACCATGTCTTTTGAGCATTAAATGCCAGTCTCAAAGTAATTTAAGCAAAATTCCACAATCCCAGCTGTATCAGTGACAAAGACTCTCTTCTTGACCAGACTCTAGTGTGACTTCTAGCAGATTAAGACTGTGTCCTTATGATGACTCCATCTCTGCCTTAAAATGCGCAGCTGAGAATTATAAATCTTTTCTCTGTCCCTGAGGCGTAAAACCCAAAAGTGTCTCTTCAAGGACCTAGGAGCCATCTCTCTGAAATGCAAACATTAAGGAGATGACTCTTACCCCCTGTGGGAGGGTCAGGTCTAACTTCTGCAGCAGCCTTGCTCCAACTTGCACAACTGCGCCTGTCATAAAGATACAAGTTTGTTTCTCCTCCAGATAAGCACCGATTAGCAAACCATGTGGCCTAGTGACATGGACCAAATGCCCTCTTAACACCTTTCAATGTTTTTCCTTTAACACACCCCAGTATTTAAAAAGTCTCCTGCCTTTTCTTTCAGCAGAGTTGAGCTCTGTCTCAAAAACAGAAAAAAAAAAAAACCACAAGGAGGCTATAATTAAAGTTGAAATAAGAACGTAATTTTTGCCCATGGGAATGGGAAGACTTAAAAAGGTAGCACGCAATGCTAGCAGGAGTGTTGGACAATCTGGCAATCTCCCAACCTGAATTCATATAACCTACGGGAAAGTAATTTGTCCATGAAATTGTAAAATGTGCATTCCCTTTAACCCAGCACTTTTTTCCCTAGGACACTAGCCCACAGATATAATAACATGAATTATAAAATAATTCTTATAGCATAATTCCATTTTTTGTGAAGAAACATATATATACAAATGCACGTGTGTGTGTGTATATATATGTGTGTGTGATGTATTTATCTTTAGCTGGGTCTATATAAAATCATAAAAAGTTTGGGAAAGACAGGCACAAATAGGTACTGTGGAAAATGGAGTTGAATGGAAGAACTTTGTTCATTTCTTTATATATGTTCATCTCAAAAGTAGTAATTTTTACCATAATTAGAATGGTAATTTTAACTACATCTATGTGGCTTTCATTTGTAAACTGAATAAAATACTGACTTTAAATTATCTTCACTTTTTCCTACAATAAACATAATTTTTTTCAATTTATTCACATATTCTTCAGTTTATAGCTCTATTTTTCACATCATAGTCAGCAAATAAATATTTGTTGAATAAATGAATTAATAATCAGACATTCTCTTTTATCTGTCTGTGAGCCTCTTTTTCCTCCTTAAATATAATAACTAGTTTTGATTTCCATTGAGCTTGTCAGTGCTAATTATTCATCAAGTTTTTTAAGATTTTTAAAAATTAGTTTCCTTGTCCTAGGAATTTAGCAACCTCTCAGTTCCGTTCTCCCTCCTACTGCCTTCCTCTCCTCATCCACCCCCAGCTGGAAAGCATGCATTTGTTGGCATATTTTGTCTATGTACTCATTTATAATCATTGATTTAGATATCATATTATTAGAAATGAATATTTTTTCAAACATGAGGAATAATGTGAGACGATTTGAAGAATTGTTTCTTCAATTTTTAAAATAAATTATTGGACTCAATCATATCCTATGTTTTATTATTCTAGGTAAAAAATAATTCTCCAATTAACCAGAGAGGGAAAACATTGATTTAGTTGTGAAAATACAGAATTACATTCCCATAGTTTAAAAAAAAAACCAAAATGTGTTAAAATAAGCAAATCTGCACATCAAGCAGATTTTCTACAGTGATGGTCAAAATGGTTTTTGTTCACAGGCTATCTGAAGCCCCTCCTTCTTAAGTCCAGACTAATCTATTTGGCTTATGACGAGCTCCCAATCAAACTAAAAATAAAGATTTTTTTTATGCTTCCTTCCAGAAAAATCCAGCTGCCTTTATTTAAGTGACATGCAGGGAAATATTTTTCATAGATGGGATTTTGTTATTGTTGTTGTTTATGGTTTCTAATTACTCTACCTAAATCATCTAAAGACTAGAAGGAAAACTAAACTAACATTGAGTAAGTGCCTAAAGTGTATGAGCTACTTGATATGTGCTATGGAATGTAGTTCTTCAAACACATTATTAAGCCACTCTTGTTACATCCATTCTAAAGACATGGAAACTGAAGCTTAGAAAGGGTAATACAGGTTGACCACTTGAAATCTGAAATGCTCCAAAATCTGAAACTTTTTGAGCATTGACACAATGCCACAAGTGGAAAATTCAACACCTCACCACATGTAATGGGTCTCAGTCAGAAATTTGTTTCATGCACAAAATTATTTAAAATATTGTGTAAAATTACCTGCAGGCTATGTGTACAAGGTGTGTATGAAACATAAAATGAATTTTGTGGTTAGACGAGGGTCCCATCCCCAAGATAGCTCATTATGTATATGCAAATATTTCAAACTGAAAAAATCCAAAGTTTGAAGCACTTCTGGTCCCAAGCATTTCAGATAAGGGATGATCAACCTGTAACTTGACTAAAATCTGACAGATAGTAAATGTCAAATCCAAGACCCAAACTCAGGTCTACCTAACTCCATAGTTTGTGCTTCTACACCAAAAGCCACCCCTATGGAGTCTTAAATGTTGCTCAAATAAGAGCATTATTCCATGGATCTTCAAATAAGTTTCATTTTTCCATTTCATATTTCATAATGATCAAATTTCACAATAATCATCTTAAATACAATAGGATTCATCAATTTATATTCAATATAAATTAAAACCTTAATTACTTCTCTTTAAAGTAGACCTTGTTTCTGTCTATACAAATACTCTGCCCATTGGAAAAAGAAGCAATAAGAAGTGACCGAGGGCCGGGCGCGGTGGCTCACGCCTGTAATCCTAGCACTTGGGAGGCCGAGGCGGGTGGATCGTTTGAGCTCAGGAGTTCGAGACCAGCCTGAGCAAGAGCGAGACCCCGTCTCTACTAAAAATAGAAAGAAATTATCTGGCCAACTCAAAATATATAGAAAAAATTAGCCGGGTATGGTGGTGCATGCCTGTAGTCCCAGCTACTCGGGAGGCTGAGGCAGTAGGATTGCTTGAGCCCAAGAGTTTGAGGTTGCTGTGAGCCAGGAGGACGCCATGGCACTCTAGCCTGGGCAACAGAGCAAGACTCTGTCTCAAAAAAAAAAAAAAAAAAAAAAAAAGAAGTGACCGATGCTCCAATTTAATTATGTTCATTCGTCTTCAGAATTTTCCTTGGCATTTTAAAATGAGCTAATAGTGCAAACCAATTAACAAACAAAATGAGATTACACTCAGGCTGCAAAGCTAAACGCCATTCCTGGTAAATACAAATATTGCCAATTAGAGTTTTAATTAGAATAAACTTTAAACCAAAGGAAATACAGAGATAAACATACCAAGCAGAAGTCAACATCATAACAAGCAACTATTTTGGCAGAAAATATATAACTACACAGGTAAGCTCTGCAAAGTCTTATACTGCCCCCCAATTTTATACATCCTCTTAAATACCTTTGTTTCCAAATTTGAATAAAAACAGCAAATATCAACGTTTTCAAATTGAGCCAGCATCAGTTTATACTCAGCCTTTGGGAACAACCATTCTAGGTCTTTGCTAACAACCGTCATGAAGAGGAAACAAAATATAACAAAGTCAAATGTTTGGAAGCATTTTCTTCATATAGAAACATCTTGAGTTTTCTCTAGCAAGACTTAAAGGTCCTTGCCCAATTTCAGGGGATAACTATGATAACCTTGAAACTCTTGGAGGACATGTTCAGTACCTGGAATAAAAAAACAAAAAGATTATCTTATGAGTAATATAAAATAAATCAGGTAATTATCAGGGCATCGATATTTTACATAGAATTACGTACATAAACCAGTGATGGAGCCCCTGTCACATAAAATGCAATCACTGAGAAATTAAGGGTGGCAAAAGATTGCTACCAAACAAAAGCCTAATTTGAGACTAATTATTTGGCAGTAGGAAAGTCAAATTAGCTATCTAGTCCATGGTGCTGTAATTGACAGCTATGTTTGAAAAAACTGTATAGGATCAAGTGGGCATGGTAAGGAACATGTGTACACTGTAAAACTATGCAGCCATAAAAAACTAATGAGGAAGCTCTTTATGCACTGATATGGAAATATCTCAAAAACATAATATGAGGCCGGGCATGGTGGCTCACACCTGTAATCCTAGCACTCTGGGAGGCCCAGGCGGGAGGATTGCTTGAGGTCAGGAGTTCAGGACCAGCCTCAGCAAAAGCAAGACCCCATCTCTACTAAAAATAAAAAGAAATTAGTCCAGCAACTAAAAATAGAAAAAATTAGCCAGGTGTGGTGGCCCACACCTGTAATCCCAGCTACTCAGGAGGCTGAGAAAGGAAGATGGCTTGAGCCCAGGAGTTTGAGATTGCTATGAGCTACACTGACAACAGGGCATTCTAGACCAGGCAACAGAGCAACACTCTATCTCAAAATAATAATAACAATAATAATAATATGAAAAGAAAAACTTAGAGTACAAAACAATGTGTAAAATATGTAATCATTTCAGTTTTTTAAAAAAACTAGAAGAAAGACTATAAATATATTTGGATTGTATTTACATAAAATATCTCTGAAAAGATAACCTTGGACACCTCCAGGGAGGAGAACTGGGGGGCCAGGGGAATGGGTGAGACAGAGGTTTTTCATTGTATTATTGTGCATTTTAAATTTTAGAAGTGCTACTCAAGGTGACAATCAATAAGAAACAGAGACTGAGAGCAACCTTAGTGCCAGTTCTGACATTAATAATGACTCTAAGTCTTTAGTTACCCTAAATAAAATAATGAAAAACAAATGAGCATGTACTTTGACCCAAGAATTCCCCAGCTAGAAATTTTCCCTACAGATATAGACATATTCCAAAATATAAATTCAAAAAAATATTCAGCATAGCAGTATTATTACTAGTAAAACCTTGAGAAAACCTAAAAGTGTATCAATAATCATTTGTTGATTTAAATTGTGGTAGATCACCAATCTACCGAGTATAATTGCCAAGAGGAAGAGCATACTTATGAACTGAAAAGATCTTCTGATGACGGACCAGCTGCAGCCTTGAATATAGTATTTCCACTTGGCAAGTGAGGAGTCCTAGGCCCTTTCTAGTTTGTGAGTGAGTGAGTCTAAGTTGACCCACCCAAAACAGGATGTCAAGCCAGAGTCACAAAGGCTCTATGGCTTGGGTTTCAACAAAAGCCCAGTAGAAATCTAATAGCTGTTTTTCAAAAACAGTGTACCTGGTAACCATGTCATGGAAGAGACATGCCTCTCTTTGCTAGATGTTCCAATTGGCAATATCATCAGCCACAGAGACTTTTAGTTAAAGGGATTATCAGAATTTTGGGGGCTCAGAGGTGCTAATGTTCCTCTCCACTTGAGAAAATTTCCTCTGACATTCATGGGATGGGGAAATACAAGTATTATAATATATATCAATTCCTATCAGACATTTATAGATAGAAGCAACAAAAACAGTATATTCGATTGGCCCAAAGGAGCCACCACAAGGTTATGTTAACTTTCCTTCCCAGCAATGAACCTTGCCCAGACCCCATCAGTGAATTCGGTGGTTGCCCCTCCCATGGGAAGTGCAGGAGATTGACTTGGGTTCTCGTATCCATCAGAGTGATACAAGTTTAAAGTCCTCCCCTCCCCAGTTCCTCAGCACACTCAGATGGCTTCCAGTGGCCTTTGGTCCCTCTCGTAGACAGGGAGACCTCAGTCTCATCACTAGTCACCTTCCTCTTTAACCCAGAGTAGGAAGGGACAAGGAGATTAGGGGACACAGAGGGAGAGAGCGACTTTGTGCCAATAAACAAGGCACGTTCACTTCAGTTTTGAGTGGCACAGCAGCTGCTTGCAGCTCCCCCAAATGAACTGCAATCCTTGTGTTTGACCCAAAGCCCCAGATCAGGTGACAAGGTTATCATTATTGACACCATCTATTTCAGCCTTAGGGACCCCTTGTCTTAGCAGCCATGACCACATTGTTTCCTAGCTGAGGTCATGGGGTTTTCAGCCTTTGGATGTCTCAAGCTTTACTGTAACCACAGCAACTTCAAGGAATGCACCTTAATCCAGGGCGTCTCTGCCTCTTGCCAGGACAAGATCTCTCAAGTTCTACCCTGGTTTCAACATAAGGGCTATTGGAATTTTCCAGCTGAGGGACTGATCACAAGAATTTATCTCATCCTCCAGTGGGTCACCTGCATCAGCATTGTAAACCCACTCTGCGGCAGTATGATCCTACATACCAGCCAATGGTTCATTTATGGCTTCCCATGGGAATTTGTCATGAAAATGCCCCTTGGCTATAAGAGGCCAAAGCTCCCTTATAGCAGCCACCACAAAAAAATTTAGAGCCGTTTACCATCATGTCCAGATGGATCTAAGGTTAGCATGATTAACTGAATGAGAAGCCGAGTGGTAAGACAGCCCAGCTGTTGCCTTTTTTCCTTAGCAAGCATCAGACATCTTGCCTTCTCCTCGCCCAAGAGAACCAGCCAAAGTTCTTATGACTCACCTGATTTCTGCCTATAGCAGCCACAAGTTTTCTTCCTTTCAGCTCCCTTTGAGGTGCTAAGGACCTGTAAAGTAGAAGAGTCATTGCAAACACCTATAAATCTGTAGATCCTGATAGGAGATAAATCTCAAAACATATCTCCACAACTGTTGTCTGAAAGGCATTGGAAACTTCTGCCCACCCAGGACAAATCTTAGTACTAGTTATTACAGTGGGGCACACTTGAGGCTAACCACCAGCTTGGCAAAGGGTTTCCCCACGCACAGTAGTTAGCAAACAGAACGTGCTTTAAGCCACAGTCTTTGGACCTACTTTCTCATACTTGGCCTACAAGCACCCTCCCAGTTCCTCCTCAGTAACAGGAAATGAAGAGGAAGACCATTTATGGCCCAGTTGGCCATACAATTTGGTCAGTATGTTTGGTACCAACTTCCATGGACTTCCTTCAAATCCTGTTAATCAACCTACAAAGCCCTTATTCTTCCTCTTCAAGAAGCCACATCTTCATCCACATCCCATCTTCATTACCAAAACTGTCAAGAACTGCAAAAGGTCTGAGATTTCACTCTTTTGCAAGATAAGTCAGCCTGCCACAGTATCATGCATGCTTGCAGAAGACATGAGACTCTCAGGTCAGAGACAAAGGACCAGGGCTGGGATTAGAGTAAGGCAAGAGTGGTGCCTAGCAAGGGGGCTCTTACTCTCAAGATCATGCAAGTGCAGATCAGCCTTAAGGAGGAGTCTCTCCTCAAATTTTTCACCCCAGATGTCTCTCTTTTCTCACCTAGTCCCAGCCCTGCAAAGAACTTTATTACTGCAATAGTAGTAGCCAGAGTATCAGCATTTCCTGTGCCAAGTTCCCAGTTTTTCACAATAAAGAACAGATAACATCTGCATACAAGTAGGTTGCATTACAGGACAGGAACCAAAGCTTAGGAAACCTAAATCTTTTATAATGAACAGTAAGCATATCTGTTCTTTGCTCCAGAGGAAGATACTATCTCTGTGTTCCAAGACAATTGTCTGTCTGGAAGAATGTCCTTGAAAGAAGAATCCAGAACAAAGGCAGCCAGTGCCTCTGCTCCCAAGATGTTCGGAAACACAAATAGATCCATGGAGAATTGTCACAGTGATTTTTAGTTATGTATGTATATACATTTTATGCTAACATATGTGCTAATAAACTTGTTTCTTTTACATACCCATCCCCTCTCCTTTGTATGACCAAGCTTTTACTTAAATCATGGTTAAAAAAAAAAAGTAGGGCATTTGGCAATCTGACTCAACCTGGGAAGAAAAAACAGGTAATTGTAGCATGTAATGCAGAGGGGACGTGCTAAAAGAGGGAGTTGTCCCACAGAACTCTCACTCACAGTGTATAAAGTGCTGTCCCCAGTGGGACTGAATGACTCATGAAAAGGTAAAATCCTGAGGGAGAGAAGCAGAGTGTTAAATTGTCTGTTGAGATGGGGAAAGGGACAAAGAGGTCCTAAAAAGGAGTGTATTTATCTACCTGGCAACTTCAAAAAATATTGGCCCTAGATGAGTAGCCCTAAGAGCTCCCAAAGAGGAACTAAGGACCTGCAAGATACAGTAGAGGAGACCTTCCAAACACCCACAAATCTGGGGACCCTGTAGGAAGATAAATCTCAAAGTGTTGTTACATACAGTTATCTTGAATCCATAGTTTTTGTCCAACTAAAAGTTCGAACTGGTTAATAATGGAATATGACAGTCCTCATTTTCATTTTCAAGGGCCTACATTAGAGTTACATACAGTATCAAATAATAAGTATTTTTTAAATATCCAAATATAAAGCAACAAAAACTAACATCTAAAGACTCAAAACTCACTTTCTTTTTATTTAACATAAAAAGTTACTTTAACCCACTCTTCCTCAAGCTCTTTCAAATTTATGTTAATATTATTACTTTTATCTATTTAATATATACTCAATAAGTTAATAATATCTACTTACAGTTCTAAAAATTAGGAATGTTCTTGCATTGGTTTTATCAGCATTAGTATATTACTAATATTCTGCAATAATAGTCCACCTAGGTTCTTTCCATTGCTTACTTAGAAGTAGGACCTCTTGGCCCTGAGTCCTATTCCCAGACTCTGAATCTAATATTGGCCCTGGGAGAGAGGGATATACATAGCCTTGGTTGAGAGCTCAGCACCATTCTGATTTTGGATACCAGTTTCTCACTAAGTACCTTGTTCTCCTGTACCTGAGGCTTTGATCTGCATTCCAGGTCTTCAACAACTGAGATTCTTAAGCAGCACTCCAGTGTCTTGGTGATTTGTTCTTGTCTTATGTTAATGCCAGAATCTTAGTATTCCTATGATTATCTCAAACTTATTGCCAACTTCCTTGATGCTGACAAACATTACCTAGACCTGCTCTTTGGAATTTTGCCAGTTGCTTGTGCCATTCTTACCTGATTAGACATACGGCCTTCGGTTGGAACTTCTATTAATGATATTCTTGCCCTACCTGTCCCTCTCCTTATTATAAGCTGATTTTCAGAGCTACTTTTTTAGATTCCCTACTGTGTATCTAGTCATACCTAAAGTAATTAATCCATGACCTTGATCCTGGGCTCAACTACACCATGAGCACACACACACACCTATCAACAACTGGAATTCTCTTTAGCAATTTTTCAATCTGGTTTACTCACTTAACTGCAATTTCTCATAAAATTTAATGGTCACCTCCAGCCTCAATTAAATGGAAGTTCACTGTCAGAGGCGATGGTTTGATTTAGCCCCAGGTTACTTTCTGCAGTGCTAAACACTACCTTTTCCCAAACTCCTTACCCAGATTGTTGACTGTCTTAGTCTGTTTTGTGTTGCTGTAAAGGGATACCTGAGACTGGGTAATTTATAAAGAAAAGAGTTTATTTGGCTCACAGTTCTACAGGCTTCTCATGAAGGTCTCAGGATGCTTCCGCTCAAGGTGAAAGGCGAAGGGGAGGTGGTATGTGCAGGGATCACAGAGGAAAGAGAGAGGAAGGAAATACCAGGCTCATTTTAACAACCAGCTCTCTGGAAACTCTCTAGGGAACTAGAATGAAAACTTACTGGGGCATTCATCTATTCATGAGGGATCTGTCTCTATGACCCAAACACCTCCCCTTTAGGCCCAACCTCCAACACTGGAGATCAAATTTCAACGTGATATTTGGTGGGGACAAACAAACCATATCCAAACTATAGCACTGGCCAGTTAGGGTTCTGATTCCTGCTACCCAAACTGTATGCCTGATTTCAGGATCATCTGTCAGATTAACCTTTATCTACCTAAATCCAGGACTTACTATTTCCTTTAATTCTTGTAGATTGTCAAAACCCACAGCTTACCTTCTGCCTGCCTGCTCTGACTTAAATATACAGACACATTTGCATTCCCAAGTGCTCCCCAGGTTCCCCTTGATTTTTTGCTGATAGACATAGCCCACTCATTCCTTCTGTTTATCCCACCATCAGCTTTCCTACTCCTCATATAATGATGCCTATATTTTACTGTGCTAAGAGATTCATGTTCTATTTCCTGAAAGTCAACCTTGTTTTTCTGGGAATAACACACAATTCAACTTGAGGAGAATGAGTGCCTCAATAAGGGAACCACCTAAAGCAAGAAAGGAAAATTGTACCATATGTAGAGATTGTCAGTGTCATGCTAAGGGTTCAGACTTCATGGGTTCTACAGCAAAGCATGGGGAGGAAAAAGAGCAAACTCTCTAAGAGCCCAGACATTGGAGCCAGAATGCCTGGGTGTGAATCCTGACTCAGCCACACTTTTGTTAATATTACCACTGACCTCATCAGAAAAATCTTTAAGTATTTGGAAGCTGTCAAGCTCATAGTGCCAGGTACAAATTCCAAAATTTGTAAAATTTAAAAGCTCAAATTTTATCATTGGCAATAAATACTGTCAGTTGTGTTCCTCGAAGGAACAGGTTCACTTTGTTCATTTTTGAGAAACTGGCAAATAACCAAATTCAAATAACCATAGTTTGTCTACCAGACATTTTTTCAAGTAAAAATGTTTTTTGTAAAAGCAGTTAGTTCGGCTCACAAATTAAACAATCGCACAAGGCCTTTCTCTCAATACAACCATCATACTTCAGTATATATCAGAAGGGCTTTATACAGCTGATTTTGTCACACAGAATATTAAAAATATGTGTAAAATGGAATTTTTTAATACCTGAAGAACAAAATAGTACATACTCTAAAATATCACTTAAAACTTATGTTTGCCCAATAAAAAGCTTAAATGCCAGATTTGTAAATCATTCTTTGCTCAGTTAAACTCCGTTAAGTGTAAAAAAGAAGGCTTATACAAAAAAAAAGAAGAAAGTATATGTGTACGTATAAACACACACATATACCATCACCTACTTTCCAATATTTTACTTTTCATCAATATAAGTATATAATATTTTAATTTTGATGATACTTTGGGGAAACCTAAGATTTGAAAAAAGTAATTTTAACTGCAACTGAATTTTAATCACATAAAATATAATGAATTACATAAAATTATAATTAAATATCACAGTTTTTGGTTTTGTTTTATTGTTCTCTTAAAAAAACAGATACAGGGGACTGGGGCTCTCGTTTGGATGTAAGTGTCGGAATCACTTGAGGAGCTTAAAATAATAAAACAAAACAAAAAAGTATGTACTCACAGGTTGAGATTTAATAAAATTAATAATTTTTACTGCTTCATCAAAGATATTCTTGTGAACTCATTTTTTTTTTACTGTAAGTGTGTGTCAATGAAGAATAAAATATCCACTAGTACAGTTTAGCACCACTGTCTTAATTTGTACTCAGGATGAACATTTTTATGCACCATTGAGTAGAAGTGGAAAAGCGGGGCTGTATAGGAAAGAAATTTTTTAGTAGCACGCATAGGATTTGGTGATGAACTACATGTGAGAATACCGAAGAAAGAGGGCTCAATCTTATTGAAGATGACTACCTACCTATTATCAACATCAGGAACAAAAGAAAGCTGTACCAATGGGTCTACGTATGTGAAGTTTTGGAGACACCTCCAAAAAATAACTTTTCCTGAGAGAATAGAGACTTGGGGGAAATATTTCGTTTAGAGACAATGATTCTGCGTGTAGATGAGTTGATCACTCAAATTATCATCCAGACCAGCTTTCCATGGACCTATGACTGACTGCTAGATTGAGGGAATTGCAATTATAAATCTAGAAATACTTAAAAGATGTGTTTCACTAAATGCTCATCTAGACATCAATAATAAAAGATTCTAGCTACATTCGAAGTTGGGACTGCAACAGCAAAAGAGATGGTGACTTCAGTGCAAAATAGGATTCTTGACATCAGTTGGCAAACCTGACTGAGACATTAAAGAAAAGGCATGGGCCAGGGGTGGCTCAAGCCTGTAATCCTAGCACTCTGGGAGGCTAAGGCAGGAAGATCACTTGAGGTCAGGAGTTCAAGACCAGCCTGAGCAAGAGCGAGACCCCATCTCTACAAAAAATAGAAAAATTAGCTGGGCATGGTGGGACATACCTGTAGTCCCAGCTACTCGAGAGGCTGAGGCAGGAGAATTGCTTGAGCCCAGGAGTTGGAGGTCGCAGTGGGCTGTGATGACACCACTGTACTCGACCCTGTCTCAAAAAAAAAAAAAAAAAAAAAAAAGGAAGAGGTGGCACTTTGACAAGGATATTTGGTATTAGTCATTAGCCCTGGAACAAACATCAGAAGTCTCAACTTTGGACATTATGCTGCTTGGAATAAGCTTCATGAATCATCAGTAATATTAGCAGCAAAACAATCAGTCAGCATCAGCAACAGAGCTACTTGTGGGGTACACAAGAGGCTCTCCATTTGAGCCAGAGTAGGAAAACGGAAATGGTGGATAGGAAGAGGTAATCAAAGGGCTAATTCATTGAGAACATGAGAAACCACTTCTAGAGAAAAACCCAATATTCCTTGTAAAGAATTTAAAATAGAACTAGTGTTCCCATAGAGATGTAAGAAAAGCCAGAAAAAATATTGCTTTGAGGTATTATTTTTCCTCCCTAGGTGATACAACCTAGCAAATGATTGATTATTAGTATAAACTAAACCCTAATACATGAAAATTCATTTTCTAATTATTCTTATCTTCCACAGACATTGGCTTGATCCAAAGGTCTATTTTAACAATGACCTATTTTCTCCAAAATATTTGGTTTAATTATGAATCAAAAAGTACAGATTCCCTTTTTCATAAAAATTATTTGCTATATTTTTATTTTATCCTCAAAGACTCCATCTGTATCTGATCATTAGTGATGACCAAATATTACTACATGGCCTGACTTCTTTTTAATACCTATTTTCCACTTTATATAATATTAATCTTTGAAGGATTTAAGTTGCTTTGTCATGCTTTAGGATGGCTAACCTATACAAAGCATTTCTCTGTTTTACCAAAAAAACAAAAAAAAGCATTACGTATCTGCTGGAAATATCAGAAACTGGACCACAGCTGAAATATGATATTTTACATCACATGGGGGTTTCAAATGAAGGTTAAATGCATGATTTACCATAAGTTATAAAACCCAAGAAGATAAATGAAAGAACTATGAACATGCAATATATACTGAGTACTTCTGAAATTTTGGTTATCTTCTATTATTTAATAAAAACAAGTCATAAATAGAAAACTCTGATGACTCTCACCCTCACCACAAATCTCTAGCCACACTGGCTTCTTTGCCATTCCTCAAACATGCCAAGGTTGTTCTTGCATGAAAGATTTTGCTCTCGCTCTTTCTCCTTGTATTAGTTATACATTCCTGCACAACAAAATACTCCAAAACTTCATGATTTAAAACAATAAACATTTATTATCCCAAAGTTCCTATGGGTCAGAATTTTAGGAGGGGCTTAGCTAAGTGCTCTGGCTAGGGTCTCCTATGAGGTTGCAAGAAGATGTCATCCAAGGCTGCTGTCATCTGAAGGCTTGACTGAGGGGCTGGAGGGTCCACCTCCAAGATGGATCACTCACAAGGCTGGCTGGAAAATTGGTACTGGCTGTTGGCAGGAGGCGTCAGTTCCTTGCCATGTGGCCATCTCCATAGAGCTGCTTGAGTGTGCTCAGGTATGGCAGCTGGTTTCCCCCAGAGAATGTTCCAGGAGATCAAGGGGAAAATGGAAATATTTTTTATGTCCTAACTCAGTATTTCCACACCACTACTTCCACTGTATTCTGCCGGTCACATAGACCAATCCTGACACAGTGTGGAAGGGGACTCCGTAGGGGTGGAAATACCAGGAGGCAAAGACCATTGGGGTCATCTTAGAGTCTGGCCCCCACACTCCTCTCAGATGTTTTCATTAATAGTTTCCTTAGCTCACCTAATTCAGGTATTTTCTGAAAGGTGACCACCTCAAAAAGATCTTTCTACTTGTCTAAATTAGGTTATTCTTGCCGTATCACTTTCCTGCATTGCTTTTATAGCACCTATCAATGCCTGGAATTATATTATTTATTCTCTTATGTGTTCAAATTTTTTACCATCTATCCCCTAAACTTCATGATGGGAGTCACTTTGTTTACCTGTTCACAATGCAAGCCAATCACTAAGCACAGTGCCCAGCACAAAGTGAGCACTCAGTAAATATTTTTTGAAGCAGTGGTAATGAATTTACACTCAGTTCTTTGTGTTCTTTCACAGTTTTGCAACTTCACATGGACAAAAATATTAGCAGTAGCCTGAAGGATGAAAAATCATAAAACTGGAGCTCCATTAATAATATTGTTTTTAAGTGAATTATAGTGTTTGTTAATAATTAAAGTTTTCATTATTCAATATGAATGATTTTTGCCTTTCTAAGGAAAATTTCCAGGATTTGTGAAATATTTTAATGCTGTATGTATTATGAGAAAAAGCAAATGATTTTAAATATTTAAGTATAATATGAAACAGTAAGCTATCAGGAAAGAGTATTTGGAAATAAATGTAGATGAAAGGAGATGTTAATCTTGGAAGAGGCTTAATCTCATTAAATACAGTTACCATTACTTCTGGTTCTTGGAGCTTAATTATTATATCAGTACCTGATGTACATACACATCATCTGTCATTTTGCCACCGAAATACAGAAGAAAGAAGTATGCTTATTTTAAATAGGTAAATGATAGTTCTCTCTACTGACCCTGCTTTCTCACCTTCACATCTCTTAGGAGGTAAAATTACAACTTGTCCCTTCCCTGCTAAGAAGAACACAAAGTTAAAACCTAATACTGAAGGTTCATCTAAAATGCTGCGATTTATACTCTGCACAAAGAACAATTAGAAATGGTCTGTCAAATGCTCATTTATGCAAAGTCATTTGCACCCATGCAATTAGATTATCATAGAGATAATCTGCTCAGACTAATAGCTCTCATTGCAAATGTAATTATTCTAGCTTTAATCCATCTTAATTGAGTAGGAAAGCAAAAATGGGTAGGTCGGTCAGTAAATGAACCTCTAAGATCAAAGTAGGCAAAAGGATGTTCATTCCAAAGTGGATTGCTAAATAATTTTTTGGCACAGGGTTAATAGAATCATTAAAATGGAAAGAATATTAGAAATTATCTAAATCACCCTCCCAGCCAAAGCAGAAGTTTCCTCCACATCATCCAACCTCTGTTTGAACTGTAACTGTGATGAAGGTTACACATCAATCTTCTCTTCTCTTCTTTTAATCTTCTCTTCACACTAATTTTCCCTTTTCCTCCTATTATTCCTCATATAACCTCATTTCCAGATTCCTTCATCTTAGTCCCTGAAATGCACTTTACTTAGTTGAAGTCTATCTTTAAATTCAGAACCTAGAAGTACTCCAATGGCCTGACCAGTGAAGAATAAAGTTGCTTTTGTAATTTCTTACTCTGCACATTAAATTTCATTAGAGTTTGAATAACTAGGTGATACTGGTGACACATAGTGAGCTGGCAGTCAACTAAAGCTCCTAATTCCTTCTCACATGAACTGATGCTAAACCATGAATCCCAAACCTGAATATTTGAAGTTGATTTTCTGAATTTTCAGATATACTTTTATCCCCAAGTAAATTTCATCTTGTTAGTTTACTTTCATTCATTCTAGTATACTAATATTTAAATGAATCATTATTCAATTATCCAATATATTAATAATATCAGGGCCAGGATTAGGATGAGGCAAGTAAGGTGCTCACCTTAAACACAAAATTTAAGGGTCAACAAAACTCTCAGGAATCAAGACAACCTTTGAACACAATATTTTAAAACATCAAAATCAATGCAAAAAAATCCATAATAAAATATTAAAATTTTAAATAAATACTGACTGGGGTTTTTTGTTTGTTTGTTTGTGTTTTCTTGAGACAGAGGCTTGCTCTGTCGCCCTGGATAGAGTGCAGTGGCATCATTATAGCTTACTGCAACCTCAAACTCCGGGGTTCAAGTGATCCTCTTGCCTCAACCTCCCAAGTAACTGAGACTACAGGTGTGCACCACCATGTCCAGCTAATTTTTCTGTTTTATGTAGAGACAGGGTCTCACTCTTGCTCAGGCTGGTCTCGAACTCCTGAGCTCAAGCAATCCTCCCTCCTCATCCTCCCAGTGTGCTAGGATTCCAGGTGTGAGCCACTGTGCCCAGCCAGATTGACTGTTCTTGTTCATGTTCTGTTTGTTTTATGACCTGGCACTATTGTGCAATGGAAGTAGTCATTTCCAAGCAGCCAGTGGTTCCCAGAACAGGGGCTAGTAAGGCTTCCCACCCCAGGGTTTATGAGGGCTGGCAATGACATGCAAACATACTGGACAAAAGGAAACTTTATATATAGGCACAGCTTTTGATTGTTGAGATTTTATTACCTTTTTTATTTGCTTCATAATACAAGAGGGTATTTCGGGAAGTATATATAGGAACCTACATTTTTCCTCTCATCTTAGACTCCAATCCCTAGCACTGCAATAACCATTTTCCCCTATCCCTATCTCATCCCCAGACTTACATTGTCTACAAATTTGATAAATGTGCTTTTTGGATCTTTGTATAAGGCATTGATAAATATAGTGATCTGAGAGATTCAAGTATAAACGCTAGTTCTCTGATTGAGAGAGCTTGTTCTAGTTTGAAAATTGTTCAAACAACTAAAAATTCACTTTCTTGTGTTCATTTGTTTCACATTTCTTACCTTTACATTTCTGTACCTAGAAGCCACTTGTTATTTAGTAAACTGAATTATAGTCAGCCCTCCACATCCATGCCCTCTGCATCCATAGATTCAACCAACCTTGGATCAAAAATATTCAGGAAAAAAAATGGATAGTTGTCTGTACTGGATGTGTACAGTCTTTTTTCCTTGTCATTATTCCCTAAACAATGCAGCATAACAACTATTTACAATGCATTTGCATTGTGTTATGTATTATAAGTAATCTAGAGATGATTTAAAGTATATAGGAGGCTGTGTGTGGGTTATATGCATATACTACAGCCATTGTATATCAGGGACTTGAACATCCGTGGATTTTGGTATCTATGGGAAGTCCTGGAACCAATTTCCCTCAGATACCGAGGATGACTGTCTTATTAACATAAAAATATGATTAATTAGAATACCTCATTTCACATACAGGGTAAATATCAGAAATTTTACAGTATTTTGTAATTTTTTATTGTGTTTATGCTTTTTATCTACACAGAAAAGAATGGCCAATTATTTTATTTGATTTTTTTAGAGCAATTACCTCTACACATTTTTTTTTCCTTCAGGTAACCACATAGAATCAAGGGGTGGAAGTTATAAGACACTGTATTTTTATGAAGTATAAGGAACAATCCTATAACAACTAGAGATGTTCCTTAAATGTGAGATAGTCATTTCCCTGTCACTAGAAGTGTTTAAGCAAAAGATGTATACCACTTGCTTTGGACGTCATAGCAGGAATTTGAAAGTATAAGAGGGGTGGAAAATGGTTAAGATGATAAATTTTATGTTATGTCTATTTTACCACAATTTTTAAAATTTGGGGGGGAAAGTACAAGAGGAACTTGAATTCTATTACTCCAGAGTCCCTTTCCAACTCTAGACCTCTGTGATATGACCCCATAAGAAAAGCGGTATTGTAAGTTTCCACATGAGTAAAATCAGTGGTTCTTTCAGCTTGATATTGTATGACTCTGAATCAAAAAGACATTTGGAAAAGAAAAATGTAATTATTTTCATGCTTTCAAACTCAAAGTCTAAACGTGTTCTGAATAGCCCCAACTTCCTCCTACACCATCTATCACACATCATTTTGTCTACACCCTGTGGAACCTATTCTGTTTTCTACCTGCATTACCTTTCTGAATGGTGCATTCTGTCAATTCACTACTGTAAAATTGTTTGTTTCTTACCACTGAGGGAAAATTAAAAAGTCATTTCTTTTTTTTTTTTTAATTTTTTTTTATTTCAGCTTATTATGGGGGTACAAAAGTTCTGCATAGATATATTGCCCATGTCCCTCCCAATCCCCCGAGTCCGAGCCTCAAGTGTGTCCCCAGAAAGTCATTTCTATTGTCTCCATACTTCTTTGAACAAAGTGAATTTAAAGGTACTAATAAAATTTTGATCATATATCTTACAAAAACATGTTTACGATGGCCTAAGGAAAGAATACAGGTGTTTTATTCCATTAGAGATGAAATATAAATATTTGGCTTCTCTACATTAGTGGTCCTCAGTCTAGCTGTTCATTATAATTGCCTGGAAAGTTTTAAAACAGTGATGCCCAGCTTCACCTCAGACCAATTAAATCAGACTCTCCAAAGGGATAAAGAGCCTAGGTAAGAGTATTTGGTAAAGTTTCCAGTTGTTTTTAACGTGCACCAAGAGTTGAGGGCCAGTTATATTTGTGTATTGTCCTCTCTCCCCATCTCTCTCACTCTCTCTCTGGCACCAGTGCAACTTAAAAACAATATCAAAAACAGTCAGAGTTTCCCTGCATGCGACTGACTCCACACCAGCAACTGAGACGCAGGTGTAATGAGAACATTCCAAGTGCCCAAAGAGGACAGAGTGGCAATTGTTAACTTCCAAGAGGAGTTTTTCTCCCTCCACATGGAGAAATGAAGATAAAGAACTTTGTCTAAATTAGACTGAAAATAAAATATCCTAATTCACAGTTTGGAGATTGTTGTGTTTTATTTTTACTACAAAACGCAGTTGAGAAATAAATAGACCGTAATCTGGGAAACTCCTGCTGTGTCACTGTGCCCCATCTGACTGCTGGTAGGTCACACCATAGCACCAACGCTGGTTAGTAATAAAAATAATAACAATGATGCTTTTTACAACTTGGATGATTTTCATTGTAAGAACTCAGTTATGACTCAATCATCTAAATCATTTATTTCAAAATAAGAATTTGTCAAATCTATAGAAGAAACAATCTAAAAATCTGACAATAAGGGATTGGTTCATTACATCACAGTTTAAAAAAAAAGACACACATATGTTAAAGTACACCAATACTGTTATACAAAAAAATCAGGTTTCAATTTAGCATAAATACAATAATTTATATGTATTTATAAATATATATTAATAGTTATAGACCAAATACAAGCATATATAATCTTTCATATATATTACAGACTTCTATATATACATAGATATAGACATATATATGAATATATGAAATATATTTATAATTTTCCATGTGTTTGCTGTTTCTCTCTGGGCTTAAAATTATGGGTGATTTTTTTTATGCTTTTTTTTTTGCTTTTTTATTAAAGGAAGTGTCAAGACATATGGGTGATTTTAAAATGTCTGTTTCAATTTTTTTATTCTTTTATTTTTTTTATTTTTGGGGGGCTCGGGGGACAGAGTCTCGCTCTGTTGCCCGGGTTAGAATGCCGTGGCATCAGCCTAGCTCACAGCAACCTCAGACTCCTGGGCTCAAGCAATCCTTCTGCCTCAGCCTCCCAAGTAGCTGGGACTACAGGCACGCAGCACCATGCCTGGCTAATTTTTTTTCTATATATTTTTTTAGCTGTCTAGATCATTTCCTTCTATTTTTAGTAGAGACGGGGTCTCACTCTTGCTCAAGCTGGTCTTGAACTCCTTACCTCGAGCAATCCTCCCGCCTCGGCCTCCCAGAATATTCTTTTATTTTTATTTTCTGTTTTTATATAAAGAATAATGAATTAATTGTGAAAAAATAGTAAAGGATTTTACAAATCCTTATGTCTTGAAATAGTACCAATTTTTCTTTTGCTGTGGTTAAGATACAGAAACCTGCTACAACGGATTACTGTCAAAGAGGTAGCAAAGCTGTTTTAAATCAAATAACCAAGTTTCTCCCTTGCTCTAAGTATTGTTCTGCCTTTTCCCCATTCTTTTCAGGAATGAGAGTACATGTCATTTTTTAGATGGAGCAAATATTTTGTTGAATTATAAGAGATGACCTTGACAGCATGGAAATGTCTAGATTATTTTTAGACATACTCTATAATTCAATATATCATATCTCATATTATCACTAAGATAATTGGGGATTTGAGGGGAAAGGAGGGAGAAATACTGAGTTCATAGTCCAGTTCAGCCTCTTAAAATCAGGCTATTCTTCAAACTAGTCCAAATTTTACCTACTACTGAAGCCTTCTAACCAATCCACTAACCTCCCCCCTCTACTAAATTCTTAACAGAATTTTGTCTATACAATACATTTAGGACTCAAGTCAGTATTGAGTTATGTTGGAATTTCACTTTTTATATGTGTAAGACTTCCCTTTCCAATGGGAATATGAGCAAACTAAGAACAAGACTATACCCTGCATGAGTACAACACAATGTTACACATTCGACTGGTCAGTACGTAGTTTTCCCATTCATGAGAGTATCTTCACAATGGAGCTTGCTCAATTGCCTCAAATCATAAGAGGTCCAAGTTTCTGATAAACTCCCAGCAACTGCAGCTAAATCAGTGAGTCCTTTCAGTGATCTGTCACAGAAGATTATGCTGCAGCATGTCTGACAGCGATTCCAATTTGTATAATCCATTGTTGTTTCCAGTAACCATGTCTTCATCTGATCGTATACACATTGCTTAATTAAGTAAGAAATGCTCTATATAGGTAGTGCATATGACAGTCAAAACTTTATTCAAAGAATGAATTTAGGACAGGTCTTCCCAAAATTTGCTTTGGGGAATATGAGGCCATTAAAATACTCTTTTAAAAATGGGGTTGGGGGGTAATGGGTGTAATGGTGAAACAACAATGAAAACACTGCATATATTAGTCAGCTCTTAGAAAATCACACTGTGCATTAGTATGCTAAGGCTCCTGCTTAATTTGCTTTAATCCAGCATTTTTCAAAGAAATCTCTTGTTATATAATATTCTATAACATCCTGCAGAACAGACTTTGAGAAATGCTGGTTGTGAGATTCAGAATTTCCCCTTTCTTAAAGGCCATATCAAAATATCATACATTATCATTGAGTCGTCACCATAAAGTTTGTTAGAGTTAATAAAGAGGAATCTTAACATCATAAGCCTTTGTTGTGTCCAAAGTTCTCCTTAAAGATTTTCCACACAGATCATCCTTCAGTGTCTGGAGAACCCAATAAACAATCCATATATTTTAAGGTACTTAGAAACAAGAACAAACATTACATTTCCCAGTGAGACTCTGCAGTGTATAGAAGGCTGTCAACTTTTCATTTGTTAATATGCTTCCCAGAGGTTCATTCTTTTCTCTGTTTCAACTGTTAGGTCACAATGGTAATACTTTGAAATATTCTATTCGATAATGAATCTATTCACACCAAAGGAAGCTGTGGATTATGCACAGTGAGACTGCTTCACAAAAAAGAATGACGGAAAAGAACATCTATCCTGATAAAGAACAAAACCTTCTAGCTATGCTTAAAATATTAAAATCTGGTTTGCAGCAGCTTCTGTCCCTCTGTGAAAACAGAGAAAGATGGTGAAAGCAAGAGCTGGAATAGGGTTCTGGATGCCATAGTAACGGCATCTTCAATGATGACATTATGTACCACCTGGTGCTCTCCTGACTGAATTGCAATATTATGTCTCAGTACTCACCAAGGTGGGACAAAGCCTAAGCATAAAACAGAACAATCACATTAAAGCAACAATTCACCCACATGTTGGAGTAGGATGCATCAATTTTTTCCCCCAAATAACGTCCTTTGTGCTACCAGATGTTAGCACCATAGCCAGATTTATGAGCAGAGCCAAAATTCAAAGCACTCTCAAAGTAAAACCGAGAACCATAAATTTGTAAATCACAAACCCGCATAAAAGACTCTACTGAAATCTAATTATTTCAGTAAGAAACTCTTGCCAAACTTTTAGTCTATTTAGCCAACAGAGATGCTAAAGAAGAGGCTGCATATCCACTTTGGGGAAACGTGGGGCAGGGATGGATGAAACCTTGGACGAGATGATCTATCAGTCCCCTCCCCACGTTAAAATGCAATGCTTCTGCAATACAGTCACGAGGTTTCACAGCATTGCGGCTGAACAACTTACTAAATAAAGGTAATGATACTTTTCTGTCTACCCATCAAAAGGAAACCATTTATGGTTTTGTAAACTTATTCAAATAGAGCAGTTTTTATCAAACTGTGAGCTCTCATTCATTCCTAAATTTACCAATAGTCATTCAACAAGCATCTATTTATTGAGAATTTGTTCCATGTGTAGCATTACAAGTGCTGTGAAAGATATATCTCATTATTATTCACCAAATCTTTCTGGCTCTCTGCTTTCAATATACACGGTGATTGTACTTCCTGCCCCCTTTTGAAGTTAAGTGTGGACATGTGACCTGTTTGGCCAGTGGAATGTGAGTAGGAAGGAAGTGCATTACTTCCAAGCAGAAGTTTGAAGAGTCAATGTGCATGTTATCTCCCCACTGTTTCTGTGATCATGGAAGCACATATAAAAAGTCTTCATCACCCTGGGTCCTTAAGTCACTCCATTGAGCCATCCCTCCTGCCGCCCCATGTTGGACATGAAATCCAACAGATAAACTTCTGTGTGAAGTGTTGACACAGTATAAACTAGCCTTTTCTATCTGGTATGAAAAAAGATAGTAGCATTTTAGAGCACTAAGTATATGCATGGCACATTATATATTATCACATTTAGTCTTCACCACAATCCCATGACAAAGGTATCTTTACCTTCATTTAACAGAGACAGAAATTGGGTATCAGAGCAATTAAGTAAACTTTCCAAGACCATGTAGTTGAAAATGGCAGAGCCACAAATCAAAGCGGCTTCTGAATCCATGCTCTTTCTGCCACCTATGCAGCCTGCTCTTGAGGAAGTTAGATTCCAGTCAGACTAAATTTTTAAAAGATGAAACAATAATTCTGAGACAAAGCAAGTATGTAATATGCATAACCAACTAGGTAAAAAAAAACTTTGTGGAAATAAAAACGGAAAAAGATCAATTTAGAGCAAATTTAATCAGTAATAGTGATATAAATGGGTCTTGAGCCAAATCTATAAGATTTAATGGTATTTTGATGAATAGAAAGGATGGGGAAAGTAATAGAGGCTGAAGGCACTGCACAAGCAAAGGGACAGTAAGGAAAGGATTAGAAGACGGGTGTGGTTATAACAGGATTTTTATAGAAAAGAGTGAAAAAGGAGTAAGCAGGCCATAGATGCTTCTTATGGGCTTTTTCTTACAGTACTAATTCTAAAATATGGGGGTAAACCATAAAATTCCAATCAGCTCTAAAAGAACACATTGAGAAATGCATTTAGGGTGATTGTAAACAGACTTGAAAATATTATAATCTAAATTTAGATCCTGCAGGACCATAATGTTTTGCCTTAGGATTGGAATACAACATTCTGTCGCATCTTAAACTCAATTGTAAACTTTCCTCAGTTAAACACACATCAAGGGAGCCCTCTAGGCCAACAAGATAGAAAGGCATAAAGCCAGGTGTGGTGGTACGCACCTGTAGTCCCAGCTACTAGGGAGGCTGAAGCACGAGGATCATTTGAGCCCAGGAGTTTGAGTCCATCCTGGGCAACATAGCAAGACTCCATTTCTTAAAAGATAAAAATTAAAATTAAAAAAATAGAAAAAAAAGAAAGAGGTTACCATACAGGGAACAAGATCAGATGAACAACTCCATCCTCAATTGGGGGCAGGTGTCATTATTAGAACTCCTCAATCAGGCTTCATCCCAAACCTTGTAGCTCGAAATCTCACAGCTTATAGTCTATTTAGAGTAAACAGTAGGAAATTGAATTATTTCAAAGGTAAGAAAGATGAATTTGAATATTTGAAAAAAATTAATTCATAAGTGTGCCTTAATGGATGGTAGGTGTTGAATAAATGGACTTCAAATTATGAGAAGCTCCAAAGGCAGAGAGGCAGTAAAGTACAGAGCATGTTCAAATTGCAGCAAAGATTATGGAGGGTCAGAGCAGAAGAGAAAATAAGAAAGTATCTGGCATATATGTGAAAAGAATCAGCCAAGTAACCAATCAATAAATTAATGTGTTAGAATTAGAATCGATTATGGATGGTTTAAAAGCTGGAAAAGATGCCCCTAAGGTATGGAGAGGCACCAGAGGCTTTTGAACAGAGGAATAATATAATTTAATTCATTTATTTCTATATATTACATTTGCATAGTGATTTGTTTCCTTTTATGTTCCCTACAGTGCTAAAAGTTGGTGAAAATACTGAGAAGCAATTGTTTTGAGGTCTTTTTTTTAATTTAATGAATCCCTTATTTAAATAATGCTAAAATGTTTTGGATGAAAATAGTTTATTGTAATAAATATACTACAAATGCATTTACTATATTAGATTTAGAAAATGTAATTTATTTTATTTCCTAAGAAGTTATTGGAGTAGCCCCTTAGAGTAACTATTTTTTTCTTGTTTATATCAGAATATTATGGGGGTACAAATGTTTTGGTTACATGGATTACTTTTGTACTGCTTGAGTTACAGTTATAAGCAGGCCCATCACCCACATAGTGTACATTGTACACATTAGATATGATTTCACTCATCCTCTCCTCCCCCCTCCCACTTGCTTGATTTCCGTTGATTTTTACTTCCATCTGTGCAGATGAGTACTATTTGGTTAGTTCCAATTTAATAGTGAGTACATGTAGTGGTTTTTTTTTCATTCTTGTGATGATTCACTTAGGAGAATGGTCTCCAGTTCCATCCAGATTAATACAAAAGGTATTAATTCATTTTTTATGGCTGAGTAGTACTCCATGATATACATATGCCACATTTTATTAATCCACTCATGAACTGATGGGCACTTGAATTAATTCCACATCTTTGGCATTGTGAATTGTGCTACAATAAACATTCTAGTACAAGTGTCCTTTTAATAAAATGACTTTCTTTCCTTTGGGTAAATACCCAGTAGTGAGATTGTTGGATCAAATGGTAGGTCTACTTTTAGTTCTTTGAGGAATTTCCATATTACTTTCCATAGAGGTTGTACTAGTTTGCAGTCCCACCAACAGTGTATGAGTATTCTTTTCTCTCAGCATCCATGCCAGCATCTATTATTTTGGGACTTTTTGATAAAAGCCATTCTCACTGGGGTTAGGTGATATCTCATTGTGATTTTGATTTGCATTTCTCTGATGATTAGTAACATTGAGCATTTTTTCATGTTTATTGGCCATTAGTTCTATTCAACATAGTGCTGGAAGTCCTAGCCAGAGCAGTCAGGCAAGAGAAGGAAATTAAGGGTATCCAAATAGGGAAAGAGGAGGTCAAACTATCACTCTTTGCTGATGATATGTTCTTATATCTAGAAAACCTCAAAAATTCTGCTAAGAGTCTCCTGGAGTTGATAAATAAATTCAGCAATGTCTCAGGTTACAAAATCAATGTACACAAATCAGTAACATTCCTATACACCAACAGCAGTCAAGCTCAGAATCAAATTAAAGACTCAATACCTTTCACAATAGCTACAAAGAAAATAAAATACCTAGGAATATATTTAACCAAGGAGGTGAAAGATCTCTACAAAGAGAACTAGTAATCACTGAGGAAGGAAATTTCATATGATGTAAACAAATGGAAAAAACATATTATGCTCATGGATCAGCAGAATCAACATTGATAAAATGTACATACTACCCAAAGTAACTTGCAGATTTAATGCAATCCCCATCAAAATACCAATGTCATTTTTCACAGATCTAGAAAAGATAATTCTATGCTTCATTTACAACCAGAAAAGAGCCTGAATAGTCAAAAGAAACTTAAGCAAAAGGAACAAATCTGGAGGCATCACTTTACCAGACTTTAAACTATATTATAAGGCAATAGTAACCAAAACAGCATGGTACTGGCACAAAAATAAAGACAGAGACCAATGGAACAGAACAGAGAACCCAGATATAAAACCATCTATATATTGCCATCTGATCTTTGACAAACTAGACAGCAATACACAGTGGGGAAAAGTAGCCCTATACAATCAATGGTGCTGGGACAACTGGATAGCCACATGTATTAATAGAAAATTGAAACAGGATCCATACTTCTCACCATTCACAAAAATTAATTCAAGCTGGATAACAGACTTAAATTTAAGACATGAAACCATAAGAATTCTAGAAGAAAATATTGGAAAAACTCTTCTAGATATCAGCCTAGGCAAAGAATTTATGAAGAAGACCCCAAGGGCAATCACAGCAACAAAAATAAATAAATAGGAATTGATTAAATTAAAAAGCTTCTGTACAGCCAAGGAAACAATTAGTATAGCAAAGAGACAACCTACAAAATGGGAGAAAATATTCATATGCTATACCTCTGATAAAGGGCTAACAACCAGAATCTACAAAGAACTCAAGCAAATCAGCAAGAAAAAAATCAAACAACCCCATTAAAAAGTAGGCAAAAGACATGAACAGAAGATTTTCAATAGAAAATGTGATTTTAAAAAAGATCCCATTCACAATAATAAATAATAGCTTTATAATACCCCTGACTAAACCTAACAAAAGAAATATAAAGTAACACAGGTATGAGAATTATATCCAATAAAGCTCTTATCCAAAAAAATGAATACAGAAAGTGCATAGATTTAGAAATAATTAATGTAATATTTTGATATATGTCCTTCAAGATATTTTTAAATAAAATGGAATTACATTACTCATGCAATATGAAATCTGCTTTTTTTGGTTTGACATGATATTAAGACTATTTTTTCAAATCAATTAACATTAACAGTCATAGTAATACCAGGTGCAGTTGCTCACACCTGTAATCCTATTCATAGGACTTTGGGAGGCTGATGCAGGAGGACGGCTTGAGTTCAAGACCAGCCTGTGCAAAAAAGCGAGACCTTGTCTCTGTAAAAAATTTAAAAAACTAGCCAGTCATGATGGTGTGTGCCTATAGTCTCAGCTACTCAGGAGGCTGAGCTGGGAAGATGACTTGAACCCAGGAGCTCCAGGCTGCAGTGGGCTATGATAGCACCATTGTACTCCAGTCTGGGTGACAGTGAGACCTTGTCTCAAAAAGAAAAATAAATTAATTAATGGTTAAATGGTATTTATTTATATAGATATATCATAATTTGTCAAATCTATTTCTGGGCATTTATGGCATTTTCAAATTTTTGATGTTAAAAGCAATGATGTAAGAATATGGTCAGATTATTTCTACTGGATATAGTTCTAGAAGAAAAATTGTGGATCAAAGGAAATATATATTTTAACATACGTTATGAAAAAAGCTATAGCAATTTAAATTCTAAAAATTCCCCTTTTCACACACATTTGTCTAAATTGGAAATTATGTGATGTCTTTGTCAAGTAAAAATTGGTAACTCATGGTAATGTTATATTGCATTTCCTTAATTACTAGCACATTTCAACAATTTGGTATACATGTACTCACAGTATGAATTTTTTAATTGCCTATTTGTATCCTTTGCCCATTTTCCTGTTGATATGTTTGTTCAAGTGTTTTTGAAAGATAAATCTAGTTGGGATATGCTAAATAGATTGAGGCATGTGTACTGTCTGAATGCAACTGAAGAAAGATAAGATTTCAGAACATAAATCTGCATTTTATTTGTATTGCTATAAACTGTGGCTTGTTTTGTTTAGGCCCAGAGCCATGTTATAGTCAAAGAACAATGCAACCAAAGTAATTTCAATTTTTAACTCAATGTAGTCATAATCATGATTCATGTAGGCTAAAATAATTTCAATTTTTAATCCAAGTCTTTTTCTTCTATATTCTTGAATGCTATGAAGGAACGAGGATACATACAGTGCCTAACAATACTTCTTGGGGACCCTCTTTTTCCTCTCCCACCAATGCTCTCACTTAAGAGCCTCTTGAGCCTATTTCTTTCTTCAAAGCCAACTAAAAACTCCTCTTCTCCTAGTCCAGGCAACTTTAATTCCTAACCACTCCCTCTGTCTCACTACTTTTTATCATATATTGGAAAAATATAATTAAAAACAAAATCTGGCCAGGCACAGTGGCTCACACCTGTAATCCCAACACTTTGGGGGGCCAAGGTAGGAGGATTTCTTGAGGCCAGGAATTCGAGACCAGCCTGGGCAACATAGCAAGACCCCATCTCTACAAAAAATAAAAGAAAAATTAGCCAGGTATGGTGGCACATGCCCATAGTCCTGCTACTCAGGAGGTCGGGAGTGGGAGGTTGCAGTGAGCTATGATCACACCACTGCACTCTAGCCTGGATGAAAGAGCAAGACCCTGTCTCAAAAAACAAAACAAAACTCCTGCCACCTCAGAAAACTTCTCCACAAAAGTACAAGAGAAAGGAAACAGTTTTATTATCAAATAAGCATCAAAGCAGAATGTGACAGGCATCCCACTAAGAGATTGCAAAGACAGAAAGGATTCTCATCCTTTTATAAAGCTAAGCAGACACAATCCATTACCTGCATGTTCTCAAGATAAACAGTAACTACTCGAGTAACAGGACTGACAGCATCATTTGTTACACACATCTTAGTTTTACCTGGCAACTGGGCTGGCCATTTGTGTTTTCCAACTGAATTTATTTAAAGGAAAAATAAATTTCTTATATCTTTGTAATCAGAAGTAGTTTGGGAGGAAACGCATCCATGAAGCTAGGCTCCTACCATCTCAAAGAAACTGGGAGATGGGGCACCATATTCCTTGATGATTTCATTTCAAAAAGACAGTGCCTGGGTCCTTTAAAAAAAATTCCTGGGTTATAAAGCAGGCAAGAGGCTTATTTAGATTTTTAAAAGTTTACATACGTCTAAAAGGGACAGAGATAGAATTTACAATTACAAATTTTCTAAAGAAAATGCTCGGAAAGAAAAGGTGGGATTCTCTGTCCCTTTTGCACTAGGGAAAATTTTTTTTTTTCTTTTTCGTTTTGTGTGTTCTCCTACACAAGCAAATTGGCTTCCACTTACTCTGATTGGCAACACCAAACCTTTCTGCTTAGGGGAGGGAAGACCAGGCCAGAGTCCTTTATAGTTGAGAACGCAGTGGGGCAGGAATGCTTCACTGCCCCCGCTGAGGAAATGCCCCTGAGATGATTAAAGCACATTTAGACCAGCAGTCAGTGGTCTCCAATTCCAATCCTACCTCTCCAATTAACTTGCTGAGTGCTCTGGGGGGCAAAGTAATATAACTTCTGCAAAGCTCGGTTTCTTCATCAGAAAACTGAGAGAGTGATTATTTATGCAGTTTCTTACAACCACAAAAATTTGTTTTTCATAAGCTGCGTGTAACCCAGAAAACAAATGGAATTGGACTATTCAAACAGGTACACTAGTAAGAGCTGAAACAGACAAATTTCCAGAGAATTGAAATATAACTTCAAATAATGAAGAGAAGAAGCTGAGAAGTAAGAGAAACAGAAGGACCAGGGCACCTCATCCAGAATATTGAGGAATAATTCACATTAAACCACCAATAGCCATGAAGCAACAGGCACAGACTTCACTGGGAAATGTTTACCAAATCTTTATGCACTGAGTTCTGCTCAGTTACCTCTCTGACTTTCCAGCCATATCCTGAAGAATCATCATCAATTCAGTCATCTGGGCATCTGATGATAATGATTCTAACTTACAAAACATTTCAAACACAAAAACTTAGAATGGTCAGCTTTTGCAGATCAACTGCTCTGCTCTTTATTTCCTAATTTGTCAATAAATCTAAATAATATCTCTATATATTAAATAAAGGTATCTATTGCACAATAATGCTGCAAAAAAGGAAACCCACAAAACCTTAACATTGTGCAACAATAGACATTTATCTAGCTCAGGAATCTGGATTTCAGCTGATCTGGCTGAGCTCAGGTGTACCTGTGTGTTCCACTGAGGATCAGCTGATCTAGAACTCCTTGGCTTGAAGAATTAGGAGAAAACATCTCTGTTCCAAGTGTGTCTCATCATCTGGCAGGCTAGCCTGGCATCCTCCTCAAGATGAGGGCAACAGAAGCAAATGAAAGTACATTTTCAGCCTCTGCTTGGTCCCTTTGCTAAGTCTTAGGGTAACCTACCAGTCCTGTTTTCCTGGTCTATCCCATATCCGGGAAACATCCTTGACTCCAGGCAAACCGGGGCAGTCCGTTGCCCTACACCATCCCACTGGACAAAATAAGTCACTTGGCCAAGCACAGAGTCACAGCAGGAGGGCACACAGTTACCTGGTAAAGAGCATGGCTAGAGGGAAGGGAGAGAATGTGAGCCATCAGACAATCAGTCTACCGCACAGGTTTTTACCTTCTTGCTGCCTAAGTATTCTAATCTTGGGATTCCAATAAAACAGTCTATAGAGGTGGTTTCAAGCCTATCCGAGGCTTGTGATTTCACCTCAGTTCCTACATATCTTAACTGGTTAAGTTATAGCTTTTGAATAGCAAAAGCAAAGATGTGCAAAACTCTCGACTTGATACAAAAGGTGTTTGACGCAGTACAATGGTTTCTAATCTTGGGGCGTCAGACCTACAGAGATAGCACTTTTGACAGCTCCTCTTCAAGAACACAAATCAAATCCATCCTAGCTTAACCTGTTAATAATTTTCTCATTAACAAGAGATCTGGGCCGGGTGCGGTGGCTCACGCCTATAATCCTAGCACTCTGGGAGGCTGAGGCAGGTGGATCGTTTGAGCTCAGGAGCTCGAGACCAGCCTGAGCAAGAGCAAGACTCCGTCTCTACTAAAAATAGAAAGAAATTAGCCAAACAACTAAAATATATACAAAAAATTAGCCGGGCATGGTGGCGCATGCCTGTAGTCCCAGCTACTTTGGAGGCTGAGACAGAAGGATCACTTGAGCCCAGGAGTTTGAGGTTGCTGTGAGCCAGCCTGACTCCATGGCACTCTAGCCCGGGCAACAGAGTGAGATTCTGTCTCAAAAAGAAAAAAGAAAAAAAAAAAAACCCAAGAGATCTGCTAGAGCTCTACAGCATACTTCCAAATTAAAGAACTTTACATTTGACCTAAACTTCAGAACTATAAACAAAGGTATATGTGACCCTCCCTCCTCAAAAAACAAACAGACAAAAAAAGTTACTCTACCCCTACAATCAAAGCACATAGACTTTCATGTGTAGTGTGTAGCATTAGGCACATATTAGTGTTACAGAGCAAGAAAATTATTCCATGTTTCAAAAAATTTAAACCTGGCCAGGCGTGGTGGCTCACGCCTATAATCCTAGCATTCTGGGAGGCCAAGCGGGGAGGATTGCTTGAGGTCAGGAGTTCGAGACCAGCCTCAGCAAGAGTGAGAGCCCATCTCTACGAAAAATAGAAAGAAATTAGCCGGACAACTGGAAAAAAAAAAAAACAGAAAAAATTAGCTGGGTGTGGTGGCACACACCTGTAGTCCCAGCTACTCGGGAGGCTGAGGCAGGAGGATCGCTTGAGCCCAGGAGTTTGAAGTTGCTGTGAGCTAGGCTGATGCCACAGCACTCTAGCCCAGGTATCAGAGCAAGACTCTGTCTCAAAAAAAAAAAAAAAAAAATTTAAACCTAATATTCATTTTGATCCATACAGTTGTATTTTATCAAATGGAAAAAAAATCTGACCAGCTCCATAAGAAAGAGGAATTTCTTCTTTTCTGTATTCCTACTACAGTCTCTATTGCACCAAAGATCACCAAAAACTTCTTTTAGGGAAGATGAAGTCCAGGCACAGTGGCTCACGCCTGTAATCCTAGTCCTTTGGGAGGCTGAGACAGGGGGATCGCCTGAAACCAGGAGTTGAAGACCAGTCTGGACAGCATAGCAAGATGCCGTCTCTACAAAAAAAATTTTTTAATTAGCCAGACATGGTGGCATATGCCTATAGTCCCAGCTACACAGGAGCCTGAAGCAAGAGGATTGCTTGAACCCAGGAGCTTGAGGCTGCAGTGAGCTATGATTGCCTCACTAACATGATATTAGTCATCTAATTTGGGCTGGATAACCTCTTGGTATCTCATTTAATCCTCATAATAACCTCACACTATTTACTATTATCCATGCTTAATTTTTTTTTTCTTGTTCCATTTCAGAAACTTGAGAATGAGAACATTTTGATCTTGTTCTTGAGGATTATTCTGGTCTTGCCTTCAACAGTTTTTAAATATGTAATGGTTATCCCTCCAGAAAAGGAGACAATGTGTTCTCTAGAATAATTCTCAATGACTATGCTTCTCAAACATAGGTGAGATCTACCTGAGATATCTGTAAGAGTGGAGTGGAAAATTTGCAAACCTCGACTCAGCTCAGAGATTTTGTCACCACACAGTCCCTGGTCACCTCCCATAATCTCAAGCTTTTACAAAAATAAAAACTAGTTCTTCATCAGTCTGTCAATTCATACAATATTGATATTGAGTATACTGTTCACTTAGCTAACAATATCCATATTAAATATTAACAATATTTATTAAATGTGCTTACCCATCTGTTCCAAAGGAAAAAAAGTAAGACATTCTATTCTTTCCACAATAAAAAGTCAGAGAAATAAACAGATAATTATGCAAAATATAATCACATTTTAGAAACAGGTCCAATCAAGTATTTTTTAAAAATCATGACAAATATAACACATCAAATCAATGGGGAAAAGATAGATAAGTGAATAACTGGTGTTAGAAAACTACCTAAAAATAAAACCTAGCATGACTAAAGATTCAAATGCCAATATGAAAAAAAACACTACTAGGGGAAAATATAAGGAAATGTTTGTAAATAGCAGAGTGAGGAAGAAGTTTATAAACATACAGAAGCCATATGAGATATGAGATGGTGGGGGAGCAGCAATGTTGTCTGCAAAAGTTTACTGTTAAAAGCAGATGTTAAGACAATGAAGGAGGGCTCTGAAGGTTTTATTAGACTAACCCCCTGCCCCTCCAGCACATCAGCACAGCTATTTGTCTGTAGTTTCTGTGATGATGAGGGGATGGGTCAGAAGAGATTCATGAGATTACTGACCATGTGCTAGGCACCATGCCAAGGTCTGTGGCTGCAGGGATGATTCCATTCCACAGTGCAAGAACTTAGAGTCTTGTGAATCGGAGAGATGTCTGTTCATAATACAGGCAGCATGGAGGCAACGAGTTGTGGACAGGCAACAAAAATCACAGTGTACCAGCCTTGAAATTGGGTTTTACTTCAGGGAAGAAAATATAGATCAGAGGCCCATAAAATCGTGAAAACCAGAATAATGATCTAAAGACACATCTGTTTAGATTTTACCCTGTTCGTGTATATTCTAGAGATCTTTCTGGGATCCTGAAAATTACTTGTTTTGTCTTAACCTCAGTTGCCCCATTTATGAAGGTCTCAAACTAGCTAATCCTTAAGGTTGCTTCTTGTTGCAACATTACACACCAGCCTTTCAAACAGCTTCAAAATCATAAGACAGGCATCCAGGCCATAGATCACACCTTTTCCTAGAATGTGTGCATTAATCATGTGTGCTACAACTGCTTTAGGTCTGCTCTGTAAGTTTTTCCTGCAGCTAAACTGTTTTTAGAGTAGACTCTCTTTCTCACCTTTCTGGGATCCAGGAACTCATAAAAATTTTTCATAAGGTTTCATGGATCTTTTGTGCTACCACTTTTGCATTCCCATAAAGAAATGTGCCTTCTTGTATAAACTCCTTAGAAAATTTTATTTTGCAAGTGCATAAGCATATAGCTTTGCAAAACTCTTGGCTAAGAAAACTGGGCAGTGCTTCCTTAAGTACATATGCTGTGTGCAATGGAAGAGCATTGCCTGGGAAGGAAAACCTGCATCCTTATTTCAGCAAAGTCAGTAGCCTATGCAGTATTAGACAATATCTTACACATAGTGGGCACTCAGTAAATACCTATGGAATTGAATTGGAGCTGGTAGGCCAGTATTGTGAAGGGTTTTGATGTTGTAACACTACCACCTAGTGGAAATCTGATCAGGAAAAAAAATTCAAGGTGTTCCTAAATACATTCTTTTAAACACCTGTGAATCAAATGTCATGGATACATTTTTAAACAATCAAATGATAAGCGAGCATTTCTTATGGTATGATCAATGGAGTCACACTATATGCATAGATGACATATGAAAAAAGACACTGTGGTCAAGTAATTTTTGATAATCCAAAGAATAATAAAACAAAAATAGTCTCGATTCTATGGCATACTTTATTCATCTTGTAATCTTTTTGAAATCAGGATTTATCTTATAATTAATGCGTATATTTAATGTACCAATAGGCTTTGCTCCAAAAGTTATTAAATCAATGGTAAGACTTATAATTAATTTCATTTTTATTGAGGATAAATATAGTAATATGCAGATATTACACCTTTATTTGAATATTGGCTCATCTCCATACCACCATCCCCCAGAGTAGTATCTTCCGGATGTTTCTCCTTAAACATTTTATGCCAAAGTTAGCACGAATTATAAAAAGAGTCACTGTAAATAAATTGGAAAATAAAAGCCATTCTCACCGGAGTTAAGTGATATCCCATTGTGGTTTTGATTTGCATTTCCTTGATGATTAGAGATGTTGAGCAGTTTCCCATATGTTTGTTGGTCATTAGTCTATCTTCTTTTGAAAAGTTTCTATTCATGTCCTGACCCACTTTTTAATAGAGTTGTTTGATTTTTTTTCTTGTTAATTTTCCTGAGTTCTATACAGATTCCAGTTATTAGCCCTTCATCAGATGTGTAGCATGCAAATATTTTCTCCCATCCTGTAGGTTGTCTGTTCACGCTAGTGATAGTTTCCTTGGCGTGCAGAAGCTTTTTCATTTGATCAGGTCCCATTTATTTATTTTCATCATTGCTGTGATTGCTTTTGGGGTCTTCCTCATAAATTCTTTGCCTAGTCCGGTGTCTGTAAGAGTCTCTCCAACATTTTTTTCTAGAATTCTTATAGTTTCATGCCTTAGGTTTAAGTCTGCTATCCATTGTGAGTTGATTTTTGTGAGTGGTGAGAGGTGTGGATCCTGTTTCAGTCTTCAACATGTGGCTATCCAATTTTCCCAGCATCATTTATTGAATAAGGATTCTTTTCCCCAGTGTACGTTTTTGTCTGCTTTGTCAAAGATCGGATGACATTATTATTTTTTCTATTACATTATGAAATACTCATGAATGTGTACCTCATGTCAATGTAATGAGATGACAAGTAATTCTATGATTTTTCATCAAAAAATGTATATGCGCCATGATTTTAACTATTCACAAACTTAGCTGCCCATCACTTTCCACTAGACATGGATGTTCTTTTAAGAAAATCTCTTGATTGTGATGATTAAAAGTAAAATAAAATCTAAAAATTGATAGATAAGTACCCTGTGGTCTGTCGATTATTGTTTAATATAGGCCCTAACTAGTTTCCACTGTCAGGCGACAAATTAAAGAATTAAAGTTCCTAATAAATAATCTATTTTAAGATGAAAATGAATGGAATGAATTTTTCTCAGAAAGAGACTTTGAGACAGAGAGGAAGGAACTTGCTTATTATCATTTTGGAAAACATAAGTCCAGGCCAGGCGCAGTGGCTCAAGCCGGTAATCCTGGCACTCTGGGAGGCCAAGGCGGGAGGATCACTTGAGCTCAGGAGTTCAAGACCAGCCTGAGTGAGAGTGAGACCCCTGTCTCTATTTGTTTTTTAATTCTTTTATAAAAATAATTTTTTAAAAAAGGAAAACGTAAGTCCAACATTCTGCTAATGCCTATGTCTAGAAAATGCTGTACTTTTCTAGTAATTCCTACACAGGGATTCTGTGTATAGATGTCATGACAGATCATGCCATGTATTCATTGACTATTACATACCTCACTACCAACACCTCTACTAGAATATAAACTATAAATTAGGGGCCTTGTCTGACTTATTCTCCACTGTGTTCTAGTGCCTATAATGTTGTCTAGCCCATAATAGGTACTCAATTAAAGAAGAAATCAATGTAATCTTAGTTTAACACAGATTTTTTCCCAACACATACTAAAAAGAACAATGTCAGCCAAATGTAAGACATTAAATAAACTTTTATAACATCCCTACCACAGTAAAAGCACCAGGCCTTACCAAAAATTGCTCTTTTTTTGTTTGTTTTTTGGAGACAGAGTCTCACTCTGTTGCCCTGGCTAGAGTGCCGTGGCATCAGCCTAGCTCACAGCAACCTCAAACTCCTGGTCTCAAGCAATCCTCCTGCCTCAGCCTCCCGAGTAGCTGGGACTACAGGCATGTGCCACCATGCCCGGCTAATTTTTTCTATATATTTTTAGTTGTTCAGCTAATTTCTTTCTATTTTTAGTAGAGACGGGGTCTCGCTCTTGCTGAGGCTGGTCTCGAACTCCTGAGCTCAAACGACCCACCTGCCTTGGCCTCCCAGAGTGCTAGGATTACAGGCATGAGCCACCATGCCCAGCCTGCTCCTTTTAATAAGCAATTTTAAAAATAGTGCTATAGATTCCCTAAAGACAAGTTAAAAATAAGTAAAATCCAAGCATTTTCTTTTTAAAACAATTTTAACTTCAAAAGTACATGTTTGTGTAACCCTAGCACTTTGGGAGCCTGAAGTGGAAGGATTGCTTGAGGCCAAGAATTTGAGACCAGCCTGGACAACACAGGAAGACTCTGTCTCTACAAAAATAGAAAAATTATCCGGTCATGGTGGCACATGCCTATAGTCCTAGGTATTTGGGAGGCTGAGGCAGGAGGACCACTTGAGCCCAGGAGTTTGAGGTTGCAGTGAGCTATGATGGTGCCACTGCACTCTAGCCTGGGCTACAGAGCAAGACCTTGTCTAAAAAAAAAAAATAGAAGAACATGTTTGACTTTATTCAAAAGATTAAGATTTCCCTCCTTAGTACCACCCCACCATGCTTATTTGGAAGCACTTTTCCAGTATCTAAACATAGGCACTAACAGGAATCTGGACTTACATATAAATGGAATGATCCTATACTGTTGCTCTGCAATTTTTTCTTTATGCTTAAAATGATATGTATTTTGTGCATATTTTGATTTCAAAACATATTGATCTTTTTATGCCCAAGCATCTCCTGAATAAGGGTAACAGCAGACCATAGACATATCTTTACACAATTGACTGAAATTTGAGAACTCTGCTCTCAAAGACCCTGTCCCTCATTTCCAACCTCCTCCCCCAAAACAGGAAAAAGTATACCTCTCCAGAGATAATAAATATCAATTTCTCTAGACTCTCCCATTCCTTCTCAGAGCAGCCACTTGAAACCTTATATTAGTTTGCTAGTGCTCCCATAACAAATACCACAGACGGGGTGGCTTAAACAACAGAAATTCATTCTCACACAGTTCTGGAGGTTGGCAGCCCAAAATCCAGGTGTCAGCAGGGTTAGTTCTTGTGAGGCCTCCCTCATTGGCTAGCAGATGGCCATCCTTTCTCCATGTCAGGACACCATCTTCCTTCTGTGCATATCTGTGTCCTAATCTCCCCTTCTTATAAGGGCATCAGTCATGTTGGGGAGAGTCTATCCTAATGACCTCATTTTATATCTTTTTAAAATTTTTTTATTTCAGCATATTACAGGGATACAAATGTTTAGGTTACATATATTGCCTTTGCCCCACCTGAGTCAGAGCTTGAAGTGTGTTCATCCCCCAAACGGTGCACACCGCACCCATTAGGTGTGCATATACCCATCTCTTCCTCCCCCCTCCCACCTGCCTGACACCGGATGAATGTTATTACTATATGTGCACTTAAGTGTCTCATTTTACATCTTTAAAGACCCTTTCTCCAAATATAGTCACATTCTGGGTAGCGGGAATTAGGATTTAAAAATACAAATTTGGAGGGGGGAACACCATTCATCCCATAACAAACCTATATTTAAGAGTACATTCATGTTTCCATAACATATACATTGAAATGTTAATTTTAGCAATAGGAACTATGAGACTACAGTACTTTACCAAAATTCTGAATTAAGTAACACATGCAGGGGAACTACAACTTTGACTGGAGTTTCCAGTTATAGGCAGAGATAGAGATGGTTTTGCTTAAGGTATTTATGTTTAACGTATTTATGTTTTTCCATGTGGATTTTACTGCTCATCTATACTTCTATTTATCAGAATGGATGCTTACTGGAAAACAGACTTATCTACCATGTTAAATTATTGTCAGAAAATAATGGCAAGGCCAGGCGCGGTGGCTCATGCCTGTAATCCTAGCACTCTGGGAGGCCGAGGTGGGCGGATTGTTTGAGCTCAGGAGTTCCAGACCAGCCTGAGCAAGAGCGAGACCCCGTCTCTACTAAAAATAGAAAGAAATTATATGGACAGCTAAAAATATATATAGAAAAAAATTAGCCGGGCATGGTGGCGCATGCCTGTAGTCCCAGCTACTCGGGAGGCTGAGGCAGGAGGATTGCTTAAGCCCAGGAGTTTGAGGTTGCTGTGAGCTAGGCTGACACCACAGCACTCTGACCCAGGCAACAGAGTGAAACTCTGTCTAAAAAAAAAAGAAAAGAAAAGAATGACATCAATGCAAGCCAATAGCAGGTGAGGAGACATGATCATCCCACTTTCTGCACTTGATAAAAATGAAGTATTTTAAAAATGCTTAATGCAGCCACTCATCATTCTGACATCCAGGCATTTCTATTTCCCAGTGAGACTCCAGCCTCAACTGCATCTTCAATTTATGCAGTATCTATTACCCATGCCATCTGATATGGCACAACCTTTTCACAAAGCACCTACTGGGGAGTAATTTCTCTTTGCATAATTTCCACATTGATTTCCAAGACACCAACTGCCTGAATAACAATCAAGGTGCAGATTAATCCCCCACTCACCTGAATTCTTTAACTCGGGAATTATTCTCATTTATTAACCTTGGTTTGAACAATTTGAAACACCTAACCTGCAAAAGGTAATGACAGGGACAGAGCTCAGAGGCAGGTTTGAGCTGGTGGGAGCCTCTGTCACAGTGGAGTCACTGACCCACTGGTTTCAGTCTTTTCCTGTGAGCAAAAGGAAAAAGCGCCTGAGGAAGTATTTGACTTATTCCATCTGAGAAATAATCTTCCTTTGATAAGGGAGATAAAACAATCCAGTTTATGATTGTCATTGTTTTTTAATTTCCTGTGTATGCGATAAACATAACTTAGGCTCAGGGTATAGAATATATTGGGAGAAAAAGTCCTGAGTAAATTTCTTTTTAGTATCAGAAGCAGAGGGCTGAATAGAGAAAGAGCTAAGAACCTTATGTTGGTGTCTTGTACTCTAATATCTCCTGTGATGACCAGCAGTGCCAAGATCACATTAAATTACAGCCCCAGTTAACATGCAGGGACTATTAAGAAACCATCGCAGGTGACTTCAGTACCTCAACTATGTTAGCAGGTGGGAAAGAGGATATTTCAAATGTCCTCTATCCTGCAAAATAACCAAAAAGTAATATACTTGAGCTAAAGACTATGATCACCAGTACATACAAGTTCTCCAGGACCCCCACTCTGCAGTTGTAGATATTTTCTAAACACAAAGAACACAGTAGTTCAACACTCACGTGCACATATGGTAGTAAAACGCAATGGAAACCAAGCAGGTGGGAGGGGGAGGAGGGGACGGGTAAATTCACACCTAACAGGTACAAGGTGCTGTATCTTGGTGATGTGCACACTTATAACTTTGACTCAAATGGCACAAAAGTAATTCATGTAACCAAAACATTTGTACCCCCATAATACTCTGAAATTAAAAAAAAATAACACAGTAGAATGCAACATCATAAATATTTCAAGAATTAGTTGATTTATAAGCAAAGCACTTCTACATCCAGGAAAATCTATTTTGTCAATGTGGGTGGAAGAAAGTGGGCAGGGGATAGACTCACGTTTGTCTTTTCAAAATTACATAAGCCCTAAAACTTGCATTAAAATCTGGGGACAAAACATGAAAAACCACAAACGTAAAATGATCAGATCTCTAAGAAATGGCCTTTATCCAACACAAACACACGCACACATGCATGCACACACACTTCATGTTTACAGATCTTTGCCTTGTTATTCCTGAAACTTCTAAGGCAGAGCTGAGTCTCGGGATCTATTTACCAAATGTGGACAGACCTCGCACCATACTCCTCTTCTGCTCCTAGACAAACCAAGGAGCACCTGTTAAGTGTGACATCCTCCTGCTTCGCTCTCCCTCTAACCCAGGAGGACCAGGCATATGGCTTTTGGCCCAGCCCTGCACCCTAGATCCATGACCTGCAATAGGTCATGTCCCCCACCCTTCATTTCACTATAAAGAAGCCCCTTCAACACTCTGCCTGGGAATCTCCTTAACTAGATCACCCAGTTCATTAGATATATTTTCTACATTCTGCATTACCTCAGAGGACAGCATTGTTACATTTTCTATGACTACACAACATGGACCCCCTTTTATCCAGTCTCCAAAGATATTTTCCGCAATTTCCAGTAAGCTCTCACTAGCAGTCTTCTGAACGGCCTTCAAGCTTCTACGAATTAGTCTTTTCAAGACACCTTAGGCTTTCACTTACACTCTCCTCAAACTCCTTCCAGCTTCTGCCCACTGCCAATTCCCAAAGCCACTCCCACATTTTTAGTTTTTGTTATGACAGCACTCCACTTCTAGCTACCAAAACCTATAACAGTTATCTAATGCTGCATAACAAATTATTCTAAAACTTAGCAACTTAAAATAATGACCAACATTTATTATCTCACATAGTTTCCATGTGTCAGAAAATTAGAAGCAACTTAACTAGGTGCTCCTGGCTCATATCTCTCAGGAGGTTGCAATGCAGGTATCAGATAGGGCTGCAGTCATCTGAAACCTTCACGAGGACTGGAATATCTGCTTCCAACATGGCACGATTACATAGCTGGCAATTTCATGCCGGTTTTGGCAGGAGGCCTCAGTTCCTTACCACAATAGGCCTCTCCATACATCTGCTTGAAAGTCCTCATGACTAGATCTACTCTCCTATCTAAAATAACTGAAAAATAAGACAAAATATATAAAATAACAGTTTTCAGACATTGCACATTAGGCAACATAAGACAGTAATCCTTGAGAGAGGGAGAGCAAATGAAATGAACCCTGTAATTCCTGCCTGCAGAGTTGCCAGATTAGAACAGAGGACAAAGAAACCCAGAAGCAGGCTGGGGATCACCTGAAGTTGAAGAGACAGAGCTGGGAGCCCAGGGAGGCTACGGCAGCTACAGTTCACAGGGAGAGTAACAGACAAGAGAGCACTGTATAGAGGAAGATCTCCAGAGAACCACAGAGGGATCCCCTCAAGTCTTGACAGCCAAGTACTGATGAGCACATGTGTGTGAAGAAACTTCAGAGAAAAAATAACCAGAGAAAAGCTGAAGGAATAATTTTCAGACCTTATGTTGCGCTGGAAAATGTTCATGTTCCCACCCAGTAACATGGCATCAGTAGTGGGCCAAATTAGCCCTAGACTATGGGCTGCTCTGGTCCTGCCCAGGAAAGCGAAAATCGAGCCTCAAAATAATTAAACTGCTCCAGATAACTTAACTAAATACCAGAGTGAAGCTCGAGAATATTAATAGGAATATAAAATAAATATCCAGTGCTCAACAGATAAAATTACAATGTCTAGTATCCAAAAATCAAAAAATCACCAGGCATGCAAAGAAGCAGGAAAATACCACCAACAGTAAGGAGATCAATCAATAGAAAGACTCGGAAAGACCAAAGTGATAGAACCAGTAGACAAGAATATTAAAACATATATTCTAAATATTATATATTTCTTATGTTCAAGGAGGTAAAGAGTGAGTAGAAGTATAGAAATGAAAGATATATATATATAAATAATCAAACTTTAAGACATAAAATACAGTGTCATAAATAAAAAATATATCAACAGAGATTAACAGCAGATTACATGCTCCCAAAGGAAACATTAACAAACTTGCTCATAACAATAGAAACTATTAATATTAAAATGAAATATGGAGAGAAAAAGATGGAAAAATAATTGAAACAGCATCAGTGAGCTGCAGGACAACTTCAAGTAGCCTAATATACATGTATTTGAAGTTTTTAAAGGAGGTAAACAGAAAGATTATTTAAGTAATGGCTAAGATTTTTCCAGATCTAGTGAAATCTATAAGCTCATACATCCAAGAAGCTCAACAGGAAACATGAAGAAAAGTACAGCAAGGAATCACAAAATTCTTAAAATAAATAAAATAGCAATGCTGGCATTCCCAATCCCTGCTGTATTTTCTTCACAGCTCTTATCACTACTGAGCACCAAATTTCATTTATTTATATAGTTCTTAGGTTACTGTCTCTTTCACCCCCTAGATGAGCTTCACGGATAACAAAAAAAAAGTTTATCTTGTTTATTATAATATATCTAATATTAAGAGCCATGCCTAGCATACAGTAGATAATAAATATATGGTAAATATTTATTCAGAGAAGTGAGTTTAATGATTATAATGTAATATAACCCAGTTATATTATCATGCTTAAGGAGACAGGGTTTAGTTTTTAGTTTTAGAAATAAAAACATTATTCTAACCAGCATTAATTAAATGTACTGACCAAATTATCTGTAATTCATTATTCATTATAAATCAAAATATACTGAATACCTAACCCAATTTCAGTCAGTATGATCTTGCTTTTTACAATATATTTTGAAACTTCCCACATTTATGATGACGCTTGTTTTCTTCTGTCTTCAACTTTACTCCAAATCTGGTCCCCTCTCTATAGGCATACGGACACCATCCTGGGACAAATAGAAACATATGCAGACATATTTATGTACATGTATGCACACACACGCTCAAATAGACACAGGGAGATAAAGGCACACAGGGAGAAACACACACACACAAGGCAGACACATACAGACCTGATCAAAGACATATAGACACACAATACTGCTTACTATTGTACTGGGCCTTTTTATATATTATTACCTCATTAATTCTTTAAAAAAAATCTTGTGAGATAGTTATTATTTGCTTCCTCTTCCCAGAGATGTGAAAATCGAAACTTAGAGAGTTCAAAAGACTTAGCTAAGGCCAGGCGAGGTGGCTCATGCCTATAATCCTAGCACTCTAGGAGGCCGAGGCAGGAGGATCGCTCGAGGTCAGGAGTTCAAGACCAGCCTGAGCAAGAGTGAGACTCTGTCTCTACTAAAAATAGAAAAACTTAGCGGGTGTGGTGGCCTGCACCTGTAGTCCCAGATACTTGGGAGGCTGAGGCAAAAGGATCACTCGAGGCCAAGAGTTGAAGACCAGCCTGAACAAGAGCTATGATGAGGCTACTGCACTCCAGCCTGGATGACAGATCAAAACTTTGTCTCAAAAAAAAATCCATCTCAAATGTCACCACCTCTTAATTTCTTGATTCACCCAAATAAGAACCCTTCCCACTTCTGAATTTCTGTAGTCCTTTATCTGTACCTCTTATTTATCTTCTACAGTGTGTTATATTTGTATGCATATTTTATCTCCCCTAAAAGATGAGATATTCTTTGATTGTCTAACCCTGTGTGGTTACTTTAGTATCCTGTGCCAGTGGTCCCCAACCTTTTGGGCACCAGAGATCAGTTTCATGGAAGACAATTTTTCTGGGGAAGGGGAGGGAGGCAGAGTTCAGGTGGTGACGCAGGCGATTGGGAGCAGCTGTAAATACAAATGAAGCTTTGCTTGCTCTCTGCTCAGCTCCTGCTGTGCATCCCTGTTCATAAGTAGTTTCATGGAAGATAATTTATCCAGGAGCGTGGCGGAGGGAGGGGCAAGTGGGGAGGAGGGTGGAGCTCAGGCAGTGATGTGCGGCCCAGTTCCTAACAGGCCATGGACTGGTTGGCCCAGGGGTTGGGGACCTCAGTCCTATGCCTTCCCCAATGCCTCACACCATGTTAGGTCTGTCTGGATGTTCCCTCATCCCCTGGTTCCCAGTGTCAACAATGAGTACTGGGACTAAGTCCAGCCGATGATGGGCTGATCACAAACACAGAACAATTTTATACAAATGGTGTATCACATAAAAGAAAGAATGAGAGTAAAGAAGGAAGCTACACAAAGTAAAAGTATGTTCCAGAGAGAGTAGAACGGGTCAGTGTCTACAAATGGAGAAAGGCCCTGAAGTCTGGGCACACACTGCCTTTTATAAGCTCTCTGGTTTGTTCTGCCTTTCCTCTGGCAGGACTGGTTGTCATTTCCCACCTTTTGAGGTGATTGACAGATTGGGGTCACATAACAGGTTACATAACAGGTTAGTTATGTAACAGTTTCCCTTTCTGCGCATGTTCTTCCCCAGAATCTTTCACTAAGCTCCACCCATGTTATGTTAATTAGATGTTAATGAGCTCTAGGTCAGTTAACGTTTACTGACTTTTTGCTATGTATGTTCCCACCAGGGAACAGTTCTGCAATTTATTTCCTAGCTACAATTTGGTTCCCACTCTCCACCCTGAGCCACTTCCCCCCACCACCAGACCTAACAACCAGAGTCCATGTAAACCTTAATTCCTACCCTGACCATTTTTAAAAATGCATTTCACCCAGCACTTTATCTTCCTAGCCTCTGACTTTCCTTACCCTTGTCAAATATGTTAATATTGACACTCAGCACTGTCCCTCAGTCAGCATGTAATAGGTATTTATTATGATCCTGCATGCTAGACATTGGCTAGACCTTAGGGGCATTCCCTCTGTCCCTTCACTCTTAGCCCCCAATAATAATCCATACTCTTCCCCTATCTGCACTATTTCAAATTTTCCCCAGTAAACAATCTCTCTGAATTGACTCGGCTTTGGAACTCCCCTTTTCCCCACTTAGATACCCTTCCCTTAGACACGGCTTCAATTAGGATACTTTTAGATGCAAGTAACCAAAAAATGAAAAAAAATCTAATTAACGGAAGCTTAAACCACAAAGACATAATTTATTGTTAACAAAAAGTCTAGAGGTAAGTGGCCCCAAGCAGTTTAGTGACTCAAAGTTATCAGTATTCCAGGGTACAGTCACTGAGATTCACAAGATTGCTACCTTAGCGCCAAGCAATACTTCCTCCCACTGATATACTCAGCACAAAGGAAAGGGAGGCAGAAAGTACCTCTCCCCAAATGTTTTCTCTGTTAACAAGGGAAAAAATGTTTCTCACATACTCTCAAGAGGCTTACCTTCCATTCCATTGCCATAACTGGAACTAAGCCCACTCTTTTCCCACCACCAAAGAAGAATGAGATTAATGTGGCTCACTTAGTAAGCTACAGGTTATCTCTTGCACCAAAAGGCAGGCCCCACTTTCCTGAGCCCGCTGCTGCCTGTACAATACCCCAGCAAAAGCAAGGTTTGCTTAGCAAAAAGGCAGAGAGGCAACAGCTGTTAGGTAGATGAATAGCTACATCTGCCGCAAAGCCGTCTGAGCCTCCAGGAGCAGAAATCAGCCCCACGCCAGCCAGAGTCATATCTGACTCAGTTAGTTTCCATCACTTTGTCACATAGGGTGCTCAGTTGCATTTCAAATGGATGAAAGGCTTAAAGATGCCCTGAAGAGGATCGCAAAAAACAAGAACAATGTTTTAGTGCCCAGGTGTAGGGGTGAAGAGTGGGGGGTGGGGGTGAGGGGTAGGAGGAGGGTGTGTGTAGCAAGAGGTATTAGGGTTGGATGCAGTAAACATGAGTCACACTGATCTCTGAAAGACTGAATTTTTAAAAACTGAACAAAAGTACATAACACATAACAGATATATAATAATTACTACTCATGTTTCTAAAAAGTCATATATGGTATACACAGTGGTATATAAATGATGGTTATTTTTAGGAAAAACTTCATAAGGATAGTAAATTTTCAAAGGAAGTCTGAAGAAAGGAAACAATAAATAAGGAAATGAGTTAGAAGGGAACTCAGGAAGGGGACTGAACTGGAATAAGAAATGTCCAGTAAAGAATGTGATTTTTTACCCCTTCCATTTTTCCTCCTTAACTGCATTATCTTCCACACCTAGCAACCTCTGGCATTCTCTGCCAAACTTATTTTACAAATAGTCAACGCAACACTACCTGCACTCCTCACTCCTAGTGGATGCCCAACCCTGGGCAATTTAGCTTTTACCCTCATCATTCTACTAGACAAAAGTAGAAAAGGAAACACCTTTGGAAGTTACCGAGGCTACAAGCCATTTCTTCTCCTCCCACTCATCCATCTCAAAACATGGTACCTCATCCCAGTGATAAGATGTACAGAAGAAATTCCCTCTGGATGAAGGGAGACATCAGAAGAAATTCTGAGCTCTAAAAATATGCAGACCTTGTTATATCCAAAACCATACTGTGAGTAATGTTGTGCTCCTCCATCCCCCAGTGCCAGTTTTGCTTATCAAAATTAGCCCAGTAGACTTTCACTTTCCCTAAATTGATGTGATTAGGAAATGAGATTAACTCAGAAGAGTCTTCACGAAAAATAATAATAAAAATAGAAGAATACAAGACACAAGCCTAAGACCAAAAGAAATGCAGAGTATTAGTGCTCCTAGAGATTGGGCAAATCCCTCAAATTCTTGAGTTTCAATTTTCCCACATTTAAAACTGGAAGGAGAAAGAGAGTTAGAAGATCTCTGTACGATTTTCCTGCCCCAGAGGTTTATAATTTCATGAAAATTTCTGTCTCTAAAAAATCACCAATGATGCTTTTGTTACATGAAGTATCTTTTAGTCTCTTTTCATTTTTTCTTTGCCTCTGCAGCATTTGGCACTCTTGACCACATTTTCTTCCTTCCCTTGACTTGAATGAAATGTGATTTCCTCAAGAGCAAGCAACACTTAAGACCACTGCATATGGTAGAGCAGGATGGGCATTGCCTAACCCACCACATCCAAAGGGCACTCTTGAAATCAAAGCCATCACATTTATGCATTCACTATAAAACTTTTCCACTGATGACTGTAAGGATCTTGTCTTTTTGAAAAAGATAACCTTGTATAATTCACACAAAGTATCTCATAGACTGGCAGTAGCATAGGCAGCAAGGCTCATTCTTTCTTGTGCTTCTGCATCAGCAACTCATCTGTCACCTAGTAGGTCACCAATGATGTATGTTTGGATAAATGAGAATGGAGAGTGTTAAGGAGTTACCAGAAATGAGGTTGAAATCATGGAAGCCTTATATGCTAGTCAATGAGTTTATATTTAATCTATTAAGCAAATGGAGAACCAATAAAACTACTTAAACAGAGCTTTTAAAATTTTATTCAAAGTTATAATTTTAAGATTATAAACGAACTTGTGTGAGAAAAGTTGAAGGCAAGATAAAACCTTGTGTCGGCTCTAATCATTAGAAGGCCATTGTGATTGCCCCAGCAAGAGAATAAAACTCAGGAAGTGGTTGCAGAAGACAAAAGAGAGAGAAAAGAAATGAAGCATTGCACCACGATTTTGAGCCTGAGTTTCCCTGAGAAACTGAGGGAAGCATGAATCATGGACAATTTTGGCAAAGTCAAGAGAAGTACCAAACACTGATGGAAACAGAATGAGTTCAGTCTTAACACAGCAATCAGGACTTGAAACTTCACCATCATCTTTGATTGTTTCCTCAACAAATGACCAGCATGTATTCAACTTGTTTTGAGCATTCATTTTTTCCAAATTAAAAAAATGAAAAGACACAGTAGTGGTTCACATAAGACAACTCTGTTAATTCTACCCTCCTCTCAATTTCATCGGCCATGGCACTGCTGGTCTCCCTACCTTGGGTCTCATTCTCCACTGGTACATCTTACACAGCACTGCCAGTTATATCTTCCCAAAGCACAGACCTGATCATGTCTTTTCTTGACAACTTCCATTTATTGCTGAAGAAAATATAGAGCCCTCCATGCCATGCCCCCTAGTCTAGTCTTGCTGCTTTATCTCATGCTTAGTGGATGCTTAATACATATGCATTTGGGGAGTGTAAGAGCGAACTGTCAGTGGAATGGACATACTTGAAGATCTGACTCGGGGTGTTGGGGGTGGGGGAGGGGACAGGTGTTTACCTACATGATGAGTGCGATGTGCACTGTTGGGGGAATGGACACCCTTGAGGCTCAGTCTCGGGGGGTTGGGAGGGGCATGGGCAATATACTTAACCAGAACGGTTGTACCCCCATAATAATCTATAATAAATAAATAAATAAATAAATAAAACATTTCTAAGGTGGTTAGAAACACTCTGCATACCAGAAATAGTGCTGGGTGCTGAGATATAAAGAAAATATAAATATAAATATAAAATATAAAGAAAATATAAATCTCTTAAGGAGATTGCAGTTTTATAAGGGAAATAGTCAAGCAAATAGAATATTTCAATATAGACACTTATTTTTTACTTATAAAAAATAAACTCTAATGAATAAAAAAAAAAAAAAGAGTGACTTGGCAAAGTCATTATTATTGGCTACAATATAAATCATTATGCACCAGTCTGCAGTCCAAGAAGACATAATTTTCTTCAATCTCTTTTAGCATCTAATTGGGTAAAATAAAAGTGAAGACTCAGTCTTCTTATCTGGGGCCTTTAGACAATTTCATAAGAATTTATAAAGTTCCCAGAGTTTTGATCCAGGGACACTCTCAGTTTAAGACAAAGCATTCTTTCTACATCTTGGAACTGTTTATTACTCAGAATCTAAAGAAAAATACTCATTAATCCCTCCCAATTATTCACATATGAATGTGCAATGCAGAGGCATTATAGATTGATGCCTCATCACTTAGTCACTCATAAATGTTAGAACATTTAGCTCAAAAATAGATGATAACTCATAAAAGTTCTCTCCCTGTTTATTATTTCCAATCATTAAATTGTCTATGGCAGCAAGTCCGTGACCCACCAGATCAGCTGGCTGCTGTTTTAGTTTTAATGTGAATTTTTCTCCTGACAATTTCTAAATGTATCTGCCAACTATGGGTGACTTAAAATTAGTAAGCATTAAGGAGCTAAATGAAGACCAATTCTTTACCCCCACATAGGAGGTGGTAAAAACTGCAATTTAAAATGAAACATATTTCCTTTTATTTTCAGATTTCAGAAGCACAGGACAGATATAATGAATAAAAGATAAGTAAAATGACATTTGAGAAACACAAGGAGGAAAAGCAAAGATAACTTCCTGTGAATTGGTGAATTTGTTCTCAGTTCTCACGCTAGCTTAGCTGGCTAATTGTGGCTAATCTAGTTGCATACAGATTGTCTTTAACCAAATCTGTTGGTTCCATCTACATCATGGTCCCTGGGACCCAGAGTAATCCCATTTCCTCTATTTTTTTTTTCCTTTATATTTGGGTGTTGTTCTTCTGCCAGTGTTTTGGGGTGCCACAGGCCAGAGTAACTAAATATACTTCTCTTGTATATTTAGTACATTTATACATGCCAATTAATTGCCTAACTTCCTCTTCTTTCTTTTGTTTGTAATTTGGGTGTGTCTTACTGTACTTAACAAATGCATTCTTAAAAAGTTTGTATATCAAATGTTTATAAACTTAGTTGTAGTAAAAATGTACTGTTGAGGTCACTGTTTAAGGAAATCATTGATGAAAGCTATTATAAGGTAAAAATCCTGAAAGTAACCTCTTAATTTCTCCCCTATAAAATCTGATTTCCACTTACTGAGTTACATAAAGTGGGATGTATCTGGAAACATTTTTGGTCTTTGGAGTAAACAAGCTGCAATGGACAGAATGTATATGTCCCTCCAAAATTGATATGTTGAAATCCTAACAATGTGACAGTATTAGGAGGTAGGGCCCTCGGGATGAGTGCTGTCATCAAAGAGACCCCGGAGAACTTGTCACCCTGTCTGCCCTGTCTATGAGGAAGTGGGTCCTCACCAGACACCAATCCTTTGATCTCAGACTTTCAGCCTTCAGAACTGTGAGAAATAAATTTCTGCTTTTTATACACCACCCAGTCTATGGCCATTTATTATAGCAGTCTGAACTAACTAAGACACAAACTTTCCAAATCTACTTTTACTTTGTTGGGTGTTTTTTTAAATCAAGACATTTTGAACGTTGTTATTCTTTGGATACCTAAGTTTAGCTCACCACAGATGAAGGAGCCTTGACCTTTATCTTAGTCTCACTGAGTTTTCTTGGCATTAGCCCTCAGCATTCTACCTTTTGTTAAATTCATAGTGCCTGTTTATGAGTCATATCATTTTAAATGCACTGACAGTTTCATCATCATTATCATAGTTTTTGCATGTAGAGTATAATTTAGGCTATCTTTCACTTCACTGGAACCACCTGGTTCTAGAAACAATGAAACAAAGGTGTTTACATTGGATAGCACTCAAAGGATCACATGTCAGGGTCAAATTTTATTTGTTGTTTTTTCATTCTTTTAGCATTTCTGGCGAGTGAAGTGTACAAGAACAAAGGAACACATTGCCTAACTGATGGGAGAGGGCAAGAAGGAAAATAACACTTTATTTAAGTTAACTTATATATCAATAAATATCAAAGTCCCAATTGAAAAGGAAAATGCCATAAACAACCACTTGGTGTCACTGCTGTGTCTTGACTCCTGCTCTGGAGAAGAAAAGTTGACTCCTTCCTCAGTCAGTCATTGGAAAAGAAAAACGTGACGAATACAATTATACTCTATACTAGACATTTTGTAAAGGTAATGATGTTTCCGTTTTAAATTGAGTTATTCCATCATGTTTCTTTCTCTCGCTCTGCAGAGAGAAGGCAATTACATGAAGGGACTGAGCAGATACTACTGGACAAAGGCGAATATTTAATGCCCATTTCTGCCATCTCAAATGTAGACGTGCTTCAAAATTCATCTGGAGATCTGTTTAAAAACACAGATCACTGGACTCCACCCAGGACTGCAGAGCAGAATCTCTGGAGTAGGGTACAGGCACTTCTATTTTATAAGGTTCTCAATGTGATTCTGAAATTATCAATAGTTAGGTTTAGAAATCTCTGTTCTACTTTGCCCTGTGCTTCTCCTAATTTATAATGTTGGAGAACTTAAGCTGACCTGATATTGTATATAATTCAACAATTTTATATTTCACATCTTCATATGTCACACAAAATGAATTTTTTGCATTGTCCTCTCTCACTCAACCCTTCTTTCTTCATATCACCTCTTTATTTTTCTCTTCTCTAAATATTATACAGTGTACACTCCCTTAATAGCAATAATTATAAGTTTTGCTTTACTTATATATTTTCCAATTGAAGGAAATCTGAGCTGGTCCTACCTCCCTTTACTGTTTGGTCCTGTCTTCTATGAGGAGCACTGTCTTACTTCCAGCATTATTCCTAATTAAAAATAAAAATAAAAACAAAAGGCCGGGCGCGGTGGCTCACGCCTGTAATCCTAGCACTCTGGGAGGCCGAGTAGGGTGGATCGCTCAAGGTCAGGAGTTCGAGACCAGCCTGAGCAAGAGCGAGACCCCCGTCTCTACTAAAAATAGAAAGAAATTATCTGACCAACTAAAATATATATAGAAAAAATTAGCCGGGCATGGTGGCGCATGCCTGTAGTCCCAGCTACTCGGGAGGCTGAGGCAGTAGGATCGCTTAAGCCCAGGAGTTTGAGGTTGCTGTGAGCTAGGCTGATGCCACGGCACTCACTCTAGCCCGGGCAACAAAGCGAGACTCTGTCTTAAAAAAAAAAAAAAAAAAAAA
>CM052440.1:60917511-60941285 GCA_028533085.1 Varecia variegata
AACCTCCTTTTGTTAGCCAATTATATGCCTGATCTTACATAAGACATTTCACATACATACATTCTTTCACAAAACCCTATGTGAATAGTACCATTAACATACCTTTACAGATGACAAAATTGAAGCCAAAATATTTCCTCTCCACCCTTACAACTCAGTCTCAAAGTCAGAAATATTAATACTAACACAAATACCTTGTCTGGTTTTTGCCCCTCTAGATGCTGCTTTGTCTTATCAGAAATATCACCTTGCTACTGACCGATTTCTTAAGAGTCCAGTGCACAGACTTCAAGGAAAATTAGAGTAAAAGTTAAGTAGAAAAAGCTCTACATGGTGACATAATATGACTTCTTGATGAGTCATATTGTTTCTGGTTACTAGGGAAGAAAAGCCAATGGCAAACCACAGAACTGAGAGCCAACTGCTCTTCGATAATGCAGTAAACTTAGGACATTTCCCAAAATTTTGCTGGAAATGAGGGAAAGAATATACCTTTGGGCAAAGAACTCAGTTAGGGATGCCCACCTTTGGTTGATAAATTGATGATGTTAATATATTTTTGGTTGATAAATCTGTGTTCTTTCCATAACAGTACATTTCAGCTCTTCTGTAGTAAACGTCAACAATCTCAAGTTTCTGGCTTGCTTTTAGACTTCAAAGGAGTTTTATGACTAAAAACAGACTCACCTAACCAATCATTTGTGTAAGAAATACTGATGTGATTTGAGCATACTGCCTAATTCTGCCTTCTTCCTGACACAACAACTGGGAAGAATATCAAAGCAAAAATTGCATTGCTAAGTCTGATGACAGCCAAAATAATGATTATACTAGCACCAGATACTCGAAACACTGCCAACAGAAAGAAAATGGATATTGTTCATTTTGCTTACTTGAGTAAAATGAAAAAAGAAATTCTGAATCCCTGCCGAGTGCCAGGGCCTGTATCTGGTGATCATCCAGCTGTGATATTTTTTTAATTGAGGTGAAATTCACATAAAATTAACAATTTTAAAGTGAACAATTCAGTGGCATTAATTATACTCACAATGTTGTACAACCACCACATCTAACTAGTTCCAAAGTATTTTCATCACCCCAAAAGGAAACCTATTTCCCAGTTCCTTCTCCCTCAGCCCCTGGCAACCACCAATCTGCTCTATCTATGGATTTACCTATCCTGGATATTTCATATACATGAAATCATATAATATGGGAACTTTTGTGTCTGGCTTATTCACTTAGCATGTTTTCAAGGTTCATCCATGTTATGGCATATATCAGTACTTTATTCCTTTTTATGGCTGAATAATATTCTAACACATGTATATATCATAATTTATTTATTCATCTGTTGACGGACATTTGGATTATTTCCACCTTTTGGCTATTGTGAATAGTGCTGCTACAAACATGGGTGCACATATATTTATCAGTTTTCAACTCTTTTTGTTATATACCTGATACGGTCCATATGTTTGTGTGCCCTTAAAATTCATATGTGTGATAATCCCCAGTGTGACAGTATGAGAGGTAGTTGGGAAAGAAAGGAATAGCCTTTTCAGATAACATTGGCATTTGCTTTCATATTACATGAAAATTCAACAAATGGCAGAATCTTAAAGGTTAGTTGGAATCTGAAACTATATTAATTTTTCTTACTCAATTATATTGAAATACATTTGTCTATTTTTCACTTTGAATAGATCTTTCAACCATGCGTGATTGTAACGTTTTATAAATGTTGGTTCCTTATGTTTCTTCTCCACATGTTGATAAATCTTATTTTACAATAACAAAAAATCATATTTGTTAATATCACCATCAGTATCATTAGAAAACTATGGGAAGATAAGCTTTTCTTTCATCGTTTTATTTATTTATTTTATTTCCACATATTACTGGTGTATGAATGTTTAGGCTACATATATTGCCTTTGCCCTGCCCGAGTCAGAGCTTCAAGCGTGTCCATTCCCCAAGACAGTGCGCACTGCACCCACTAGGTGTGAATATACCCAAGGGATGGATAGATATTGCTGTGGTTTGTTTGTCCCCACAGAAACTCATGTTGAAATTTGCCCACCAGCGTGGCGGTGTTGGGAGGTGGGGCCTAGTGGCAGGTGCTTGGGTCATGGAAAAGGCTACCTTATGAACAGCTTGGTGCTGTTCTTTGAGGTAGTTTGTTCTCATTCTTGAGAGATTAGATTACTTCTCTCAGGAGTGGATTAATGCCCCTGAGAGTGGGTTGTTAGAAAACCAGGACACCACTCAGGTTTTCCCCTCCTCAAAAGTGTCTGGTTCCTCTTTGACCTTCTCTGCCATGTTTTGATGCAACATGAAAGCCCTTGCCAGAAGCCAGGGCCGTGCCCATGGACTTCTCAGCCTGCAGACCCCTGAACTGAATAAACCTCTTTTCTTTATGGATTGCCCAGGTTCCAGGTAGTCTTTTATAGCAACCTAAAATGAACTAAGATACTTGTTTTCCAAAATTCTAATTTTTTACTTAAAAGCTTGAATCTTGTCATTTGCAACAAATACTTGTAGTTGGTATCCTTGAATTAGTATGCTTACTTCATTTATTTTCAAGAATATACCTGCCAATTACCCATGTCTGAATAATTATATTTTGTCAGTCATTCATACAAGTAAAAATTGATACCACATGAAAAAAGAGGCTAGTTTCACAGCTCAAACAGTTGCACAATTGCTTTTCCTCAAGACAACTTTCATACTTGTATATACAACAGAAAGTTCTTTTTTTTCTTTGAGACAGAGTCTCGTTCTGTTGCCCGGCCTAGAGCGCCATGGTGTCAGCCTAGCTCACAGCAACCTCAAACTCCTAGGCTCAAGTGATCCTCCTGCCTCAGCCTCCTGAGTAACTGGGACTACAGACATGTGCCACCACACCCAGCTAATTTTTTCTATTTTTAGTTGTCTGGCTAATTTCTTTCTATTTTTAGTAAAGATGGGGTCTCACTCTGCTGAGACTGGTCTTGAACTCCTGACCTCAAGGGATCTTCCCACCTCAGCTTCCCAAAGTACTAGGATTATAGGCATGAGCTACCACCCAGCCTTTATGTGTACTTCTAAATTTGTCATACAGAATTTTAAAAAGGTATATGCTCAAGGGTCAAGATTTAATAAAATTAGTAGTTTTTACTTTTTCATCGAGGACATTTCTAAATGAAACCAGAGTTTCTTTTTTTACTGAAAGGATGTGGCAATGAAGAATACAATGACTACTGGTCCATTGCAGGACAACTGCCTTGCCGGCAATTTGACCCACCATTGCTTCTCACTCTCAGTGCAAATGCCAACATAGTGAAAAAGGGATGATGACATTCCAATAATATTATGAAAACAGTTTTACTTTGCAGAACTCTCTGAAAGGGTCTCCGGAACCCCTAAGTGTTTGTGGACCATGCTTAAAAAAAATAATGTAAACTTATAGGCCAGAGAAAAGTATACAGGAATAGCTTTTTAAGCACAGGGCTAGAAATTTGGGTTTCCCAAGCAAATCCGTTGAAAAAGTGTCCCCTTTCAGTTAATTTACATAGATTACCTATATCCACAGTTCTTAGGTGTTGCAAGAGTTGCTTGTAGTAAGAGCCATGGGAGACAGAGAAAAGAAAAGAAGCAGCCCTGACCTCCTAAACAATCGCTTTTCAAAGTTCTTTTGAATGGTGTGGAACATCCACGCTATACAACAGATGTTTCTGCTACCATTCCCTCTTCTGCATCTGGCTGAGAAAACACATGCTCTCAAGCTCTGAATTCTCTTTATGATCCCATAATTCCAACATGGCACCTGTGGCCTCTTAGTTTATCAACCACTTTCTTTTCTCTCCCAGGCCACTCCAAAGAGGATGAAGATCGGTGTCTCAAAATCACTGCTCTGAGCACTGTCACTCCCCAACACTTTCTATGACTCTCCACTGACTTCTGCAGTTTTCTCATAGGGTCCCTAGAGACATTTTTCCCTTTAAATAATATCCATATATTTTCCTAAAGTTTGAGAAATGCTGCTGGATAAAGTCCAAAATCTTAACATTCAAGGCCTTTGGAGATTGGACTTCAATGAAATTTCTTGCTTATGAACCACTAGGAAAAAGGATTTTTACCTGTGTGGTTCCCAAAATGGGCTACTCATTAGGATCACCTTGAAAGCTTTTTCAAGCTACAAATTCCAGACCCCACCCCTTAGAGATTCTGATTTAATTGGTCTACAATGGAGCTCAGGAATCTGTAGAATTTTTTTAAGTTTCTTCTTTGATTCTAATGTTCAACGGAGCCTGGGAACACCAGGCTGCATTTCTCTAGTCAGACCGGTTCCTTATCAGCTTTCCAACTATCACAATCTTCCACCTCCACACCTCTGCTGTCCACCTGCTTATACCCTGTACCCACTTTCCACCTGATCAAACCCTACCCACCCTCTAGACCCAGCTCATTAAACACCCAACCAGTCTCTACAAATATCCTCCCCAACCACAACAACCTGACAGCGACCTCTAACTTCTGGGACTTCAGAAATGCTGTTTATCTTTCTAATTTATTTGGCACATCATCCTGTACCTTTCTTTATTGTTGCTTTGAATCATTTTTGACATGCTATTGTTATCTAACTTTTGTCATAGTTTTATTTTATAGGAAGACAGATTTTGTCTCCCTGACTACAAAGAGAGTTCCCCCAGGGCAACAATGTGCCTTGTTCTCTTTGGATGACAAGTTCCTAGCTATTGTGCTGCATGTTGTTGGCTTTAAAATAATCTGTTACTTTGATGGCACATATATAAAAGTTCTAAAACATGCAAGATAAGATTTAACGTTCACATAGCGCTCTATGATTTATAAAGAATTTTCACATCTGTGACTTCACTTGTTTGTCACATTAACCCTACTAAATGTGTGCTATATAGTATCCCTATCTTCCCAAGAAACTAAGGCTTAGATAAGTTTAACAACCTGACCAAGGTTAAACAACTATTAAGTAGCGGAATAAGGAAAATAATTCAGGTTTATCTAACCCTAGAGGTTATGCTTTGAACCATTATGCTGTACTTCTTTATATATCATGCATTTATTATTCATTTTAAATCCCTCAGTTTTTATTTTCAGTATGTTATATGTGCAAGCAAACATAAAAGAGGCAACTTTCTTCAGGACACAAAGCTGAGCTCTTTAAAAATGTTATCTCATGTGATTCTCAGGAGGCAAAAGCAAATGGTTCTAAGAAGTTTAGGGAGTGGGACAAGGAGGAACCAGTGAAGTCAGTCTGCTAAGTAGAGGAAGCATGAATTGGACCTTAAAAGATGGGTAGAAATACGCTAGGTAGCCACTGAAAATAAAAGGAAGAGAGCACCAACAATTTAGGGTATGATAAGAATTTTGGCCTGGCCCTTCAAAATGTTTATGCTGAAGAGTTCCATACCGTGAGATAAAATCAGCTTGGTAGGGTGAGGCTGAGGAGGAAGATCTTGGAATGCCAGGATAATTAATGCTGTCTTGATCCCTCAGGCAATGGAGAATTAATGGGGTCATTTCCTCATTTAAGTACTTTCTTGATAGCATCCTTGAAACTTGGTTTATTGAGTCAATAACTGCCTTGTTATTCATGGCCCAAAAGCTTGATTTTTTTCCTGCTGAAATCCACAAAACTGAAATATTATCAGGGTTAATCAAAATACCTAGCAAATCATCTGAATCTTTTTCAGAGGTGCTGTTGCCACAGTCACAACTTCAAAAGAACTTTCTTACATCCTCTTCGTATCACAAGACAACCCTCTAGAATTCCTTCTTCACTGGGGTTCTGTGGCCAGAGTATTTCTTCAAAAAGTGTCCTGCTACCTGAGATGGAACACTTTAAGCTTTAAATGAGCAGAACTGAACAGGTTCTAAATCTGAACTAGTTTAGTTCAATCCAGTGGTGTTACTGAGGAATTCCAGTTGTTGCAGTTGTTGCTTGAGCAGTACAGATAAAACAAGTGACCTCAGAGGTTCAGAATTATGCCTTGTCTAGACCTATCCCTGAAACCATGAAAACCCAAAGCTTTCCAAAAGGCCTTTGCCCCTTAGAGGATTGCCACAGAAGCCTGAACTAAAAGGGGGTGGGGTTCAGGGAGATTTGCCAGAACTCAGCAGTAGGCTCTAGGTTTCAGGTTCCAGGATCAAAACAAATTGTGAAAACAAGCAATTGCCTAACCTTACCTTAACCTAACATATTGTTACTCACAGCATTAAGTTAAAAAATAGTAATAATGAAATAAAATAAATAAGTCTCAGAATCTCATCTTTCATTATAAACCATCTTTCAGAAAAATAGAAAAAGATTTGTCCTCACATTTAAACTCTATTTAAAATGAGAGAAGTAGCCCAGTGAGGTGGCTCATGCCTGTAATCCTAGCACCCTGGGAGGCCAAGGCAGGAGGATCGCTTGAGCTCAGGAGAACAGCCTAAGCAAGAGCGAAACCCTGTCTCTACTAAAAATATTAATAGAAAAAATTAGCTGGGCATGGTGGTGCATGCCTGTAGTCACAGCTACTTGGGAGGCTGAGGCAGGAAGACAGCTTGAGCCCAGGAGTCTGAGGATGCAGTGAGCTATCATGACGCCACTGCACTCTAGCGCCAGGGTGACAGAGTAAGACCCTGTCTCAAAAAAAAAAAAAAAAGAAGAAGAAGAGAAAACTGAAATTAAAATATTTTTCTGTTATTTAATAAATCTTGTGAGCCTACATATGTATGGATTCTAAGCACAATAGATGAATTGGTGAAAAGACAGTTTCTGCTTGTATGGATCTTACATTCTAGAACAAAAGATAACATGAACTTATATAACTCTGTAAACAAGAAAATTATCAGGCTGTGGTAAGTACTTTGCAAAGTGTGACAAGCTGGCTACTTCAGACTGGTTGGCCAGGGAAATTCTTTCTGAGGAAGAGATATTTAAACAAATCTAAATGACAGGAGGAAGTCAATCCCATGAAGATATGGGGAAAGCATCTACCACAAAGAGAAAATAATTAATGCACAGGTATATTTCATGAAGAAATAAAAAAGGCCACCCCTGCCCCCCAACCTCACCTGGACAATTTTTAAATTAGGGTCTTACTGTAGACCTAATAAAAGACCACAGAACATAAGGGGATGACAATGTAAAATAATGGGATTGAACTCATAAATTGCTCTTATTCTAAAATATAACAACTATAGTCCAAGTGAATAGCACATTTTCCTTCTTACTATTGTAAAGGTGTCATGTATTTTTGTCTTACCATAAGTAGGAATATCACAATGAAAGTAAATTATACTATTAGTCACTTTTGAGGTTCAATTGTGCATTTTATTAATATTGTTACTTATTAATTAGTGTACTCTGAATTAAAATCCAGGATGATGATTGTTCAAGCACCAGTGACATCACTGAGATGGACAAACTGGAACTCCACTCACTTTTGAGCCAGTAGAGGACCAGCAGGGACTGCCTCTCATCCAGTGAAATATGTCATGACTTCTAAAGACATCTAAGGTTCCTCTGAATAGAGCTTAAGCTCCACTGGTAGGCAGAGAACTACGTTCCTAAACATATCTAAACATGTGTAAATCAAGATTGCCTTCCTTTGGCTTATTTCCTCTAGCCATCAAAAGGTAATAATTATCCTTCCAATCTCTGAGAGATATGCCAATTCTAAACAATAATAACAGCTACCACTTATTGAGCACTAAGGTGTTAAGATGGTTTCCAAAATGGCCACATATCTCCTCCCATCTCTGTATGTATACTCCTAGTAATACAACTTTGTGCTTTTTCCCTTAACAGGTGGTATCTCCTTCTCTGCCCCTTGAATCTGGGCTGGTCTTGTGACTTGCTTTAACCAGTAGAATGTGGTCAAAATGACATTTTGGCCAGAGCCTAGGCCTAAATAGGCCTATTGCTTCTGGTCTTGCTCTCTTAGAGTGCTGCTCAAGACCTCCTTGTAAAGAAGCCCAAACTAGCCTACTGAACATGAGAGGCCACATGGAAAGAGAAGCCCAATCATCCTAGCTGTTCCAGCCACATCAGCTACAGTCCTGGGCGTGGCTGTCTTAGACTATTCAGGCCTAGCCAAGCCACCAGCTGACCTTAGCCACATGAGTGAATTGAGATCAGACCAAAAAAAGAACTGGGTCAACCACAAAATTATGAAAAGGAAATTGTTTTTAAGCTCTTAAATGTTGGGATGGGTTTTTGTTTTTGGCAACTATAGATAACTGATATATTAAGTATTAACTAGGAGATCTAAGTGATTTATATTTCATATCCAGGTGAATCTTCTACCAACCCTATGAGGCCAATACTATTAATGACAAAATACAAATAAAGAACTTGAAGCTCAGTGAATTTATGTAACTTGCCCAAGGTCATATAGCAAAGCAACAAATCAAACCCAGTTCTTTCTGGCCTCAAGAATATATTTATATCACTCTATCATTCTATGATTATGCTTTAAATTTGTGAAAGAAAAAAGGGGGGCCAGGCACAGTGACTCATGCCTTTAATCATAGCACTTCCGGAGGCCGAGGTGGGAGGATTGCTTGAAGTCAGGAGTTCGAGACCAACCTGAGCAAGATTGAGACCCCCATCTCTATAAGAAAAACAAATAGAAAAATTATCTGGGCATGGTAGCATGTACCTATAGTCCCAGCTTCTCAGGAGGCTGAGGTGTGAGGATCACATGAGCCCAGGAGTTTGAGGTTGCAGTGAGCTATGATGATGCCACTGCACTCTAGCCTGGGCAACAGAGTGAGAAACCCTGTCTCAGAAAAAAAGAAAAAAGAAAGGAAGAAAAAAGGAAGTTGTGTCTGTGTGTAGATGGGGCTTTTAAAATCCAATCCAGATTAATAGTGCTATTTTTCTATATGAAATATAATACTTTAGTTTTTAGAATTTCAAGGAAATAATAGTGTATACAGGGAAAAAAAAGGAGACAAATTTAAAATGCAAATAATTTATTTGTGAATGAATATACAGGTATATCAGTCAATAGCTTACATTCAGATAATATCCAAACAATTCAAAAAACATAGTGCAATAATTTTTAAACAATGCATGACACTGAGGTATAAGATTCTCTACAAAGTTATAAAAATTCATCCTACTAAATTTCTCTGATACCTTCATAAGGTATCAGAGAAACCAGTAAACATAAACTTAGAAATCAGTAAACATTGTGCTCCCATAGCCACTCAAGTCACTTTGGCATTTTGTTTCAAGCCAGGTGACTTCCTTCAGGATGGTTCCTTTTGCTTGGCTGCACCTGGGCCCACTCAGGCAAATTAGTTAATTGAATACCTATAGGTGAGAGGTTACACTCAATCCACTATCTATTGAGCACCTGCTAGCTATCTCAGTGCTCGTTCTATGGCAGAGACTCTCTAATAAAGCCAAGAATGTATGATAGGACTCGGCCACGTTCCCTCCCTTCAGGTTCTCTGGACATCAGGTGAAAGATCTGACAACCATTAAGGTAGCAGCTGTGGTCATCCATCCAGAAGGTAATCACTTTAACCGATAGACCATGCTCAGACATGCCTATGCGTCATGATTAAAGGGACTGTTTCGAAGCCTTCCCATGACTATGAGCAAATTGCTCATTGCCAGCCCTCAGAACTGCCCACCTGATTTCCACCTCCCACACCGTGCGGGGATTTTTTTAAAAGAATAGGTTCCACATACTCACAATATATCCAAAATTGCAGGCATAAATGAACATCTGAATTAGAGATAAATACCTTAACCCTCACAGCTGCTGAACGTCCCCATCAGAGAGTTGTTTACAGCACGTACATGCTCATACCTTCTCTTTCTAATCCTGATCCGGTTTCATTATATGCGCCTAATGATAAAACTGCTACTGATTGCCTTGGCAACATATCTATTTGCTAAAAGAGGAAATAAATTCTGAGATTTATTTTAGATTTTCTGCCAGTTCCCTTATACTAATGTGGTAAATATTTCTAAAAAGCAATAGATATTAATAGCCTAGAAATAGTAGCATGTGAGTCGAACTTTATGGAGATGTTAGTTTATTTTTTTAATACGAATCAAAGAGTTTTGGTGCCATCAATGTTCTTTAATATTCTTCATTAAAATATTATTTCTGCTCTAACACTTATACTATATTTAGTCTCCTAGTAATATCCTGAATTTTTGCATATTGGAATTTCCCACATAGGAATGTATATATGGTTAAGTAACGATTACTCTGAGGAAGCCTTAACTGTAGATTTGAAAATAAATGATTAGTGCTTCAAGGCAATGTAGTATGTAAATCAGAAAAAAATGCAAGTTTAAAACAAGAATTTCTGAATCCTTATTATAGGTTCATAGCAAAAGGAACTGTAGCCTTATAATTTGGTTATCTGTTACTTATATTTCACTTCAACATTCCTCTGATTTTGTTTTATCAGATTCTCTTGGTAAATGAAAAACAAAACAACTGGTCATGTTTTAAAAACTGAACACAAATACTAAAAGGTAGCAGATCACAGAACAGCCAAATACCACAAAAGGATTTATAGCATTTTATTTCCATGCTTCAATTTGCTGGCTAGAAGCTACCTCAGGATTTACCCACAATTTAGGAAGTTAGGTAGGCAGCTTTCCCAAGAAACAAGAAGAACGTGACAGGGCCTGCACTCCGTTGGAATATAAGCATATCTAGACTATCTTTGGGGGCACAACGCCAGAGCACCAGAGTCTGCATAATTCCTCACCCTGTAATTAACTTTTGCAATAGGAGTCTCACCTCCAAAAGGATCCTTTTAAGGAGTTTATGTGTTTATCTTATTTTCAAAGGGATTATTCTACTGAATCATTAAATTCTGTGAGTATTCAAAAATGAAGAACTTTATCTTGGTTTAGTTTTTAAGGAATATCACACAGCTAATTAGTGGACTACCTAGAATACATAATATCTATGTGACTTGTTAAAAGATAAGTTATCGAAAGAGTTTGAAAGCCTAATTATTACTAACAGTTGTTGAGCACTCATTATATGCCATGTAATGTTCTAAGTGCTTTTATGCATGATTCATTCATTCAAGATATTGCTATTGTCTACCTATTCTAGGTCCTGGAGAACAGCAGTGAACAAAACAAAATCCTTGCTTTTGTGGTGTTTCTATTCCAGTAGGGAAACAACAATTAAATAAGTAAAACATAAAGTATGTGTGATGAAGATAAATGCTATGGAGAAAAATTAAGGAGAGAAGGGAGATAGTGAGTGACTGTGTGTGTGTGTGGGAAAGGGTCTCATTTAAATGACAGGTTGATATATGAACAGAGACTTGAAGGAAGTGAGGGAGTCCAAAACTAGATCTCTGGGGGAAGCTGAATATTTCTTAAGTACTACTCATTGTTTAATCTTTACAACAGCAACACTATGTGATAGATACTTTTATTGTTCCCATTTTACAGATAACAAAATGTAAAGTGGTGTAAAAATATAAAAAAACTTAAGGCCACACTAATTACAAAGAGCAAGCTAAGGTTTGCACCTAGATCTTCCTCATTCACAAGTTATGCTTTTAATCACCTTTCTCTCATCAAATCATGCAACTATCCAATAACAAGATTTCTATGTGCCCAATTACTGGTACCTCCTCAATAGGATAATCAATTACAACATCACACTTCAAAAGAAAAAAATTGATTTGAGAGGAAAAAAGTATTTGAAATTTGGCTCACTAAAATAAATAAATGAGAGACATGCCTTTCCACTACCCTGGTAAGTGCTCTAGGTGGAGGCAGACCTGAACTTTAAGTCATGGTTCTCCAGGCACAAAAAACAAGGGTTGCCCCAGCTCACTCTGTAGGGGTAGATACTGAAATTGTCTTTCAAAGCAGCAGACTCGGATCTGCCGGAAGAGGCCATGAAAAGGGAAAGACCGAGAGGAAGGAGGGACCAGGAATGGAGTTTGTGGTTGGAAGTCTCTACTTCAGTTCCTCCCTCTCTTTTAAATTAAATCTCAGCATTAGGGTTGGTTGTTTCTATCCCGCTACATAACTGAGCTTTACACAAGGTGTAATTTACCTCAAGACTGGTCTTGCTGGGGTGTGAGGAATTGTTTCCAGGAACCTACCTCCATATGGCTCCCACCAAAGCACTACATTCCACACGGCCTTAGCCATGTGGCCTGCTGACACAGGGTGGCAGAACTATCACCACTCTGTTGTCCAGGCTTTTAGTCTTTTGATTTCCTCCCCACTCCCTGGATGCTCACGAAAAAAAGGAGGCCATATGCCTGTGCATGAAGTGTGTGTGTAAGGGCAGAAGGGTATTGGTAGGAAAATGGGGAAGAGGGAAGCCGTGTTCTCCAACCACTTCAGACCTAGGAATAAGTAGGGTTTTGCAGCAGTGGACTGATTTGAGGGAAAGTGAACATACAAACTCAAGCCATCAAAGGGAAGATTATCTTGCTTAATACCAGGGACAGATGGTTTTCTTTCTGCCTCTCAAGTTCACAGAGGAAAATCGGGACAAGTGGCTTAGGCTGTAAACTTTAAGGTGAAGGATCCTTTCTGTTGAGCTTAGCCCTCAGGTTCTCAGTAGTCAACTGCGTGTGAAATATAATTAATAGCATGATAAATACAAGTTGTGGACGATTCGATTGAAAGTCGTAAGCCCCTTCCATGGGTCCCCCTACAAACAGTCTGTCATAAAGAGGACTTAATCAACGTTAGCAGGACTATTAGAAAGAAAGTATCACCTATTAAAACCCAGCTCTTCTCTAGCGCCTCTTACTGGAGTTTCTCTGTGTGGGTGAGCACGCCTGCACTGGGTACAATTTGTGTATCTGCAAGAGAAAACAGAAGCTCTCAATGAGGAAGAACATATGTTTCTGGGACTGCATCTGTGCAAAAAGTACACAGTCCTGAAGTTGTACAAGAGAAAGCTCTTTTCAAAAGTCTTTTATTTCGCGCATGTCATCTCCTTGGCATATGTCCCTCATACTGCCAAGTACGAAAGCCTGACCTTTCTCGCCCTCGGGTACAAGAAAACCACAAAACGTTTCGAACAGTCCGACCGAGCCTGACTAACCAGATACACCACTCACTCGGGGATTCCAGAGGCGAACCTCAGTCCAGGAACAGAAGTGACTCAAAGGCGCACCTGCCTGGAGGGCAGCCCCTCCCGCAACCGAGCGGAAATCACATCCTTTCCGAGAGCTGGGCAGCGACAGAGCAAGGCACCCGAGCGGGGCTCGGCCCTGCCAGGCAGTATCCGAGGTGCCTCCGACGCTGTGTGCGACCTCGGGCGGACCGCGCACCTGTCCTCACTTCCCCGTGGGCGGGCCCAGCTCTCCAGGTGTCCGCGCGCAAACTGGGCCCCGCCCCCGCCCGCGGGCCTGAGTGCGCGTGCCCGGCCGGAGCCGCGCCCCCGCCCCCGGGGAGGCCGCGCTCCCCCGGGTCCGGGCCTCTCACCGGCGCGGGGGCGGGGCCGGGGGCGGGGCCGGGGGCGGGGCCGGGCTCGCGCTGGCGCCCCCAGCTCCGCAGCGGCTTCGCCCGCAGGTTCCGCGGCAGGCGAGCGGCTCGGTCGCCCTCACCGGCCCCATGGCAGACCCCGGCTCCTCAGCTGAGTACGGCTACATCCGGACCGTCCTGGGCCAGCAGATCCTGGGACAACTAGACAGCTCCAGCCTGGCTCTGCCCTCCGAGGCCAAGCTGAAGCTGGCGGGGAGCAGCGGCCGCAGCAGCCAGGCGGCCAAGAGCCTGCGGATCCAGGAGCAGGTGCAGCAGACCCTGGCCCGGAAGGGCCGGAGCTTCGTGGGCAACGGTGAGTGGAGCCCCGCCTCTCGCCCGCACCACCCGACCCTGCCCCTGGCCCCTCTCCTGCTCCTCCTTCACCCTCGTCGCCCGGCTCGCTGCGTTCGGGGCGTGCAGGACCTGGTGTTCTGCCCACCTGTTGCTCGCAGTCCCTTTGTGTGACCTGTCCGCGCCGCTACACTCAGACCAGCTTTCTTGGGGAAAGCACTCTTTTAGCCATAACCTCTTACTCAGCTTTGTCATATACGTATCTATGTATATTAAATACACATATTACCTATGTTAAAGAATTTAGTCCAGAATTTCGCCCCTTTCTTTGCTTGCTCCGCCCATGTCCACCCCCACCCTCACCGGTACCAGGGACTTACTCTGGGGGTCCAGAGAGTCTATGAACACTTTGAGATTCCATGCAGAATTTTGTTGTACATGATCATTTTTCTGGGAGAAAGTGCCCTTAGCTTTTATTAGATATTGCAAAGAGTCTATGACCTGCATAAATACTTTGAAAAAGGAAAACCTGAAAGCACTGGCGCGCCTACAACCTGTAAATTGAGATTATGCTGCCTCGCCCAACTACTTTGGGGCCCTCCACCCAGTCAGTGTACACGAGGGGTTGATCTAGGAAAAGAACAAATTGGGTAGGAGGCTTTGGTCCAGACAACAACCACCAGCCGAGGAGGAGGAAGAGGAAGGGGACTTTGGCCCGGCTGGCAATAGTCCTGCCCGCCGAGCTGCTCCAGGCTCTTGAGCGCTGGCTGCACTCTCCCATCCCCCAGTGCAGGCGTGGGTGCAAAGCTGGTGTCTCCAAAAAATTAAATTCCGAGATGAAAGAGACTTAAACACACACATGCACACACACGCGTGTTATATTAGTGATTGATAGGGGAGTTGGAAGGGGAAGATGATGACAAACCAGATTTGAAAATAAGAGAACATGATGTATCCTTTTCTCCCCTGTTAAAGCTGGGTAATCAGAACTACACAGTAACTCTTGTATTAGTTGTTTAGTGTGTGTTTGTGTATGTGTGTGTTTCCATTATGAAAGTACTGTATAGGCTTATTAGAGCAAAAAGAAGTGGAAAGAAATTGAACAATTAAATTGGGATATCAGTTTGTTTCCTGCAATGTTGAACTGTTTCTGTAGGAAGTAATTCGTGCAATGTTGAATGTAGAACCCATTAGGAAAATAGAAAAATGCTAACAGGCCAGACCACAGATTTAAAACAGCAGAGTCTGGAAGGCTGCACTGTTTTTAATTTGTGTAAAAGAATCCTAAAAGATCAGGCAGTCAATGTTTATATACTCGAAAGGTAAAGAGATGATGTTCAATGATTGTATCTAATGTAACTGAGTACCTACTGTGAGCCGAAAATTGGGCAATGTCACTTGCATTCATTATATTACTTAGGTATTTTTTAAAAAAACTTATGAGCTATTTTAATCACCATTTTATATATGAGGAAAGTAAGCAGTTAAGTAACACTTGAGTTCTCACAGACAGTAAGTGGCAGAGCTTACAATCACCCTAACCTGAATTTATAAACCTCTCATCAGTTTTATCATTAAGTTTTTTGATTATTAATACAAAGTGGGATTTATTAAACCCTAAGCCTCTCTGTGGCCCCCTCCTGTTTTTCTCTAAATAAAATTGAGGAAGTTCGGAGACTGTGGAGAGGTCTGGACAACACAGAACTGCCACAGTACATTGGGAAAAAGACCTTAATTTTTTTTTTTTTTTTTTTTTTTTGAGACAGAGTCTCACTCTGTCGCCCTGGGTAGAGTGCCATGGCATCAGCCTAGCTCACAGCAACCTCAAAGTCCTGGGCTCAAGCAATCCTCCTGCCTCAGCCTCCCGAGTAGCTGGGACTACAGGCATGTGCCACCATGCCCGGCTAATTTTTTCTATTTTAGTAGAGATGGGTCTCGCTCTTGCTCAGGCTGGTCTTGAACTCCTGAGCTCAAGCGATCCTCCCACCTCAGCCTCCCAGAGTGCTAGGATTAAATTTTGATTTAGGAGTCTGACTAAAGACTCCAGGATGACTACGGTCATTCCTTAACCAGCAGAATCATTATCCCCTTTCATTCTGTGTACCCATAGGTCCAGTGCTAAATTGAAACCAGACAAGCTTCCTCTGTTTGTGGGATGCACTGGATGCATATTAGATATTTTTTCTTATCCTATGGGAATGGCCAGCCAGGAAGAGCAACCAGACATCAATTCAATAAATGGGGGGAAGAGAGCCATGAACATAAGGAAAAGGAGCATTGCTAAGCATCTACTATGTACTTGACCTTGTTCTAGAATCTTCACGTGATTGCATTTCATTATATCCTTAAAATAAGTAGATCTGAGAATCCATTTCATCTATGAAGTATGGTTCTGTCTGTCAACATTTGTTGAAAGTTTAGTCTCAACCCCACACATGATCTGTCTTCTCTACAACATAGTACATCAACTGCTTGGTGACTTCAGCAACCGTCAAATGAGTATGTACTTTGTGCAGGTGCTGAATTAAACACACAGACTCTACTTGCTTTAAAGCAAGAAATTAAAAGTCTGAAGAAGAAAGCCTACCTCTAGAAAAATACATACCAAATAAAAAGTAGTAAGTGACTTAAAAGAATAACAGTTAACACATTATGGAGTTTAGAAGTGTAGGTTGCTCCTAGCTGAGGGAAATGTTGAAAAGCTTTGTGGAGGAATTAGGATTTTAGATCTCAAAAATTCAGTAGGATTAACATAGGGAGGTGATTGGAGAAAAAGCATTCTAGGAGGGAGCAGAATGAATATTTCATAGTTCAGAGTTGATATGGTAGAACAAAGGGAACTATCTTGGTACTTCTTCAATAATGCTTAGGACAACTACTTGAGTGGCTCTTCCAACTAGGGAACAAAGCCTTTGAAATATTTTGATTACAACTGCAGCTTCCCAGCAAGCTGAAATACACTCTGCAGCCTACACAGAAGTGCAAATCAAGCAGAGAGATAAGGCAGCAAACAACACCTACTTACTTTAAAGCCTCAGCTTTCTGAGACTCAAAAAGGAAATCGGCTTCAAAGGAATGTAACATTAGCATGCCATGGAACAATTACCAGGGGTGGTTCATATAAGTTGTTTAATTAAAGTTCTTTGAATAGGTCTGGGGGTTCATGATGCTTGTATTATTTTTATTATTTCCTTATTACTATCCTGTCTCTAAAGTTGAAACAGACAAGCAATTGTTGAAACAGTTCTTGTCTGGAAAGAATCCTGTATCAACACAAGAAATTCCAGAAAGAAAAGCCCCTGACATTAACTGCTGTTAGTGCCAGAGCCCCGGAGAATTCTGAATTGTTGACAAACCTATAAGGTTGAGGCAACAGATAATCTGCTGAAAACAGAGATGAGATCAATTTGACTGTTTTATTGATAAAATACCTTGCAAGCGTCTTTAACTTCTTTCTAATGACTTAATATAGTTGGGTAGTTGTCATTGTAAATCACTCAGTGGCTTTTGGTGTTATTTTAAATTGTGCTGAACATTTTAAAGTTGGCTGTAACTCTTTGTGCGGGGCAGTCAGAAGTACATAGCAGCATTGTGAAATGAGTCTGTATTATAGCTAATATTCAAAATCCTTTTCTAAAAGTCACAGAGAAGACATTTAAAAATTGCAAGTATTAGCAAAGGGAAAAATTAAGTGTCCATATCCTATTTATTATGCTTGTCATGCAAGTAAGTACTACTTGTTACACAGTTTCTCTTGAGTGCCTAAGTAGGAAGAAAGTCATGTTCTAAACTGTCCTATGTCCTACTTATGAAGTGCAATGAACAGTCTCCTAGTGCAATTTACAGCATCTTTGGAAATCTACCATAAAAACTTGGGGACGTACTATATTTATCTAGATGATTTCCCTGGTAGAGCTGTTTTGAATATCTGTGATCAGAGTGAATTCTGAAGAGGGGACTGAAAATTGTCTCAGGGTAGCAAAAAAAGGCAGTTATAGGTGTTACTGTAAAAAAAAGTTAGACATTGTTTAAATTCTGTATGAATTCTTTGTTTACCAAAAAGGAATTCCTTGGAATGAAGCAATTCTTGGAGGAAGGTGACTAGTCATTCAGAAAGTAAGAGGGATCAGAAAAGGAGGGGGGAAAAAAGAGTGAGATGGTGGGATGGCAGGGATATGGCGTTGCTGCTCTGAATGTAAGTAAGGTGTCAGTAGCATGACTGGATCTAATGTTCCTCCATGTCTGCCTAACGTAGCACATGGGCCACTTTTTGTTCAGTGTTTAGCAGATTGAGTGTGTAGTAAGTAAAAAAAAAAGGTTTTATTTTTTTAAAAAAATACTTCTGATTATAATTAGTCAAATGAAATAGAATGTTAACAAAATGGTGATTAGAAAAAAATAAACTTCACACCCCTAGAAAGGGTGAGAACACATCTTTTATGGGTGAAGTTTTGAGTGAGGGTGTGGTAAGGATGCTTCAGATTCAGTGGAACTGTAAGAAACCAAAAGGGCCAGAGAAACAGTTTGATTGTAAAAGTATATTGTTCTATGCGTCACAGGTAAGATGCAGGAAATTACCTTAAAGAAAATAAGACTGTTCACTTAGATTTTTTAAAAGACTGTTAATGTTATCACTGCCCTGTGCTATTAGTTCCACAATCGGTGGGAACAGAGGGTAGCTTACTAGAATTAGATATTCTAGGAATTTATTGTTCACACTGACTCATTCTCCTGAAGTGTCATTTTAGATATCAGCTTTAAATTTTTTTCTCATTTATTAAAATAAGGCTATACATACTTATATTATTTTATCTTCACATAAATTTAACATTGATTTTACACTAAAATTGAATTTCTGGTCTGATCAATAAAAATTATTAAAAGTTTTTATTTATTTTTCTTCTCTTAAAGAACAAGCATATTATTGGCAACCTATCCATAGTAATGAAATATGTTGCTGAAACCTGGAGTTTATAAATCAATCTTGATTAATATGGCCTATCATGAGATCATTTAGTTCCATTTCAGATGATACTCAAGAATTTTAAATTATACGATCTGAGACAAATGTTAGACTCCAGCTATTTTGTGCATGTATACAAATGTATGAAGACAAATACCATATTCCTCCTAGGGAAGTAAATAAGCAGTAAAAGGCAGCATGGCAATTGGGAATAGACAATAAATTAGGAGAAAACTTAATCTTTCCATTAGAGTAAGCCACCTTGCTCTCCTGACTCATTAGAGTAAGAATAATAAACTGTCAAGTTCTCATATAATAGAAATATTAAAAATCTATCGTGTATCTTGTATGTAATGCTGTTAATGGTGATTAGATATGGTACATAAAAACAGTTGTAATGTTCTTGCAGTAAAGTGCTCAAAGACAGGCTTGGGAGCTCAATATGTAGACCTAGATGAAAATGCACACTTGGAAAAGAGAACCTTGAGCATTTGAAAACACAACGCACCATTATTACCATTAAGAGAATCCACATACTTATATTCTTGGAATAATCATCTTTAGTAGGCTTAACAATATTAGTTAGCCAACATGCTCCTTAATTTCCAGAATTTCCAGAAGCAAACATTGCTCATTAGAAGTTTGATAGATTATTTCCCCTGAATATTTTTTTTTTGAGACAGTCTCTCTCTGTTGCCCAGGCTAGAGTGCCGTGGCATCAGCCTAGCTCACAGCAACCTCAAACTCCTGGGCTCAAGCAGTCCTTCTGCCTCAGCCTCCCGAGTAGCTGGGACTACAGGCATGCACCACCATGCCCGGATAATTTTTTTCTCTATATATTTTTAGCCGTCCAGATCATTTCTTTTCTATTTTTAGTAGAGACGGGGTCTCGCTCTTGCTCAGGCTGGTCTCGAACTCCTGACCTCGAGCGATCCTCCCCCGCCTAGGCCTCCCAGAGTGCTAGGATTACAGGCATGAGCCACCACACCTGGCCTCCCCTGAATCTTAAATCTCACTAATGTATCCATGGGCTGGGGACGGGGAGGATCACATTAAGATTATTGGATCTTGATTACCTTTTTTCACTGAAGGACAAAAACAAATGAGAACTTTCCTTGAGAGAGAATATGGACTTATTATAGACCACCAAAATATTACAGATAAATGTACAAGCAATACAGATAAAAGAATGATGGTAAATATATATTATCCAAATATAAGATCAACCTTGCCAAAATGAACAAATTTAGCTTCTCTGTTAACTTAGAAAGTCTGCCTATATTTTAGGGGAAGCAACTTTTCTTCCTCTTCATATGCCCAGAATGACAGAGGAACAATAGAAAATATTTGAGCACCTTCCATCCACCGCAAGGTAAAAGCAAATATGCCACTACTATCTTCACATTTTGGCTCCACTCTGGTGAGCCACAGAATAGATGTCTGCCTGCAGGATTCAGTGCAAACTGAATTTGTGTAACTAGGGTATTTCGAATGTTAAGCACTCTGACTAATCAACAATTAACTTGTCAAGTGCTGAAGCTGGCTTATGCTAGAAGTGGCAATGTAAGATAGGATTCTTTCTGTCAAAGAGGTAAACATCTCAATGGAAGATAATATAACCTCTTCCTGCTTTCATCTGGCCCCACTCCAGTCCGTTCTCCACAGAGCTACTAGAGAATGAACTTTCTAAAATCTCATCACATCATTTCCCGATTAAAATTCCTTCAGTTTCTTGATGTTATCTGCAGGAGAAAATTCTTATTGAGCATGGCATTCCAAGTCCTGCATGATCTGATGCCTGCAGCTTCTCAAACTTCATCCCTATCTCAGCTACCCCTGCTCTCCCGAAAACACACACTGCAGTTTATCTTGCTTGGTTCTCCTCCCCTCCCCCACCCCAACCCCTCCCTTCTCTTTGGCCTGTTAACTCTTACATGCCCCTCAAAACTCAGTTCAGTTGTGTCACCTTATAGGCAGCCTTCCCCCACCCCTCTCCTCTGCCTCATATTGTAGAGGGAGATCTTGAATGCAAGTTAAAGAATTTGATAATTGTGAGTCACAGGTGTTTCAGCATGGGAGAAACGTGAAAAGTGCAGAGGTTTTGTGAAAATACATTTGGCACATTTGGTGGATTTGAAGTAGGGACAGTAGTTTGAATCAGTTGGGAGTAGTTAGCCCTGGCAAGTAAGAGACTGGGCCCCATGTGGCCTTCTGGATCCTTGAGTGCAGCCTTTTGAGTGAATCCAAACTTCACAGAACAAATCCTTTTAATAAAGGGATTTGTTCTGTGAAGTTTGGATTCGGTTGAGGGGCTGCACTTGGGGATCTGGAGGGTCACATGTGGCCTTGAGGCCACAGGTTCCCCACCCCGGGTTGCTGGGTGAATAAAAGGACTTTAGAGTCATTACAAAGAAAACCTATTGTGAGTTTTTTAAAGCAAAAAGTAATCTGTGAGCTCTATAAATTTATCTTTTGACATCATTTTGAATATAATGTGATGTTTGTCATTGCCATTCTAAAGTCTCATAAGTAATCATTGTGGGCTCAGCAAATGAATTGACAGGAATGACAAAGCAAGGAGACAATGTTGCAGGAATTAATAGATTTGGACACTTCCAGGATATATCTACTCAATACTTCACCAGGATGCTAAATTACCAGTTTATAATCACAAATTCTGACACCTCAAACAAAATATGACATAGACACCTGTGCTGTAAAAGGGCATTTTAAAATGTATTTTTGTGGTTATCTAGAGCAGTATTTTGAGGATTATCCCCAAAATGCCATAAACTGGTATATCTAAAGAATAGTTCTCAGACTGCTTAGGGAGCTTCTGGAAAATGAGGACTTCTAGTGGCTGGTATATTATGTGAGTGATAACAGTGAGTAGTCAGCCACACACTGTCACTTAGAGTATGTGGCCCACTCTTCCAGGAGAGCTATTCAACTTTGTAAGCACTCATAGCTAGTACTTCCCAATATATACCCCAACACTGAGTTGTTTCTCCTAGTCGATTATATGAACTGTGTTAACTCATCACAAAGTACAGCACTGCACAACTTTTTGTTACATTTTCCATAACAAAACATTTTTAGACTTTGATCTGCTTTAAAACAATTCTTCACCATAGTTTTCTAAACCAACAAAGTCCACTCATTTTTCAGCTTAAGCAAATGCTCACCTGGGCTGTATGCAAGATGTAGAATTTTGGTTTTTATAAATATCTAGTTGTTTTTCTTGGAAAGTAAGGAATAGAAGATAAAAGATTTAAAAATATATATAAATCCAGGTAAATGACTCCTATGTTATATGCCAACACATGCAAAAAAATCCTTCACCAACTCGGGAGTACTAATATATTGATGAATCTTGACATATTTCATGCTTTCTTTTACGCTCCTACTTTTGTTAGTAAATGACTGTAAGGAGCCATTCAAATAGGAATTGCTATAAAAATGCCTCCTATTAAGTTTCAAGACGCCATGTCTCACCTGAAATAACATGCCCCCAACTTTAATGAAGAAGTTAAATCTTCTTAAGGTTTACAGAGAAGAAGAGCTATTCCTATCCAGAGATTACTGTAGAAAGACCAAATACAGGAAGATGATAAGCTTTTAGACTTTTAGGCTCTCTTTCCATCCAAAATACCATCGTGAATCCACACTGTGAGGACAATTGCTTGTAGTTGTTAGCACTATTAAATGTAGCATTTAAATCAATACCAGTAGTGAACACCTGCTGATTCCTATGGGTACGTTTATCCACACCTGTTTTTCTGGGAACCTCTTCACATATCTTTATCTCTAGGAATCTTCTTTTAGAGCTGAAGGCGAATCAAATCACTTTTTTAACCAAGCTCAGAGAGTGCTAGAAGGTTGGAGAAAAAAGATGCTTTCCTGAATATGAGTTTTCGTCTCTTCTCTCTAATAGAAGCAGGTTATATATATAAAGGTTTTGTTTGTTTAACCATTCTCTAGCACCTGCTTACCATAAGGGAAGCTGTAGTTGAATTTTTAAAAAATATTCCCAGATAACAGATAATGGAGCCACGGTAGAGGCTTGTCAATTTGATTTCATAAATGTATTTAACCAATTAGGTAATAAAGCTGTTCACAAAACTGTGATTATGGAAATCAATTTAGTGTTTTTAACCCTAACAATAATCCATTATTTTGTCAATATTAGCATAGATGACCAAAAACAAAGATATTTTTCCCTTAACAGCTGCTTAGGGATCATATCATTCCAATGAACATTCAGACCAGCAAAGAGAGAAAATTCCATTATCCTGTGAGATCTACATCTCTACAATCTTTGGAGCAATTCACAATCTTTCCACCATCACAACTAACCCCCCTCACCATTACCCTCACCCCTACAATTGCTTTGACCTGAATTGCTTGTTATTTGAGAAGGGTGGAGCTCCTCTGCGAATTATCTACTTTATTTCCCTTAAAGTGGAGCTCCATAAAATGTCCATGGTGTTTGGGAGAAAAGATTTAGATAACGTTGCCTGAGTCATTATTATTTTGAAATATTCCCTAGTAAACCATCACCTTCTTTAAGAAACATCAAAAGCACATTATGCACTGTGCACTTACTTAAAACGAATGGCTGAAATCTGACAATCATGTCATTGTGATCCTCAGTAGCCGGGTCAATCACAAACAACCAGAAAAAGTCAAATTTAGCACCAGTGGTAAACTTAGCAGGAAAAAAAACCTCTGAGCTACATACAACACAGTGTAAACTAAAGCATGCATACTAGTTTATCCCTCTTTCTAGAACAGATTAATTCATGAAAAATTGTGAAAAAGAGGCCGGGCGCGGTGGCTCACGCCTGTAATCCTAGCACTCTGGGAGGCCGAGGCGGGTGGATTGCTCAAGGTCAGGAGTTCGAGACCAGCCTGAGCAATGAGCGAGACCCCGTCTCTACTAAAAAATAGAAAGAAATTAGCTGGCCAACTAAAATATATATAGAAAAAATTAGCCGGGCATGGTGGCGCATGCCTGTA
>CM052440.1:60941385-60957592 GCA_028533085.1 Varecia variegata
TTTACATGACATGTGAGCCTTCAGAAATGAAGACCCAAAGAAACAAGGAAAGCTGTATATTTTTATGGACAGTCATGCAGAAGTATGATTGGACAAAGGGGGGCATGATCCAATGGTAATAAACTGGGGGAACTTAGCAAGGCCTGTTTGTTCAGATTCTTCCCTGTGTGACATTCCTTTCCTCCAGGTATCGGGAGGACCCCTCTGGAATGAGAGTTTTATGACCTAATTCAAGGGAAAGTCAGTTTGACTTTATATGATCTGCTTCAGGGGAAAAGGTGTGAGAGCAAGGTGAGGGTGAACCTCCTGCTTATGTTTCCTCAGATGCCAAGGTGCCACGTTTTGGGATGGCCTGTCCTCAAACCCATCACTTTACAATTTTGAGAGTATTTGAATGTATGCTTTCTCAAGTAAACCTCTTTCTCAGAAATTTTGTTAGTAGCTGGAATTATGGGAAACAGGCATCTAAGTGATCTGTCCAGACACACAAAAAGGAGTGGAGTGGAGGCTGCAGAGCGAGTCTACAGATTTCTTCCATTTAGGGAAGTTACCTACCACCTTTTCTAAAGTAAACAAATCCTTTGAAATGGAGTCACACCTTAATTTTCAGTGTAAGAAAATCTGGATTTTCATGTTAGATTTATTTAAAGCAGGATGCACCTGTATGTATAATTTGGTTTTGTTTGCTTTCTTCCTTCTATTTTCTGAAAAGGACATGGCCAAGTTATTTTATATGCTCAACAGACATATTATTCTCTGATTGAAGAGAAAATAGCAGCTTCCCCTAAAGAAGTTAGTTTCCATCCTCATTAATATTTACTTTTTTTTTTTATGCCATCCAGTCTAAAATTTCTTTAAAATCTTAGGACACAGCTGTTAATTCACCTTTAATCCACCATACTGATCTCAAACTCATGACTGCCGAGGCAGATTAATCGGCATCATTTGTTTGAGATTGGCCGTTTAACCAGAGAAACCATCAATTGTGCCAGCCTGCAGGTTGAATGTCAGGAGTCACATCTTGCATGTGTATTCCACAGGAGAGTCTATGGTTTTAAAAAAATCAATCTCATTTATTTCCCTATTTCCATCTGCCTTGTAGTTATTTTGAGAATCATTAATCTGGTCTCAGTTCATTCATCTGAAAACTGAAGAAGCAGCTTCCTTGTAAGAACTTATGTTGGCAAATGTAAAGGATTAATATTTACAGAGTATTTCGAGTTGTCCAGGTGAAGATTCTAAAGGAAAGAGAATAATTGTTTTTGGTCCTCATATAAAAAACTATGATAATAATCCCTCCAGGGCGGAACCTGGAGTTCAAACCTGACTATTAAATCTCTTTGCAACTTAAAGCAAGTAATTTAAGTTTCCCTATTTATAAATAGAGATGATAATAGCTGGCTCTGCATCACAGAATACTGTAAAGAAACATAAAATAATTAGAGCTACTTAAAGGAAAAGTATTGAACTGTGAGGAGTTCATATAAATTGCTTTAAAAAACCTTAAAACTCACAGCAGCAGTGTGAATGTTTAATATGTGAGTTAAACATATTAATTCAACAAGCCTGATTATAAAACTCACTGATTAATTAGCTATTTGATAGGATATACTGTTTCACTGGGTCCTGTCCAGAGATTCTTATATATTTTAAAAATCTTTGTAGGAATGTCAGCGTAAAGATGGAAGTAGTCCCCTGTTAACTATTTCTGAATATCTACCTACTCCTGGAAGTAGGGCAAGGGTAATATTGCAGGTGATGGTGGATTACAGGGGCCCCATTTGCAAAAATTTTTTTTGGATTCCTAAAATTGCATGCTGTCACCATCAGCCATTTTATTGTAGAGTAACAGGAATTAATGGTTCCAGCCTCCATGTGTATGTGACCATTAGTATTTTCCCATTCTAGATTGTCCCTGACTTTCATACATTCAGTTTTCATGTGGTCTGAAATTTTGAACATGGATACGCCTAAACTAATTTTTTAAAAGATGGTAAATTTGGTTTCTTATGTGTCAGCCAACCATTTTGCTGCCTGGCCACAGCCTCTGTAGAGAAGGCTTGTTTTATTGGAGGTTGGGTAGCTTGAGCACTCTCCCCGACCCTTTCCCTTTCTCTACATTCCCAGGGCTGAGGGCACCTTGGTCCCCAGAACCTTCAGGATTAGAACCTTTTTGTCCCTGTACCTGCCCTGCTAGCCTCCTTTCCCACACCAGCAGGGCCCTTGGTAGCCTGGGGATGTGGACTGGGGAAGAGAGAAGGAACAGTGGGTGCAGAGTTGAGGATTAAGGGTTAGCGTTGCCTGAGCCTCAGCCAGGCATTAAGAGTGGAGTCCTAAATTCTCACCTAACATTTGCTGTGGGGTCACGGCAAAGAATCCTTTCCATCTGGGTGCTGTGGTGCACACCAGTAGCCCCAGCTACTCAGAAGGATCACTTGAGCCCAGGAGTTGGAATCCAGCCTGGGCAACATACTGAGACCCCCATCTCTACAAAAAGAATTTAAAAAAAAAAAAAAAAAAGATTCCTTTCCCTCATTCAAGGTCCAGGTTTCCAAGCATTCTTTGTCATAGAGGTTAAAAATTAAGGGGCTGCCTGACCTTTTGCCAATCCTTGTGGAGAAAACAGGAGATGCCTGGCTTATCTCAACTTCCCTTGTCTTTAGGGTGACAGTTACAATCCTGCCACTGTATCCCCGAAGTTCTCCTTGAGGCTTGGAAATTGTTTATCAGCCAGATTGTTTGGCTGCAGGAAATAAGGACATATGTACAAACAAAATTTGGGATGGATTCAGACTTTTTAGCTCTCTGCCAACAACAATTTCCATTCTTCCTCCCCCTCAGAATATCTTGTGAATGTATTGTTAGCCTTTTGAAATTTTTACTTTATAACAATTTGTTGGAAAAGTATGTTGTGTTCCCATTGTATCGGAAAGGGACTGCCTGTGTTTTATTCTCAGCATCTTTCATGAGTCTCTGAAGCCTAGAAGAGTTCATTATTCTTCTTCCCTCAGATTTCTAAAAGAATGCTACATGACAGAAAAAGGAATTTTGCTAGGATTAGGGAACTAGAAATTACCCAGGTTTTGGAGATCTTTGATTATTTTGATTAGCCTTTTTTTTTGATAAGGCAGTAAGAGATTACAAAAAAGAGGGGGGGGAAAGCTGAGAGAAGGATAAAGGAGGCAGAAGAGGGGCACGATGCTGTTTTCCATGGCCCTCCCCTCAAAGAGATGTATTTTAAGATGTATGAGCACTAAGGGTTGCCTCCTGGCAGTGGCAGTGTTTTTGGGAGAGTGGGCTGGCTGCTAGACCCCCAAACAAAGGACGAGCCAGGTAATTCCACAAAAGCAGTCAATCGTAGAAGAGGGCTTGATTTCCTCTCCTGCCTAACTCTCAGATTGCCAAATACCTCAACCCCAGCCTTGGCCGTAAGTGGATTCATGTTGTCTTTGACTGCACTGATCCACCTTGTTGTTTACACAAGCCGTCTTATCTAGTAATGTTGAGTCACCACTATATTTATTGCCTGCACCTACTTATTACAAAAAGCTTCTGCATCCCTGCCCCAGGAACAGAGTTCTCTGACTTGAGAAACTGAACTTTATAGTACAGACCACCTAAACAAAAGAGCGATTCCCAAATTCCACAGCATGGTGACAGCCAAACATTTCTGGATGTTTGTGAATCCCCGCTCCCTTTATATTTTTTTATTTTTGTTTTTTAATTCAACTTTCATTTTGAAAAACTTGTACAGAGTGTTTTGGTAGCCTTTGATCATTTGCCATATCCAAGGGTGGTGGTAAACCAGCATTTAAAAACGTTAATATAAACTTAATACTTGTGATTGGCCTTAATTGCTTAAATTTAAAAGTTCAATGTATAGTTGTTATACAGTCTGTAAGTATTGATTGGCCCACGTATATTCTGAGTTGTTTTAATATTTGCTTGATTGCAGGAAATCTCCACCGAACCAGTAGTGTTCCTGAGTATGTCTACAACCTACACTTGGTTGAAAATGATTTTGCTGGAGGACGTTCCCCTGTTACTAAAACCTATGACGTGCTAAAGGTAGGAGATCAAAGAACGTAACCCTAGTTATCAGATTACTGTGAAAACATTTCCAGACTTCCTTAGATTGTTTTTTAAGGTTTACCTTTCCCCCAAGTATTGTATTTCCTAAGTGAATTTTGAGAAAATGGATTTTGTAAGGACACCATGGAAAACTGGGGACTTTAAACACAGTCCCCAGTGCCCCATCCTAGTGCAAATAAATATGACTCAAGTCGACCAAGTCTTGTTGAAAAGTGACTACCCAGAAAGGGGCCACCTTCTTATCTGATTCAGAGGAACGGACACCTTCTGTGTAACAGTCTTCAGCAGAGATGAAAACTGATTTATGCCTCATTGAAACTTTATTTCTCTCCTATGCAGGCTGGCACAACTGCCACTTACGAAAGTCGCTGGGGGAGAGGAAAGGCACAGTACAGTTCTCAGAAGTCGGTGGAAGAAAGGTCCTTGCGGCAGCCTCTGAGGAGACTTGAGATTTCTCCAGACAGTAGCCCGGAGAGGGCTCATTACTCGCTCAGCGATTACCATTACAGCCAGAGGAGCCAGGCTGGGCCTGCCCTGCGTCACCAAGAAAGCCGTCGGGCCACCCTGCTCATGCCACCGAGATACGCTCGCTCAGAAATCGTGGGGTTCAGCCACGGCGGTGCCGCAAACAGGCAGCGCCACTATGACACTTACCACAGACAGCACCAGTATGGATCTGTTAGCGACACCGTTTTTGACAGCGTCCCTGCCAACCCAGTGGTGCTCACGTACCCCAGGCCGGGGACCAGTCACAGCCTGGGCAACCTCCTGGAGAAGGAGAACTACCTGACGTCAGGGCCTGCCGCCGGGCAGGTGCGGCCCCTGGTGCCCCTGCAGCCCGTCACTCAGAACAGGGCCGCCAGGTCCTCCTGGCATCAGAGTTCCTTCCACAGCACCCGCACGCTCAGGGAGGCCGGGCCCAGTGTCACTGTGGATTCCAGCGGGAGGAGGGCGCACATGACTGTGGCCCAGGCGGCGGCAGGGGCAAGTGGGAATATGCTCTCAGCGGAGAGAAGCACTTTCACCGACTCCCAGCTCGGGTGAGTCCCCTTCTGAATCTGCAGCTCAGTCAGTGCCAGCACATTCTGTTCCCACAGCCCTGACAGCGTAAGCTGGCACTTCTGGGGCTGGAGAGAAAGGCTGCCAGAGATAAGTGATTAAAATAATGACTTTTCAGGCAGCTGCCTAATTGACAGATCAGCCTATTTACCTCGGGGACAGGGGCCAAGCTACCTGCTCACATGGCAGCTTTGTGGGGAAGTGTGACATTGAGTCCGGCTGTTCCAGATTACATGCTGGCTGAAGGGATCCCTCTCCTGCATGAAAATCTGCTCTGAACAAGAGCAAACTCCAACGTAGACCAAGAATGTGCATTTTCTTAGTCATTCCTTGAAATAAAGAAAGGAAGAGGTAAAAATGCTTATTCTTAGTGCTAAGCGTGGACGTCAGATGCTGTTTTGGTAACTACTACCATAAAGAGACTGTGAGAACTATGGAAAGGCAGCAATTTCTAGATGTCTCTTTCCTTCCTTTGACACTTGGTACCTTTACTTTTTGATTTCCATCATCGGTGATTTGGAGGGTATTTTTTGGCAATATTGAATGATAAAAATAATTTTTGAAGCTATTCCTTTGCCTTTCCTATTTACTTTATGGCTTGATTTTTGGAACTTAACCTTTATTCAAGTTTAATACTAGAGCGCAAATTTTGTAAACTGAGGAGGTCACTAAGAGAAAGGTTGAGAAATGGATGGATAATTAAATCAGTAACTCTTGAAATAATGATCTTTTAGTGTCATTAGAGTAAACCGTTAAATATGTCATCGTTGTTTGATTGCTAAAGTTGCTTATTGGTACTTGTTACCTCTGATCATCCCTTTAAGTGAAACTGCAGCATACCCATTGACTAGGCAGGCACTGGTGATAAGCTACTTCTCAAGATGTTAGGGCTAATCTAATCTTGAAGCAGGAAATATTTTTTATAAAGTAAAATTCAGCATGAGACTTGTAATATTTCTTGTAGTAGGATCTTTGGCAATATGAACACACTTATAAAGAGGAAAAAATGTATCAGGTAAGTATTTATGGAGGAAAAAGTTGATAAAGGCTTTTAAATGGATAGTTTAAAATATATAGAATGCCTACTATAGTCTAGGATTTGTGATAGGCACAGTTTTGGGTTTTTTTTGTTTTTTTTTTTTTGAGAGAGGGTCTGACTCTGTCACCTGGCTACAGTGCAATGGTGTCAGCATAGCTCACTACAACCTTAAACTCATGGGCTCAAGTGATCCTCCTGCCTCAGCCCCCAGAGTAGCTGATTACAGGCGCACGCCACGATTGCTGACTAATTTTTCTATTTTTAGTAGAGACAGGGTCTCACTCTTGCTCACGCTGGTCTTGAACTCCTGACTTCAAGCAATCCTCCCACCTTAGCCTCCCAAAGTGCTAGGATTACAGGCATGAGCCACTGTACCCGGCCACCCCCATGCTTCTTAAACTACCCTGTCACTTCCCAGTCTCTCAGCCCACTGCAGTAGTGCTTTCACCACACTTTAAAATCATCGTAAGGGTAAGGGAATTTGAACTTACCACGCATCTGACACTTGGCAGGAGCTCTCCATTTATTACTTTATGTTTGCTTGGCCTTCAGAGGTGTAGCTGAATTCTAACATCCGGGGAGCCCGCCTGGGGCAGGGCTGTGTTGTTAGTAGCAGGAATGCTGGTTACTAGGGGATTGTACACACACAAAAAACTGCTGTTTTCTATTTTTATTTTTTACTTTTTTTGTAATGTCTCATTATAAGACATGGTAATATCAAATACCATTATCTGACCAATGGTATTTTACACTGCTTGCTCTTACATTATTTTCATTTACCTGGACACCAGTTTAATATATTATTTAATAACTAAAGTTAAAAAGATTCATTCTGGAGTATATGTTCAGGGGACAATGAGGCCAGGGAACAAATGTTCTTCCTTATCCTCCAGCCCCAGCCCCAACCCCATCTCTCAGGCCACATTCATGCTGGCTTCACAAAGTGTTTTATAAAGTGAGTGGGAAAGGAAGCAGGAAGGAAAGAGGAGGGAGAAGGAAGAAAAGGAGGAAAGATGAAGAGAGAGAGAAAGGGTTGGAGGAGAGGAACACTGCAAGAGACCAGAGGAAAGGAATAGCACTAGCTGGGGATGGGGCACAGAGAAGGTTTTACAGAAGTCATGATATTTGAATTGAGTCTTGAAGAATGGGTAAGAGTTAGGTAGAATGATAAGCTTCCTAGAAAAATGCAAGAAAATGGCTTGTGAAGGGGCAGTGTTTAAGAAGGATTAAAACTCCCATGTGATTGAAGGGTGGTACAGATGATCTGGGAAGGGGAAGAAAAGGGGTTGAGGGTGGCAGGAAATGGGACCAGACTGGGGTCAGAATGTATGCCGTGTTATGGAGTTGGATTCCGCCCCCCCCCCAAGACAAAGTCTTGCTCTGTTGCCTGGGCTGAAGTGCCATGGCGTCAGCCTAGCTCACAGCAACCTCAGACTCCTGGACTCAAGCAATCCTCCTGCCTCAGCCTCCTGAGTAGCTGGGACTACAGGCACACGCCATGATTCCTGGCTAATTTTTCTATTTTTAGTAGAGACAGGGTCTCAGTCTTGCTCAGGCTGGTCTCAAACTCCTGAACTCAAGCAGTCCTCCTGCCTCAGCCTCTCAGAGTGTTAGGATTATAGGCGTGAGCCACCGCGCCCAGCCTGGAGTTGGATTTTACAGATAGTAACAAAATAAAATTTATGCCCTGACAGATATAGCAAACCTTATTGAGGAAGTAAGTCTTCATTTAGTTTAGGAATTGTTTTTAGTGATAAAGTGAAGTAGCTTTGGGTCATCTGGGAATAAATACAGGGCTTCTTTGTGAATCACATTCAGGAAAATAAAGGATTAGAGTAATGGAATTATTTGTGGGTGTTAGAGACAGGAAATTCAAACTTTCCTGAGTCATTTATGGCTTGTAAGATGGATTAATTGCTGAATCATTTTTTTAAAGCTGCATTAAACAGAAGGCTATTCTTATATTATGAACAATCTTTCATCAGTTAAAACACCTATAGTGATGGTTGATAATGACTTAACTTTGCCATTGAGCTTGAGACTTGGAGAATTTTCATTTCTCTCCAAGGCATCAGAGTCATGCATCCAAAGTATTTCCCTCTCTTTTAAAAGAGATGTTTATAATATATTAAATAAAAATGACTCAAATTCTAGTTTTAATAGTTAATAGCCTGCATTTTTTTTTTTTTGCCGGTTAAAATTAACTCCTAAGGCACAACATTTTAAAATATGAGATCTTTATATAATTCACAATATAGATGACAGAAGTGTTCTGCTTCCTTTTTAATACCCTTATACTCATGAGCTAACACTTCTATGTTTGAACAAGTGTTTCAAAAGCAGTAGGTATTAGTTTTTAGTCATGAGGTCCATTACTCCTTATCCCCTCACCTGCGTCACACCCACCCACACGCAAACACACCCTTTACAGCACTACTCACATCTGTACACATATGCATATGTTAGTGGGTTTGCCTGATGGAAAAAAGAATTTAATTTTCTCACTGTGCTTGCTAGCAAATATAAGAAAACACTTTCCCAGGATGTCTTCAGTGTCTCCATTAACTGGAATGACTCCAGTGTGACCCTCTTGGAGCCAAAGAAGTATCTAGATTACTTGTTAACCATGATCTTAAGACGTTGCCATCCTGATTAGGCTTCTCTGAGGCAATTCCTACAGGAGCACTAATGTGCTAGCGTCCACCTTGACAAAAGACTGCCTAAGTCAGTCACCTTCCATTTAGAAATAAAAGGGGAGGAAAAAACATACTCCGATGAGGCATCTGGGAGTTATCATTTTTTACAAGTGGCAATTTTATTTGTCCTCTATAAATTATCCTCTCTGTGTCAAACTGCATCAGACTTCATCATCACTTGCAATTAGTAAAGGACAAAAAAAGTCTGCTATTAGGATAGACAAACTGAATGTCATTGTAGCAGCAAAGCAAATGGTAACAATGTATATAAATTTGTTTTCCTTAAGAAAAAGCATATTTATAATTGCATTTAATTATTATTTTTCCTAATGTATTCTATCAAGCCAGCATGACTTATTTTAGCAAAACAAAACTCAGTTTTCTATTACATGTATTAAATAAGAACATTTTAGAATGCTTATATTTTTAACTCATTTTCAGGTGAAATAACAGATTCTGAGCAGCTCTGAGAAAAATCTAATGACTTTTGAGAGAAGATGTTTCCTCTATAGGTGTGACGTTATTGGGGTAGAAATAATTTTTAGTTTCTGTGAATAAATTTCTTTTAAATTCCATCTAAAAAGTTTTATTGTGCTTTTAAAGACACTTTTTAAGGTGTAATTATCATACTATACACATTTATCTTAAAGAAAGAGTTCAGTATTTTTCTTTGGCATATGTTATGATTCTGTTTTATTCAGTGACATCTTCAGAGGCTAGTCTGATCAGAGGTGGAGTATTTCTGCCACTAGCTTCCTATACCTTCTGACCTCCGGTACCGATTTTTCCTTTGGCTGAAGAAAAGCCAAAGCTCAGATGTTCTAGGTGCTGCCCAGTGTTAGCCGAGTCATCTCTGGAGGATCAAGTTGGTAGGCAGGAGGGAGCAGCTTTGGCATCTTGCTGAATCTGTGGCTCTTTGTCCAGGAATGCAGACGTGGAGATGACCCTGGAGCGAGCAGTAAACATGCTTGATGCAGACCACACGCCACCGTCCAGGATTTGTGCTGCAGCGACTTTCATCCAGCACGAGTGCTTCCAGAAATCTGAAGCTCGGAAAAGGGTGAGTGTCTTCTGAAGTCCAGTGTAAAACCCAGTGTACTTTCACATCTATTGTGGTGACCCTGCAAACTGAAACCAATAATCTGAATATTTAAAAACCTTCATTGAATTAGCCAGGCGTGGTCCCAGCTACTCAGGAGGCTGAGGCAGGAGGATCGCTGGAGCCCAGGAGTTTGAGGTTGCTGTGAGCTAGGCTGACGCCACGGCACTCTAGCTCCAGCAACAGAGCAAGACTCTGTCTCAAAAAAAAAAAAAAAAAAAAAAATCTTCATCGACTTTTTTCATTTAAAAGGAAATATACACTCATTGCCAAAAATATTTCCTGCAATTCAGAAATTTAGAAAGTAAGTCACTACACAGACTTCCCCCTTCATTACCTGTCCCCCAACTCTCCATTTAGAACCATCCCCAGAGGCAATTGTCAATAGTCTATGTACTTTGAGATTTTTGTGAGAGAGAGTGAATTAGTTTTAGGCTAATTTACAAAAACATTAAATATAGAAATGTTTTGCAAATTTTTTCCCATTAAATTATTTCATTAACATGTAGTAACAATTGTTCAGTGAATAGTTTTGTACATGTATCTTTTGACACTTCCCCAAGTTTTCCTATAGGACGGATCCCTAGGGATGGAATCAATAGGTTACTTTACATTTGTTTTTAAAAATGATACATTTGGGGTGTGTGTGTGTGTGTGTGTGTGTGTGTGTGTGTGTGTGTGGAATCATAGTTCCAAAAGGTATTCAGTGAAAAGTAAGTCTCTCCCACCCCACACTGTAGCCTATACCTTCCCTCTCTCCCTCCCCCCCAAGCAATTCTGGGGTATCTTTCTGCACATAGAAATAATTGTTGGAAGAGTTGGTTGAGTGTCCTTTTTTGTTTAAAACAAAATAACAAATGGTAGTATATTGCTTATAGTACTTTATGTTTTTCACATTGTGTCTTGGAAATCTTCAATATATATTAGCCCTGTGTCATTCTTTAAAATTGCTGCATAGATTTCTATTATCTAAATGTACCAGCTTTGTTGGTTCAGTTTTAAACAGCTTTATTGAGGGAAAAATTGACAGTTTTGACATACCTTTTGATACTGCGAAGCCATTAAGATAATGACCAGATCCATTACCTCCAAAGTTTTCTTGTGCCCCTTGGTAATCTGTATATGCACTTCTCCCCAGTCTATTTTCACCCTGCCAACACAACCAGTGATCTGCTTTCTGTCACTATACATTAGATTGAATTTTCTAGATTTTTTTTTTTTTTCCAGAGGCAAAGTCTCGCTCTGCTGCGCAGGCTGGAGTGCAGATCATAGCCCACTGCTGCTTTGAACTCTTAGGCTCGGGTGATCCTCCTGTCACAGCCAGGGTAGCTGGGACTACAGGCACACACTGCCATACCCAGCTAATTTTTTTTATTTTTTGTAGAGATGGGATCTAGGCTGTTCTCAAACGCCTGGCCTCAAGCAGTTCTCCTGCCTTGGCCTCCTAAAGTGCTGGGATCACATGTGTGGGCCATCACATCTGGCTGAATTTTCTAGAATTTTATGTATGTGGAATCATATAGTATATATGCTTTTTTTGTCTGATCTCTTTTACTCAGCTTAACTCTTTTGAGATTCATCCATGTTGTATGTATCAAAAGTTTTGGCTCTTACAAATGAAACAAGTGAACATTTGTGTACAAGTCTTCGTGTAGACATATGCTTTCATTTCTTCTGGGTAAATACCTAGGAGTGGAATACCTGGATGATATGGTAGGTGTACATTTGACTCTTTAAGAAACTGCCAAACCATTTTTTGGTTGCCATTTTATATCCCCACCAGCAATTTATGAGAGTTCCAGTCCCTCTACATCCTAACACTTGATATGATCAACCTTAATTTTAGCCTGTAAGTTTGTAGTGATATTTCATTGTGGTTTTAATTTCCATTTCCTCAATGACTCATGAAAGTTGAACATCTTCTTATGTGTTTATTTGCCATCTATTTGTTGTCTTTGGTGAAATGTGTGTTCAATTCTTTCACCCATTTTTCATTTCATTTTTTGTTTTTTATTATTGAATTATGAAAGTTCTTTATATGTTCTGGATTCGAGCCCTTTTTCACACATATGATTTGGAAATATTTTCTTATACTTGTGCTTTGTCTTTTTATTCTCTTAATAGTTTTTCATTTTAATGGAGTCTTAATTTATTACTTTTTTTCTTTATGAATCATGCTTTCCATGGTGTATTCAAGAAATCTTTCCCAACTTGAGGGTTAGAAGATAATCTCCTATATTTTCTTCTAAAAGTTTTATAAGTGTTATAGTTGGCCTATGGTCCATTTGGGGTTAATTTTTTTTCTTTTTGTTGTCCATGTAAATTCCATTGTTCAGGTTCCATTTCTTAAACAGACTTTACTTTCACTACTCAATTGTCTTTGTACCTTTGTTGAAAAGGAATTGATTGTGTATGTGTGAGTCTATTTCTGGACTGTTTATTCTATTCCATTGATCTATTTGTCTATTTTTATGCAAATAACACACTGTCTTGATTACTACAGTTTTATAATAAGTCCTGCAATTAGGTAATATTAGTCCTCCTATTTTATTCTTTTTCAAAGTTGTTTTGGCTCTTCTATGACTTTTGCAGTTACATTTGAATTTAAAATCTGCCCATCAATTTCCAAAAAAAAAGAGAGAGACTGCTAGGAATTGTTTGAGTGAGATTGCATTGAATCTATAGGTCTCAACACAGAGAGACTTGACACCTAAACAATGTCGAGTCTTCTGACCCATGACCATGGTACAGCTCACCATTTATTTAGGTCTTCTTAAATTTCTCTCAGCAGTATTTGTAGTTTTTACTCTTGAGGTTTTTGATGTCTTTTGTCAGATTTATCCTTATTTATATTTCTAGATGCTTTTATAAATGGTACTTTTTTAATTTCAATTTTTAATTGTTCATTGCTAGTATATAGAAAGACAATTGATTTTTCTATATTGATCTTGCATCCTAAAATAATACTAAATTCACTTATTAGCTCTAGTAGCATTTTTGAAGATTCCATTAGATTTTCTGCACAAAAGATCATGCCATCTGTGAATAAAGACATTTGGTTTCTTCCTTCCAAATCTGGATGCCTTATGTATCTTTTTCTTTTTCTTTTTCTTTTTTTCGTTTTGTACTGACTAGCACCTCCCCTACAATCTTGAAAAGAAGTAATGAGAGTAAGCATGTTATCCTGTTCCTGATCTTAAGGGGAAAGTATTTAGTCTTTCTTTCACTATTAAATATGGTGTTTCCTGTAGGTTTTTTATAAATGACCATATCAAATTGAGGAATTTCCCTTCTACTTTTAACTTAATGGAGTTTTTTTTCTTAAATCAGGAATGGATGTGGATTTTGTCAATTGCTTTTTATGCATTGAAATGTTTCTGTGGTTTTTTATTTTAATTTTGCTATTATGGTAAATAACCTTGATTGATTTTAAAATACCCTATTCCTGGGATAAACCTCACTTGATTATGATGTACTGTCACATTTTTATTTTTGAATTACATTTGCAAAATTTTGTTAAGAAGTTTTGTGCCTATATTTATAAAAGATGTAATCTGTGATTTTCTTTTTCTGTAATGTCTTTGTATGATTTGGGGATGAGGGTAATGCTAGCCTCATAGAATGAATTGGGAAGTATACCCTCCTCTTCAATTTTCTGAAAGTGTTTGGTTAGAATTAGCATTATTTCTTCCTTAAATGTTTGGTAGAATTCACCATTGAAGCCATATGGATCTGAAGTTGATTTTTGTGAGAAAATTCTTAACTACAAATTCGATTTCATTAATTGATAAGGGGCTATTTGGGCTAACAATTTCTTCATTAGTGAGCTTTGGTAGTTTGTGTCTTTCAAGAGATTTGTCCATTTCATCTAAGTTGTTCCAGTGTATCTTCATTTCTTTGTGTAGATGCCATCAGTTACCATTTCCCTTTCCCCGAAGAGAAGAATTTTAGTTGACATTTATTTTAGTGCAGAATTGCTGGTGATGAACTATTTCAGCTTTTGCATGTCTGAAACAGAATTTCATCTTTGCTTTTGAAAGGTATTTTCACTGGTTATAGAATTCTAGGTTGACAATTTTTAAATATCAGTATTTGAAAGTTGTTGCTCTACTGTCTCTCACTTTCATTGTTTCAGACAAGAAGTCTCCTGTCATTTTTATCTTTGTTCCTCTGTACATAATGTGCCTTTTCCTCCCACTTCTGCCTTTAAGATTTTCTGTTTATCACTAGTGTTGAGTAATTTGGTCACATGTGCCTTAGTGTAGTTTTTCTTATGTTTCTTGTGCTTGAGAGTTCATTGAGTTGCTTAGATTTGTGAATTTCTACATTTCATCAAATTTAGAAATTTTTCAACCATTAGTTCTTCACATATTTTTTTCTTGTTCCCCTTTTGGGAACTATAGTTACACACATATTAGACTGCTTGAGATCTCTTTTTTTTCTTTTAGTCTTTTTTCTCTGTGTTTCTTTTTGGATAAGTTCAATTGTTATGCTTTAAATTTGCTAATGTTTTCTTCAGCAATGTTTAATATATCATTAATTTCATTCAGTGTATTGTTTAATTTCATACATTATAGTTTTCATCATTAAAAGTTAGATTTGAGTATTTTTTCATATCTTCTGTGTTTCTACTTAACATGTTCTATTTTTGCTCAAGATTTTTGAACATATGGAAGACAGTTAAAATTGCTGCCTTAATGTCCTTGTCTACTAATTCTAAAAGCTGTGTCTATTCTGGGTAGTTTTTGATTTATTGGTGTTTCTCCACATCATGGGTGATATTTTTCTTCTTCTTTGGCAGTTTTTATTGGATCCAAGGCATTGTGAATTTTATCTTGTTGTAGGCTGGATATTTTTATATTTCTGTAAATATTGTGCTTTGCTCTGGGATGCAGTTAAGTTACTTGGAAACAGTTTGATCCTTTCAAATCCTACTTTGAAAATTTGTTAGGTGGGACCAGAGCAGCAAGTATTCTAGAGTTAATTAGTCCCTACTTTTTAAAGCAAGACACTTCTGAGAACTCTACCCTAATGTACTATGAATTTTGAGCTTTTTCTGGCTTTTCAGGCTGACTGGTGAGAATAGTCACTATTCCTGGACCTGTGTGAACATGAGGAGCTGTTCCCTTAAATCCTTTTGCGTGGTTATTTCCTGGGCCTCAGGCAGTTTCCTTACACACACGCACTAATTAATACTCTACTGAATACTAGAGGGAGACCCTCTGCAGATTTCAGGTGTTCTCTTTCTATGCAGCTCTTGTTTTTGGTACTCTTTTCTGCAACCACTAGCACATTTGGTCTCTCACACTCTGAGCTCTGTGTCCTCAGCTCTGCCTGCTGGATTCCACTTAGATTTTCTCTCTCTGCCCCATAGCCTGGGAACTCTGTCAAGGCAGTGATCTGAGGCAGTAGCGGGACTCACCTTGCTTGTTTTCTATCTCTAAGGAATCATTGTCCATCATTTACTCATATCCAGTTCTTGAAGCCATTGTATGTTTTGTTCAGTTTTTTTTTTTTTTTTTTTTTGAGACAGAGTCTCGCTTTTGTTCCCCAGGCTAGAGTGAGTGCCTGGCGTCAGCCTAACTCACAGCAACCTCAAACTCCTGGGCTTAAGCGATCCTACTGCCTCAGCCTCCTGAGTAGCTGGGACTACAGGCATGCGCCACCATGCCCGGCTGATTTTTTCTATATGTATTTTTAGTTGGCCAGATAATTTCTTTCTATTTTTAGTAGAGACAGGGTCTCGCTCTTGCTCAGGTTGGTCTCGAACTCCTGAGCTCAAACAATCTGCCTGCCTCGGCCTCCCAGAGTGCTAGGATTACAGGCGTGAGCCACCGCGCCCGGCCTGTTCAGTTTTTTAATTGTTTCAGGCAGTAGGTAGTAGTTGACTGCTTATTACTATTGAGTCATTTTTAATTTTAATAAATAACTTCCTGATAAATCCTCCCCAAAATTGTTCAGATTTACACTCCTAATATCAAAGTGCCCATTTCTATGTACCATTACTACCATAAGATATTATTCTTTTGTTTGTGTTTGTTTTTGTTTTTCTGATAAACAAAAAATGGCATCTCATGATAGTAGAAATTTTCCTATATTTTGAAATCAAGGCCATTAGTTGTTTAGTTTAATCAAACAGAGTTACAGAGAAAAATCTTTTTTTTTTTTTTTTTTTTGAGACAGAGTCTGACTCTGTTGCCCGGGCTAGAGTGAGTGCCGTGG
>CM052440.1:60958092-60978549 GCA_028533085.1 Varecia variegata
TTTTTTTTTTTTTTTTGAGACAGAATCTGGCTCTGTTGCCTGGGCTAGAGTGCCATGGTATCAGCCTAGCTCACAGCAACCTCAAACTCCTGGGCTTAAGCAATCCTACTGCCTCAGCCTCCCGAGTAGCTGGGACTACAGGCATGCGCCACCATGCCCGGCTAATTTTTTTTCTATATATTTTTAGTTGGCCAGCTAATTTCTTTCTATTTTTTTAGTAGAGACGGGGTCTCGCTCTTGCTAAGGCTGGTCTCGAACTGAGCTCAAACGATCCACCTGCCTCGGCCTCCCAAGTGCTAGGATTACAGGTGTGAGCCACCGCGCCTGGCCTATATAAATATACTTATGCACACTTTTATAAGATTTTTCATCATCTTTCATGCATAAACTATGCCTATTATATATCATCTGCCATTTTAGTTTATTTAAAGTAGAATGAGAACTTAATGGCACCAATTGATTGGATTAAATGATTCTAGATTTTACATTTTCTCCTAGTCTCTTAGTCTCTCTCTTTCATCCACAACTAATTACAGTGTTTTTAAGCTTTTCACCTTTATCTATTTTTTTTCAAAGCATTCAGATTAATTTCCAGAGAAATACAAACTCTTTCCATACTGATATTTTATCCATTGACAGAATAGGTAAATAAATTACATAATTATAACAACAAATGCAGTTGACATAAATGCATTGGGAAACCAACCTAAGTTACTGTTGGTTAACATGTAACTCAACTGGGAGAAATAGGAGTGCAGAGGGCCACATAGAATAACCTACCAGCTTTAATGGTGCTCTGGGAATCGAGTAGGTTTCACAGAGGGTAAAGAGAATGCGGTTGATTAACCCTGTAGATCAGTTAAGTAGAGGTCAAACAAAAGAGCTTGTACTGATTTTTTACACCTCTATTTCTTCAATCAATCATGAAGTGGAGCACCTTATGGTCTATTTCTTGACCTTGTATTTCTTCAGTTAATTGTCATTTTTTTTTATCCATTGTATATTTTTTCTACTAAGATATGTGTCTCTTTCTTAATGATTTGTAGGAGTTCTTTACCTATTATGTATATTAATCCATTGTTACCTGTGTGGCAAATATTTTCTCCTGCTTTATTTTTGTTGTTGTTCTTTAACTTTGCTTATGGTGTCTTTCATCATGAAGGATTTAAAAATTCTTACAAAGTCAAATTTGTCAATATTTTTCTTCATGGCATCTGTATTTGAAGTGTTGCTTTGAAAGACCTATCCCCAAATCTAGATTGCTTTTGGTTTCAAAAGTTATATAATTACTGAGTATTTCTCACTGACCCTTTCCCTATGTGTTTGTTCCTTGGGAAGAATAAGTAAGGATTTTTAAAGATATTTGCTAATAATGAACCTTCTTTTATACCTATAGGTGAAGTGAACTGAGCTAAAAATTGGTCCTTTAGAGATAGTGAGATAAAGGTTTAAATCTTTTTTTTTTTTTTCCCAGTTTTCAAAAACTTGGGTGTTACTACGTGCACTTCCATTTTGTAATATGGAATTACTTGAATCTTTCTTTTGTTACCCAAGTTGGGCTAGATTTCCACTATATCTTAAATTACTAATTTGATTACAAATATCATTTGGCTTATACATAGAATTGAAGCTGTGCTTGCCTACTTTTATTCAGACATAAGTTAGACAAAGACTGGTTTTGAGAATAATGAAACATGAAAATTATATACAAAGCTAAAAACAGATATGCTTCATAGAGAATCTAAGAATGATAATGTTGTAACCTAAGAACATTCACAAAATTCCACTTATATTAAGCATGGTGCTATAGTTTTTGAATTTATGTATGAAAGACAATTATAGACATAAAGATCAAAACTTTAAATCATAAAGTCAGTGGCAGATTTTCAGTTCTCATTTTATTTGAGTAGAACTCTTAGTGTTTGACACTGTTGATCGCTCCCTCCTTTTTAAACACTTTCTTCTTTTGCCCCACAGTCTCTGGTTCTTTGTCCATCTCTTTGGCTCCTCCAAGTTTCCTCTGTGAACAATTTATCCTCTACCTGTCCTGTAAACATTCACATTCCTTAAATGCTTTCCCCAGGACTTTTCTTATGCGACACCATCTCCTGACCTGCCTCATCCACTCCCCTGGTTTCATTTGTGATCTAGATAGTGATGACTCACAATCTCCAGCCCACACCTCTCCCCTGGGTTCCAAACCACGTGCCCATCAATTTCCTGGATGTCTCCACTGAACTTAACATCAGCTTATCCAAAAACAAACACATCGTCTTCTTTTATTCTCTACCCCCCAACCTGTCATCTAAACTTGTTCTTCCTGCTGGGTTGGGAGGCAGGAAGCTGGTGGTTTGAGCACAGACTCAAAAGTCACTTGGAGCTGAGTTTGAATCTGACCACCCTAATTACAAGAGTGCCCTTGGGCAAGATATTTTACCTCTCTCAGCCTCAGCTTTCTTACCTATAAAGTAGAAATGGTAGTCCTACTACAAAGAGTTGTAAGAATGCAATCAGATAATTGTACACCACCTACCCCAAAGTAATAACTCAGAGCATATTATTTCCTCTGTCAGCAAATGGTAGTTTACCCAGGTAGTTTGATGCCAAAACTTGAACAGAGTCTTTGAACTTTCTGTTTTCCTTATCTCATATTCACTCAGTCTTCAAGTCCTATTAATACTACTCCTAAAAGAGTCTTGAATCTAGCCATGTCTTTCCCTCCTTACTCAGTGCCACTATCCTGGTCATGTCACCATAATCTGTTAATACAGCTGTCCCCTGATTAATATCCCTGACTCCATTCTTATCCATTCCTAATACAATCTCCTCACAGCCCCCAGGGAGAACTTTTCAGTAACTGCCTCTCTTGCCTGCAGGATAAAAGACAAGTCCCTTAATTTAGTCTATAAGTCCCATCTTAAAATGGTGTCATTTCTGAGTATGCCTCATATCTCATCACTGACGTAATGACTGCCATAAATGCTTGCAGAATCTTATTATAAAACTAATTCAAGCTGGCCGTGGTGGCCCACCTGTAGTCCCAGCTACTTGGGAGGCTAAGAAGTTCGTTATAAGAAATTTGGAAAATTAAAACAAAAAGAAAATGCAGCCATAATTCATAATCCCACCATTGTCAGCACTTGGGTATTGTTCTCTAATTTTTGTGTGTGTGTGTGCATGTGTATGTAAAGAGATAGGGTTTCGCTCTGTTGCCCAAGCTGGAGTGCAGTGGCGCAATCATAGCTTACTGCAGCCTTGAACTCATGGTCCAGCAGTCTTCCTGCCCTCAGCCTCCTTTGTAGCTGGGACTACAGGTGCATGCCACTACACCCAGCTAATTTGTTTATTTTTTTTTAGAGATGGGGTCTCACTATGTTGCCCATGCTGGTCTTAAACTCCTGGTCTCAAGCAACCCTCTCACCTGAGCCTCCCAAAGTGCTGGGATTAAAGTTGTAAGCCACCACACCTGGCATTGTTCTCTAATTTGTTTTGTTTTGTTTTGTTTTTGAGATAGAGTCTCTGTCGCCCGGGCTAGAGTGCCGTGGCATTAGCCTAGCTCACAGCTACCTCAAACTCCTGGACTCATGAGATCCTCCTGCCTCAGCCTCCCAAGTAGCTGGGACTACAGGTGTGCACGACCACGCCTGGCTAATTTTTTCTATTTTTTTAGTTGCCTGGCTAATTTCTTTCTTTCTTTTTTTTTTTTTTTTGCTAGTAGAGACAGGGTCTGGCTCTTGCTGAGACTGGTCTCGAACTCCTGACCTCAAGCAATCTTCCTGCCCTGGCCTCCCAGAGTGCTAGGATTACAGGTGTGAGCCACCACGCCTGGCTTGTTCTCTAATTTTTAATGCATACATTGACATATGTGCAATCAAATTGAATATGCAGCTTTGTGGGGATTTTTTTGTTTTGATTTTTAAAAGCATGCAGAAATATAGGCTTGTTGTTTAAAAATATAGAAAATGGCAGGTCCTATTCATTATTCAGACCTTCACCACTTCTCCCAAATCCCCTAACCTCATTCCCTTTATGCCTGTGTTTATGAGTAGAAATGCATAGATATTTTATTCCATTTTTCCAAAAACAAATCATAAGAATTTTCTTATAATATTAACAATATTTTGTAAATTTCAGCTTAATGGTAACATGTTAACAGTGATAATAGTAGCTACCATGTGTTGAGTAACTACTATGTGCCTGGCATGTAATTGCTAACCTTATACAATAATTCTCATTCAACTGATGAGGGAACTGTATGACTAATAAAATGTCTATGCATTCAAACACTGCTCTGCCTCTTCCTTAATCCACCTTAATGTGTGGATATGTGACAATTAACCATCCACGAATTTTTCCCCCTTGTTGGATATTTATGGTTTCTTATTTTTCACTATTATACATGATAGTTACTATTTTTATATGTTAGTCTGTGTCTGCATTTCAAATTGTTTCCTAAGAAAGGTTACCAGAAGTGAGTATTTTAGAAGTTTTGACACATAGTGCCACTTGCCTTCCTGAAAGGTTATGCCAATTTACAGGGAGTGATTAATTCTAATGGGAGGGAAAGGAGAGAAAGGGAGTGACATTTCACAGAGGAGTTGACATTTGAGCTGGATCACACAGGATGCATAAGGCTTTGTCAGAAGAGAGGCAGAACCTTCCAGACAGGGGAGGGAGTGAGAGCAAAGGCACTGCAGCATGAGAGAGCCTTTGCATCAACAGAGTCAGTTTGTTCCCTGAGCTTATTTGCAACCAGAAATCGTCATCATTTCCTTATTTTATAGTTAGCAGGGAAGAAAATCAGAATAAAGCCAGAGAGGAAGTTAGAATTCTAATATGTGATTCTGCCCTTGCATATATTTAGAAACCATCTCAAATGAAAGCTTTTTTGAAGTTCTGAGATAGTCATATTAGTCTTTTTTCCTTTCCCCAAAGTGGGGAAAAATGTGGTGAGGATTCAGTATAACTGGGAAACCCATCAACTCTCTCTAGTCCCAACTGCTTCCCTGAATTTTAAAGAACAGGACAAGCACATTTGACATTGGTCCTTCTGTATGTAAGATTTATCACTTACCGTTTTCTAGTTAAATGCAAGGAGGAGTGTCTTCAATTTCTTGCATGGAACAGGATTTTTAGCCATTTGCTTGATAAAATGGATAAAAGTAACTAAAGTCTATTTTTAAATTTAGGACAAGTGCCAGACACTAGGAAGTCAAGGTATACAGTGAGGAGAGCTGTAGCCAGATTTCAGCCTTTATCTGGCACTGGTGTGTCTGCAGTTCCCTCTTTCCGGGCTGCAGCAAGTGCTGAAAGCCAAGGGGATAAAAGGGACAGACTAAGAGAGCCAGGCAGAGCCAGGAAGGCTTCCTCATGCCACTTTACACTAATCCTGTCATCGCAGCTCAAAATGCAATATGGCCAGTGAGCCATTTCACATCAGATTCTGAAGGAGGCAACTTATAAATTATATTATATTATATATTATATTATATTAAATTATATTATAAATTAATAAAATATTTCTAAAGCTGCCAAAGTACGCCAGGACAAATAGGATTCTCTTTTTGCACCTGATGTGTATACCACTACTGTGAAGATTTGGTCTAGCGGGAATTCATAAAGTTTGTAAAGTATGAATTTAAGCCCCTTAAAACCTAACTATGAAATAAAAATTGAAGGAATTAGGAAACATGAATGTCTGGTTGTTTTAAAATAAACTATGGGTTTTTTTGCTTTTAAGGAAGGTTAATACAGTTTGAATATTCCTTATCTGCAATGCTTGGGTCCAAAAGTGTTTTCAATTTCAGGTTTTTTCAGATTTTGGAATATTTGCATTATACCGGTTGAGCATGCTCAATCTGAAAATCTAAAATCTGAAATGCTCCCTTGGAGCATCATGTTAGCACTTAAAAATTTTCAGATTTTAGAGCATTTCAGATTTCAGATTTTCAGATTAGGGTACTCAACCTTTAATGGGAATAGATGATCTGTTGAACCACATTTAATCGATAGCTAAGAAATATTTATCATTGTCATTGTCATACAAGTACATTCGAATGGCTTTAGACATAGTCCAACAAAATTGTGGTGGCCAGTCTCCCATCTGTCTCCTGTTCTGCAAGTGTCTCCTCGGAAGGGAGCCAGCATGTGGAAGTGTCACTCCTCAGTACTACCGGTGAAGCCGTAGTGGTATCAAAACAGTATTTTAGTCCTAAGGTTCTTGCAAGCTATTAGATAATGTATATAAAACTCTTAACCCTATGCTGGCACTTCTTTTTTTCTTTTTTTTTTTTTTTGTTTGAGACAGAGTCTCGCTTTGTTGCCCGGGCTAGAGTGAGTGCCGTGGTGTCAGCCTAGCTCACAGCAACCTCAAACTCCTGGGCTTAAGCGATCCTACTGCCTCAGCCTCCCGAGTAACTGGGACTACAGGCATGCGCCACCATGCCCGGCTAATTTTTTTTTTTTTCTATATATATTTTAGTTGGCCAGATAATTTCTTTCTATTTTTAGTAGAGACGGGGTCTCGCTCTTGCTCAGGCTGGTCTCAAACTCCTGACCTCGAGCGATCCGCCCGCCTCGGCCTCCCAGAGTGCTAGGATTACAGGCGTGAGCCACCGCACCCGGCCATGCTGGCACTTCTTAATGACAGAAGTAGAAGGAGGAAGAGTTGATATTTTTGCTTTTTTATTATTATTGTGGGTTGTTATGGTTATTATTTTTATTATTTAGGTTATTTTACAACCTTGATTTTTATTCCTGCCTTGCTAGTCTTCTCCCCAGTCCTAACAAAGAAAGAGGTAAGATTGGAAGTCTCTGTTCTCCATTCCATTTGTCTGTCTGTGAAAGGGAAGCTGAGCTTGATACACAGGGAATATTCACAGTGTCCCCGGGCCAGGTGTGCAGCTCTCCCCTGAGCATACACTGGTGCCAGTTAGGGAGTCCTTCATGACTGATGAACTTCGTCTGAGAGGGAAGCTCGTGCCCATCCATGAAAAGCTATTTCCTCAAAATTTCTCCATTAAGATGGTGAAAATAACTGAGATCTTTATCAACTTAAAAATTCCAAAATCAGATACAAATGGAAGCCTATAAGAAGGAAATCCCTCAGTTCACAACTTAAGATTTCATTTCCCCAACCCTGTGTCTACCTCTTAATTTATTGAGTTCACATTTGCAGCCTAAAACACAAGATCACCTTGCTCAGATTGGCATTATTTGTCCTCTTCTTACATAACCATAAGTGTCAGAATCTAAACCATCTATTTTTTTCCCCATTCCTGTTTTTGCCCTTTCTCTAACAGCATGCTCTCTCTTTCTTGCATATTTGAATAGAAGAAATATTTTTAAAATAGCACATTAAAAAGTGCAAAATTGGCTGGGCAAGGTGGCTCATGCCAGTAATCCTAGCACTCTGGGAGTCCAAGGTGGGAGGATTGCTTGAGCTCAGGAGTTTGAGACCAGCCTGAGCAAGAGTTTGACCCTGTCTCTACTAAAAATATGAAAACATTAGCTGGGCATGATGGTGCATGCCTATAGTCCCATCTATTTGGGAGGCTGAGGCAAGAGGATTGCTTGAACTCAGGAGTTTGAGGTCGCTGTGAGCTATGAGGATGCCACTGCACTCTAGCCTGGGTGACAGAGTGAAACTCTCTCAAAAAAAAAAAAATTGCAAAATTACGTTATTTACTTAAATTAAGATGCTTGCATTTTATATAAATCTACTTAAATACTCAAAGCAATTGATTATAAAAATAGCCTCATTTATGATTAGTTTGCATTGCTACTGAGGTTGCCATGGTAAAGGAATTTTTATTTCTACTATTGATGAAGGTGATTTCTATAATATTTATTTTTTTATATTGACTATAAAGTTTTGTCCTATAAAAAAAACTTATATGTTAAATAATTTGGGGTTCTCCCATAAAACTTTCCTTATTCCCCAGATTCCCAGTTCTCTTCATTTTTATTGTGCTTCTCTCAGTTAACTCTCTCTATTTAGCTGGCACCTATACACCCTTTATCACTTAATTTTCCCCTTCAATTATTTCATAGGTTTCAGTCTTAACTTTCCAGATTTATTGTATGCTTCTTGATGACAGCTACTGCCTTATAGTAGGGGTATATTCTACACTGTGAGTCTCAATTGTGTCACACGCAGTTGTTGACTGAGAAGAGTGATAATCAGCACAGTGAACTTCATCTGTTCTTATGACGTTGAATGTCCTGATGCCACATCAAAATTAATAAATATCCGAAATATGCATCTACTTCTTCCCTAGGTGAATCAGCTTCGTGGCATCCCCAAGCTTCTGCAGCTCCTAAAAGTTCAGAATGAAGATGTTCAGCGAGCCGTATGTGGGGCCTTGAGAAATTTGGTATTTGAAGACAATGACAACAAGTTGGAGGTGGCTGAACTAAATGGGGTCCCTCGGCTGCTCCAGGTGCTGAAGCAAACCAGAGACTTGGAGACTAAAAAACAAATAACAGGTAGTGCATACGGAATGTCAGAGCATAACCCAGCCAGATGTTATGTCATCTGCTCTACTTAAGTTTCATGGGACAAATGATTGATGGGCTCATTGTTATCCAAGAGCTGGCTTTAAAAGAACCTTGTTACCTACTGCTGGCTTAGACCCCAGATTTGAGCCCTGTTTGAATTCCTTTTTCAAAGGAGAAAATATTCTGAGGCTTTTGCTTAATATTTTTAACTAGAAACTGTATGCACCTTTGACTAAATGTCTTTAAAACAACTTCCTGACAAGACTAACTGCATGCAAATTCTACATAAATTCACTCACTAATAGCCCGCTTTGTAGTTTGAGAACATGTGAGGTCAGTATCATTCCAGGTGTCCAAAACATTCTGAAGAAATGACAAAGAACCACACCCAGTTGTTTTTATTATTTACTCAACAATCAGCTTGCTGGATCTATGCAAAGAAAGTGAAATGGAGAGTCAAATAGTTTCCCAATGTAGAGGATCAGTTTGGTCAAATTAGTCAAAATATCAGAAACAATTTTTCTCAATATTTTCACCACCTGGACTCCTCTCAGTACCACCTGCCTAGCTCACCTGCCCCTCAGACCCCCCAAAAAAGAGAAAATTAAAAGAGTGGCTGGATATATATTTTTAGTTCTCTACTTCATATTTCTGTTCAAATACTGATTCGAACAAACATATCTTCTCTGCCCAATGAACTGGAAATATGAAATAAATGGGTAGAATTAAAACAACAATTTTAGTAGTATGTCCTCAAAGCATGAAGAAAGGGGACTAGTTTCATTTAAATGAGTAGTGCATAGTATTGCAGTAGAGGAGGAACCCTCCCTTCATTACTGTCAGCTCTCTGCTCATGCTCTCTGGACGCAGGACAAAGAGTGCAGGAAGCATTACTGAGTGCAATCATGAGGAAATATTTATTGTCAATGTCTCAAGTGATATACATACATTTTTAAATTTAATTATGACAAAAATCTTAGGTTTCTGGGTATTAAATCGGAATTTTACAGATAAGGAAACCAAGGCTCAGAGAAGTAAGCACTTTTCCAATATTGCATATAAAAGTTTTTTTAAAAAATAACAATAATAGTTAACTGTGTTCTGGTAAATACTTTAAAAAGAATATTGTTTTGAACTGAATGTATTTTGCATTTCTGCTTTCCTCACTTTGTTATACGATAGTTTTCATTTTTTCTATAAAAATTTTGTCATATCATCTCTACCTATTTACACCTTAAAATATCGCATTTTACATTTTGATACATTTTAATTTTATGAAATTATATGAAGGGTTGTATCATGCTACCCTTCTGCCAGCATGCTGTCATGTCCCATGAGAGATTTCCTTTCATATGCTTGACTTATATAAGAATACCTGCAAAAATTAAGAGTGATTGCATTCATTTAACCAACTTTTGCAGAGCAACTTTCAGGTATCAGGCACTGAGAATCACAGCCTAGGGAGGGTGTGGATTTTGTTCTTCCATCTACTAAAGACATGAAAGATTATGTGATGGTTGGCATTAAAATAAAAGACCAAACCTCACTCTTCGAGCCTAACCTTTTCTTCATTAAGAGATAGTAATGACCAGCCTGAGCAAGAGCGAGACCCCGTCTCTACTAGAAAATAGAAACAAATTATCTGGCCAACTAAAAATATATAGAGAAAAAATTAGCCGGGCATGGTGGCGCATGCCTGTAGTCCCAGCTATTCGGGAGGCTGAGGCAGTAGGATCGCTTAAGCCCAGGAGTGTGAGGTTGCTGTGAGCTAGGCTGATGCCACGGCACTCACTCTAGCCCGGGCAACAGAGTGAGACTCTGTCTCAAAAAAAAAAAAAAAAAAAAAAGAGATAGTAATGAACCACAGGAGAGAATCAAACAGATTGTCTTGTTTAACAGCCAGAAAAGACTTCATGGAGGAGGTATATTTCATAGTGGGCCTTAAAAGAGGGATGGCCTTGGATTGGTGTTTTGAAAGAAAGAATGAAAGTTATTCCTGGCAAAGTGAGCATCGCTAACAAGCCAGGAGGCAGAGAGAAGCTGCTGGTCATCTAGAGGAGACTTGGAAAATAGAGTGATTAGAGTTGGGTGCATGGTGGTTGGAAAGCCTGGGAGGGCATGTGTGGGAGGGTGTCAAGGGAATGATCCATTGAACCACGCTGTCTCTTCTCTTGCATAGGCAACAGCAGACTAAAGTCCGGGAACGTTCTGTGAGATTGATGCCATAGAAACCATCTGGGCATCATTAGATAATCTATAGAGCTGATAAATGGGAGTTGATTGTATAATGCCCAGGATTTCTAGTGCAAGCCAAACATCCCTACTGGAAGGTGTTCATTACATGCCAACTAAACTGAACTGACACTTGAACATGTGATACAAATCCCTCTAAATTACTCCCTTTAGCTCTGCTAATAGAAGAACTGCATAAGTGCTTTCTGGGTTTTGGATTTAAATTGTTGACCTAATATGGACCTGTTTATATCTTTGTTTAGAAACACAAAGCAAGTAAGCATACATGTGAATCTTTTCCTATTGGTCTATTTCTTAGACTTTTTTGGAGCCCTGTTATGTGTTAGTCACTAAGCTAGGGCTTTCCGTTTTTCATCTGTTTCTCCTGACAACTCCATAAAGGGTGGGAGCATAATTGATGATTTACATGTGATAAGGGGTAAGTAAATTGTCCAAGGTTACACAACCAGGAAAGAACAAAGCCCAGGTTGGAACCCAGTTTTATTTGGGTGTTTTGCTATAGCATCCCACCCGCTCCTGTTGGGGCACGTGGTGACTCATTTGTGTACATCTTTGGGAAGAGGCTTGTCTTTGGGAGTCTGATCGGAGAGCTCTACCTCACTCCCTTTTTGTCCCTTCCCCTCTCTCTCCTGTCCTCTGCCTTGATTCAAGCCATCTTCATCTCTGTGCTCTACTCACTCCTGCAGTAGTGAGTAGCGGCCTCTTACCTGGCCTCAGTGATTCAGCATTACACATTGCCAGTCTGTCCTCTGCTCTGCTTCTAGTGATTTCTTTATAATAAGTACTGTCCCAGTATCCTCCCTGTTACCTGTAAGATTAAGTCCGTACCCTGTAGTATCCCACACAAAGATGTTATGATGTGAGCCCAATGACCACTGCCAGCAGAGTCTCCTCTCATACCCTTCTAGCCCAGGTTCTGAAATCCTGAAGACCTGCCAGTTTGCTCCATGTCTATTCTCTGTCTTGGTATCTTTGTCTCTGCTCTTATTTTGGACTGGAATCCTTTTCCATGCCTAGGCTGTTTGGTGAACCCGCGCATTCTTCAATAGCTAACTCAGCTTCGCTTCTCTGAATGCAGCATTTCCAATGCTGTCTTCCTCTCTCTCCCATCAGCAGAGTTTTGAAGGAAGAGGCTTCTCTAAACTACTTTTTTTTTTTTTTTTTTTTTGAGACAGAGTCTCACTCTGTCACCTGGGCTAGAGTGCCGTGGAGTCAGCCTAGCTCACAGCAACCTCAAACTCCTGAGCTCAAGCAATCCTCCTGCCTCAGCCTCCTGAGTAGCTGGGACTACAGGCGCGCGCCCCCATGCCCGGCTAATTTTTCTATTTTTAGTAGAAACAGGGTCTCACTCTTGTTCAGGCTGGTCTTAAACTCCTGACCTCAAGCTATCCTCCCACCTAGGCCTCCCAGAGTGCTAGGATTACAGACGTGAGCCACTGTGCCCAGCCCTCTAAACTACTTTTGCATCCTTTAATATTAGGTTGCCACTTGTGTCCTGCCTGTATATTTATTTGCAGTACCAACTGCAGTGTTCATGTAAGTTTCTCTACAACTACAGATGTCTAACCGAATGTAAAAAAGAGGCTTGTGGCCTGAGAATATCTAGATTACACACAAATAGGAGAATAGGGTTTGTTTTAAGATAAAATCCTGATTTTTTTCTGGCCGAAACATAAAAAATGAACCATCTGTTTTTATGTATAAATGAGAAGTGCAGCATCAGAACTTTGTGTACTGGGAAAGAATGTAAACTCACTGACCTTTCTGGCATTTTCAGTACCAGCATAAAAGGGAAGCTCTTCCCTCTTCCAATGAAAGGACTTCAGGATCAAAGACTTTCCCGCATGAAATTGTTCTCTCTCCTTTACCAAATGAGTGTGGTAGTGTCACTTTAATTGTAATGAGAACGGCACATCCTAGTCTCAGAAGTTCATCTTCAAGGTCACTGAATGGTTAGCATTTTCTGGAGTGAGCAGGGCTTTGCCTTGGGTTAAAACTAGTCATTATAAGAAAGAAGCAGGAGTTCTTGTCCCTCCTAGACATATTACATAAGGAAGAGTCAGGGGGTGATTGTCAGTGACATTTGTTTAAAATGCATATTGACCTCTGCATATTTTATGGAAACACTTAATTGGATTGCTGCATTTTAATAAAATATTTAAAGTATTTTACTATAAAATATTCATTATCCATCTTCTTTGAGCAATTGTATGTTATTTTATTTTGCATTCATAATGTACAACAAGATATCCTGGGTTTATGTATAAGTTGGAATAAATGGCCTTTCCAATAATCTGATATTCTAGGTAAGATCTGCAAAATTTAGGTGAAAGAGGGAGTATATCATGGAAGGAAGTTGTAAAAACATATTCCTCCTGCTCTGTGACCACTTTGAAAAACAAGGTTAAAAAGAACCAGTTCTCTTTCTTGTCCTTGTTGTATTTGTCATTGCCGTCATTTTTTCCTCCTCTTCCTCATTCTTTTTCACTGAAGATAGGGATTCATTTAGTCATAAAATTTGTAAGTTTTGCTACCTAAGTGTTAATGCAGATTCAGTTAAATGACTGTATTTCCTGTCCGAAAGGGCAGTATTATTAAATGTGGGTTTTAATATCTGAGACCCCTTTACTAGTTAGCTATTTTTTGCAAACATCACATTTGGCAATATGTTTCTGGATAATGTAGGTATCATTATTTCTCTTATAATTGATAATTATTCAAATTATATCCCTTAACAGAGTGGTCCCCAGCCTTTTTGGCACCAGGGACTGTTTTCATGGAAGACAATTTTTCCACAGGGACTGGGAGGTGGGGTGGGGGATGGTTTGGGGATGATTCAAACACATTACATTTATTGTGCACTTTATTCCCATTATTATTACATTGTAGTATATAATGAAATAATTATACAACTCGCCATAGGTTAGGGGCTCCTGCATTAAAAGAATCCAGTTCCCTTTCGTTTTGGCTAGAATGAGAGCCTCATGGTAGAAAATTGTAGGCAGACCAGCTGCGACAACGAACTATAATAATAGGTATTTAGGTACTATGAATAAATTGACTAAAAGTTAAAGGTGAGAAATGAAAACTTAATATTTGGGGAACATAGAATCTGATCATTGAAAGAGACATCTGTTTAGAGTCATCTAGTCCCTTGGTTTCCTAATGTCAGAAATTGGAATGATTTTTTAAAATATAAATTCCTAGAATCCAACCTGAGATTCTGGCTCAGTAAATTTGAGGTGTGGCCCAAGACTAAATGACTCTGATTTGTCACTGGGCTCATTTGGAAACCGCTCATCTAGTCTAATTTCAGGATAAAACCCCTTGTCAACATTTTGATAAAGGATAAGCTAATTTTTATTCGCTTCAGTGATAGAGCTGGATCTTGCGAGTTAAGTCTTTCAGTTTTCTTCAAAGCTCTCTTAGAAGTTTATCCTTTCGGTGAGCCAAAATCTCCTTCCTTGTAATTTTCACTTGTTGGTTCTGGTTTTGCCTCCTATAGTCACCGAAACGTACATCCAGCTGTTTAAGTTTGTGTTTCTAAGTTACTAGAGAACATGCATTCCTATGTACATTAGCCCCTAATATCTTTTCGCTTTGTATTAAGTACTTTCCCAATTTTTCTACTGATGTTTCATTTTTTAATGATGTATAAGAACTCTATATATTAAGAGTATAAACCCTTTGTCCCATATTATTGTACACATTTTCCCAATTTATAGTTGGTTACTACTGATTTTATGAGTATGTGAGGGTGTATGCATATATATGTGTATAATCCCAAATCTCTATTGAACATTTTAGTTTTTTTTCCAGATTCTTGCCACCCAGAAGTTTGACAGGCATGACATCTCTATACAATATCCTACATCAAAAATTATGGTAAAACTACCCAAACCATATACTTCTGTAGAAATAATATAGAATGCCAAGCTCTAAAGGATATTGACTGTTGACGGAAAACTCCGCTCCCTTTGTTCAAATTAATCCTCTCTGGTTTTTATTGTAAGGTGTACTTTCCCTTTGAGTGCCCTGTGTGGTCCTTTTTAGAAAGAGTTGAAACATCATTATGCTTCACATTTTTAAGCTTCTGGAAGGCAGAGACTGTTAATTTGTTTGCTTATTTAGAACTCAGGAAGCTTTTCTTTCTAACTTTCTTTTGTAGCTTAGTAACCAAAACTCAACCTCAGACCTGCCTTTAAATTGTTTTCAACCACCTTCTGAGTTTTATTCTCTCTGTCCCACTTCCAGGGCCTCTTCAGAAGAAGTGGAAGGAATGAAGTCATTGTGTTGCAAAACCTGTAGCTGAGGGGTGCTGCTCATGACTAACCCCAAAGGCTAGTTTGATCGGGAAAAGACCTTCCCATAAGCCAGAAATCTAGTCCTCACAAGATACCAGACCCAGAGGCACTGCATGTAATGGAAGCTGTGTGTACACTGCAGTGGAGATGTGGTTACTCTTTCAAAAATAAGCTACTTACACACAGCCAAAGCAAACCACTGAAGCCCAAAAGACTGCATTAGGCCTGACGTGTTCTAATCCATTGGGCCAAACATAACTGGTTGAATAATTACCAAGCTCTAACTATACAGACTATTATTTCAATCATTAAAATCAGAAGAGATTATAATCACCACATAATTCCACCAAGACCACCATGTTTGCTTTTTTCATAAAGTAAACTTCCCTGTGTATCTATGTGTCCTCTTTCCATTGTACAGACAACGCAGTCAATTTCAGAAGTGGGAATTATCCACTAGGCAGTGAGGAGGACAGGGTATAAAGGGAAGAGTCATCCCTTCTTTCTGTCTTTCCTCTTTTCCCCTGTCCTGGGTGATAGTGAATTAGGGTACGAAAGATGGCAAGGTGACTTTACGCCTGCTGGGAGTCACTGGAATAGCAAGCAATAGGTATATAGCCTTTCTTCCACCGCATCAGAAGTAATTGAAGGGAAAAGAAATACTGAATGTATATGCCACTTCCTGTTTTCCCTCAGTACCCAGCTTCACTCTCTATGTCACAAATGTCCTGGAAAGTACAGTATGCTATTATCTCGATTTCTCCCACATTGGCTTATATGGTCTTTCTCTTTAATGTAGGAGGTTCAAGAGGAAAGGGAAAGTGAAATGAGTAAATGTGCTACTAGTCTTAGATTAGTACTTAGACCATGCAAGTTGGCAAACACATAAAATATTCTTGTCTGTCTTTCGCTGCCAAACTATAACACAAAAAATACATGAGGTATCCGGCATAACTTGCTGGAGGACGTAAGCTCTGTCATTGGGTAGGAGCCAATAAACATTAATGGGTGATGTTGATCCGCCTCCGGTAGACAGACATAGGAAAGGCTTTCTGCAGGCCCTTCCTGCTGTTATTGGGAGAAAAAATGTCAGGTGAAAGTTCCAGGTAGTGAGGAAAAAGGTGTTATTTCTATAGGATTTTTCTATAGGAGAAGATATTTCTATAGGAGAAAACATATGACTTTTATCTAAAAGAGAAAAAATATGACTTTTAAAATGCTGAAGTCTTAGTTACAATAGGACCATTGCAAGACTCCCTGTTGGTAAACCCAGAGTTTATTATCCCAATGAGGTCAGCTTTGTGGAAGGGCTTTTTGAGAGAAACAACAATAAATGTTTAAGTATTTCTGGCCTTCATTGACATTCCTGATTCACTTAAGCCTGCACGATTTTGTAGCATAAGCTGTATATTTACCATTTTTATAGATCAGCCTTTACTTCCATCCAATGAGCTCTAGGTAGATTCTTTCAGTTGAGGAAGGAGCCATCTCCACCCTCCCACCCCACTTTTTAATAACTAGTCATAGTCCTGGAGGTGGTGGCCTAAACTGGACGTTTTAGCTGTCGTTTTGACCTCACCCTGCACTGTTTTCATGGTAACTCTGTGCTTTTCTAGGTTTGTTGTGGAATTTGTCCTCTAACGACAAACTCAAGAATCTCATGATCACAGAAGCCTTGCTTACCCTGAATGAGAATATCATCATCCCCTACTCAGGATGGCCTGAAGGAGACTACCCCAAAGCAAATGGTTTGCTCGATTTTGATATATTCTACAACGTCACTGGATGCCTAAGGTAACGCCACCCTATACCTCGCCCAGGTAGAAGATGTCATCAAAATTAGGCAGCCCAGAAGAAGGCGGGATATATTCTGCCCTTGGATCCTTTCTCTAGTTACACAGTTCATTTTTTGAGAAACTCTGTTTGGATGGTAACTGAGAGAATGTATTATGATAAGGTGTTTATTTTATCTCCACACTTGATCACACAGTGTAAAGCATTGTGTTAGCTATTGAGGGTTGTACAAAGATAAACAAGAAAATCCTTAAGGAATATTTAATCTAGCAAGGGATACACAAAGGCAAACAAACTAGAATACAGCTACAAGAAATGGGTGAGAGCAGTGGTTCTCAAAGCGTGGCCACTAGATCAGTGGCATCAGCATCACCTGGAACTTGTTAGAATTCTCAGGTCCCAGCCCAGACCTGCTGAATCAGAAACTCTCAGGGTATCTAGTTTTAACAAGTCCTTGAGGTGATTCTGATGGACGCTGAAGTTTGAGAACCAGAGTGTCAGAGGTACAAGCGCAGCACTGCGGAAATGCAGAACAAAGGGCCATTCGTGCCATCTGAGTGAGATCAGAAAGGCACTAGGGAAGAGGTGCCAAGTGAACTGGGCCTTGTCGGACTATTTTGGTAGTCAGAAATTCTCTAAAGGTAAAAGACCAAATTCTTGAAATGCATAAAAATGAAATGCTAACTGGTCTCCCTTGTGTCCATCTCCTGTACTGCCCATGGGAACTGCTTTTCTAGTGCACTTCATTTTTTTTTTAAACATTGGTGGGTTTTCTTAATTTATTTCAGAATATTACTGGGGTACAAATGGTTGGGTTATATAAATTGCTTTTGGCCCATGCCCGTCCCCCAAATGGTATGCATTGTACCTGTTAGGTGTGATTTTACCCATCCCTTCCTCCCCCCTCCCACCTGCTTGATTTTCATTGACTTAATTATTTCCATGTGTGCACGTAGGTGTTGATCAATTAGTTCCAATTTAATGGTGAGTACATGTGGTATTTGTTTTTCCATTCTTGTGATACTTTATGTAGAAGAATAGGCTCCAGCTCCATCCAGGTTAATACAAGAGGTATTAGTTCACCATTTTTTTTATGGCTGAGTAGTACTACATGGTATACATATACCACATTTTATTAATCCACTCAGGTATTGATGGGCACTTGGGTTGTTTCTACATCTTTGCAATTGTGAATTGTGCTGCTATAAACATTCAAGTGCAGGTGTCTTTTTTATAGAATGTCTTTTTTTCTAGTGTACTTTTATGTATCACTCACCTGCTTGTAAACATTTTGTGTCTTAAAATTTTTCTGTAGTGGTTCCTGCTGCCTTACCATGTTAAACAGACATGTTTGTTTGTTTGTGGGTTTTTTGGAGACAGAGTCTTACTCTGTCACCGCAGGTAGAGTGCAATGGCATGGTCATAGCTCACTGCAACCTCAAACTCCTGGCCTCAACAATCCTTCTGCCTCAGCCTCCCGAGTAGCTGGGACTACAGGTGTGCGCCACCATGCCCGGCTAATTTTTTCTATTTTTGGTGGAGACAGGGTCTCACTCTTGCTGAGGCTGGTCTCTTAACTCCTGACCTCAAGTGATCCTCCCACCTCGGCCTCCTGGAGTGTTAGGATTACAGGCATGAGCCACTGTACCAGCCTTAAACAGAGTTCTTAATATGGCTGATGTGTCAATCAGGACTCTTTCCATTGAAAATGGCAAAAAGTGAATTCAAACTCACTGAAACTAAGTAGGGACTCATTGGCCCATGTGTCTGAGATGTTGAAGGTCCCTTGTGGAAGTGAAGGAAGGGTACCATGGCCTCATCCCCTTTCTGGAACAGAAATCCAGCGTCCCTGGGACTCACTGTTTTTCTTTTTTTTTTTTTTTTTTTGTGAGACAGAGTCTCACTCTGTTGCCAGGCTAGAGTGCTGTGGCATCAGCCTAGCTCACAGCAACCTCAAACTTCTGGGCTCAAGCAATCCTCCTGCCTCAGCCTCCCAAGTAGCTGGGACTACAGGCATGTGCCACCGTGCCCGGCTAATTTTTCTATATATATTTTTAGCTGTCTATATAATTTCTTTCTATTTTTAGTAGAGACGGGGTCTCGCTCTTGCTCAGGCTGGTCTCGAACTCCTGAGCTCAAATAATCCGCCCGCCTTGGCCTCCCAGAATGCTAGGATTACAGGCGTGAGCCACCATGCCCGGCCTGTTTTTCTATTTTTATCTCATCTGTGCTTGCTCTTCTTTTTGCATGTTGGGCTCATTCCCTACCAATGCAAACGAGCCTTCTCTACTGAGCAGATAACTTCATCATAGGCAGCCCTTGCTTAGCCACGAACAGAAAAAGTGCACGTCTTTCTTCAAATGACTGTGCCAGTCTCAGGAAAGGTTTATTCCTGGCTCTGCTTCAGAAAGGTGCACATGATTTGAGCCACTGTTGCCTAGATTGGCCAATCCTGGATCAGATACCTCCTTTATAACAAGGATGGAAAGGTCTGTTTGCAAACAAAGCAAAAATGGAAGACATCTTGGTCCATCACAGCATACACACTATTTTCAGTCTATCCACAACCTTTTTTACCACCTTTTTCCCCACAGGCATACTTCATACCCACTAAAGTATTTGCTTTTCCTTAGATGTCATAGGTACTTTTCATGTAGTCGAGGTTTTAGTTAATTTTATTTGCCTGGTAAACATTTTCTATTATCTGCCTATTGAATACTTAATCTCCTAATTGTTTAACACCAAAGATAAAGTTCACCTTTTCTGTGAAACATTGTCCAGATTCCCCAGCAGAAGTCATTGCTTCTTCCTAAGGGCTCAAAAGGAGTTTACAGGCGAGTCACCATTGTTACAAATTTTATCACATTGCTGGTTTATGATGAGTTGTTTACACACATGTTCTACTAGATTGTGAGCTCCTTTAAAGCTAAGCCGTGCATTTTTTTTTTAAACCTTTAATCTCTAACACCTAGCAGAGTTTCTGGCATATAGTAAGTAAGCATGAAGTATTTGAATGAAACGAATAAATGAATGTGTGAGCAAATGAAAATACATGGTGAATTAGGTGAGTAGTCAAGTCTAGCTAGAGTATGGAGTTTTGAGTAGAAAGTCATCAAACAGAAATTGGAAACATAGGCTAAGGCCAGATTGTGGGGGCTTTGAGGGTCATGTTGAAGGTTAATTTTTTTCTCCTATAAGCAAAATTAGCTAGTGCGGAGGAAAGAAATAAGTTCATTTTGTGTGAAGAAGAAGAAGAATAGTATCAACAGGAAAGGTGTATTGTGAAGGTGAAAACCTAAAGGCAAAGATGTTAGTTACAGTCTCTTCCTGTAGTCTCCCCTCGCGTCGAGGAGTAGAAGATGGACATAGTTTGAGTGAAGCAATGCCCTGGTTGGCACACAGTTTTCAGAACATGCAATAGCTGAATACACTCATTCAGCCAGTCAGAATGACACCGTTCTAAACTGTTTCCAAAACAATCCAAACCACTCATTTGAACTGCTTTCAAAAGCAGAATATAGCAAAAACCTGGGAAACTACATGCCATAGTATATCTACTTACTAAAATATCCATTCTTATTTCATCTGTATATCTAATTCATAATAA
>CM052440.1:60979049-60993412 GCA_028533085.1 Varecia variegata
GTAAGTGTGAAGGTGTAAGACCTTGAGACATGGTCCGGGCTCTGTCAGACTGGGGAATGGAAAAAAGGCTTGCCTGAGAGCAGTGAGAGTCAGTGTTTTAGAAAACACTTCAGGCCAAACACAAACCTGTCTGGGCAGCTAGCAGTCTCCTTCTTCAGGTGAAGAAATTAGGTGCCAGAGACTCTTCTACAATTACAGAGCCAGTTATCAGAAATTTGAAAATAGCAACTAGTCTGGCCTCCTTGGGATTACTATTGATCTGCCCTTATTCTTGATCCTATGCAACCCTGTGGTGATTCCTTGAGTGCTTACAGAATGCCTGCTGTATCCAAACCACTGTTTACATTTCTGAGATGTGAAAAGAGAATGGGACCCACCTTTGCCCTGGAGGATCTCAGGGTTTAGTGGAGGAAATAGGCACCTGAAGACATAATGACAATACATTTGATAAGAAATGTGAGAGAGGTATGAAGAGACTGTTATGGAGGTATCTTTATCTAACATTGCCTGGGGAGTTGGGAAATTTTTCTGGAGAAAGTCACACTTAAGGAGCTATTAAAGGAGGAATAGCTGTTTGAATGTCCTTCTTAGTCTTCTAGCTCATCATTCTATCACTAGTTCATCTCCATCATTTTTAAATACCTTAGTCATATTAGAAATATGCATTCATGAAGCCTGGAAAAGTCATTTTCCTGAGTTATTATAGTTCGTTAACTGTTTACTTATGAGAAAGTCTTATAAAATTGCCACCTTAATCTTACTGACATATCTGTTTCTGCATTGTGAAGACTATCTCGAATTTGACTCATTACACATTATAAAACATATTACTTTTTCTCATTTACATTTTATGCCTATATGTGCCACTTAAAGGGGAGAAGCAATTGGTAATGCATTTCTCCTACAAATGCCTTAAGCTTCACTTTTTCCCATGAGTCATAGTGTAGCTAATGTGTTTTGATGATTATATGATACCCTTTTATGTACTAAAATTTATAACTGTCTTAAAAGAAACTTGCGCTGTCACTTATCACTGGAACTCTAACTGGGGTGGGGAGTGGGCAGAGGAAGCAAACTGTACCTTTAGAAAGAAAGGCTATAACTATTAGTCTTGTCCCTGTTTAGCCACAGAGTTAAGGGCAATTTTTTTTGGAATATCAATACCAGCCACTCTCTGGAAAAAGAATGTCTCCATGTAAATTTTTAATGTATCCAATCATATCTATCTTCTCCAGCACACACACACACACACACACACACAAATATACTGAATTTAATTTTTATATATGTCTAAATACCAAACTTTATAAATTTACTGCATCTATATTTTTTAAATTATACATTTTCATTCTATCTCTTATTCTGAATATTCATGACAGAAAAGGACTTATTTGGTCTAGCCTTGTGCATAATCCCAGGTAATCTGGAAGATTCTTAATTAAATGAGGCAGTAATGTTTTTTGTTTTTTGTTTTTTTTTTGAGACAAGAGTCTCACTCTGTCACCTAGGCTAAAGTGCCGTGGCATCAGCCTAGCTCACAGCAACCTCAAACTCCTAGGCTCAAGCGATCCTCCTGCCTCAGCCTTCCAAGTAGCTGGGACTACAGGCACATGCCACCACATCCAGCTAATTTTTCTATTTTTAGTAGAGACAGGGTCTCACTCTTGCTCAGGCTAGTTTCAAACTCCTGACCTCAAGCAGTCCTCCCACCTCAGCCTCCCAGAGTGCTAGGATTACAGGTGTGAGCCACCGCACCCAGCCAGGGTCTAATTTTCTTGATTATCACATAACTACTTTTCTGTAAGAATGTAGATCCCAAAACAGACCAGAACTTACTTTTTAAGATAATCTAAATATAGTTACTTCTGGGAAATAATTTACCATAAAACTGAGACAGTGTAAGCAAAACAGAAACTTCATAGAAGTATCTAAAATCAGGGGTGGGGAACCTGCAGGCTTAAGGCCACATGTAGCTTTCTAGGTCCTTAACTGCAGCCTTTTCACTGAGTCCAAATTTTACAGAACAAATCCTTCTATTAAAAGCAGTGCAGCAGAGAAAGATGAAGCTTTTCCTGCCTGTTTTGGTACTTAAAAAAATCTTGAAATCAGAAGGCTGCTCTAGATAGTTCAACCCAGAGACTGACTTTTCTAGAAATAGAGAAACTTCAACCTCAGTTATTTGGCTAATTATTTAAACTCTTCGTGTTTGATGTGCAAACATAAGCAATATGGAGTACATAAATAATGAAATTGACAATACTTCTAATATTATACTGCCACCTTTTATGTTGGTTATTTTAGATAGACAAACAAATATGTGGTTTAATGAATTAAATTACCTTGTAAATTTTTCTTTTAGTAAATTTAAAAGGTATAAATGATATTTAATGGGTAAATAAGATCTTGATTTTTTTTTTAATGATTTTTTTATAAACTAAGCCTGGGGTGGGGTTAGGTCATTATTTTGAAATCTCTCAACAAATCTTAAGTTGTTAAAGCAAACAAATCAAACAATCAATCCAAACAAATATGGCCATGCTTACCTGACCACACCTCTCTGGTCTCCTTGAACCCAGTGTGTTTAAGAATAAATATCTTATGAAAATTGTCAAGCAGCACATCTGCAACCAAACAACCCCCTTGCAAAGGTCTCTACTCTTTCAACTAAAATTTTCCACTATCCTATTTATGTCTTTACCAGATCGGCCCAGATTAAAAGTTGTACTTCACAGAAATTACATAACATTTCTCTAAGCTAAAGACACTCTTTTGTTTTTTTTTTTTTTTTTTATTGAGACAGAGTCTCACTCTAGCCCGGGCTAGAGTGAGTGCCATGGCGTCAGCCTAGCTCACAGCAACCTCAAACTCCTGGGCTCAAGCAATCCAACTGCCTCAGCCTCCTGAGTAGCTGGGACTACAGGCATGCGCTACCATGCCCGGCAAATTTTTCTATATATATTTTTAGCTGTCCATATAATTTCTTTCTATTTTTAGTAGAGACCGGGTCTTGCTCTTGCTCAGGCTGGTCTCGAACTCCTGAACTCAAACAATCCGCCCGCCTCAGCCTCCCAGAGTGCTAGGATTACAGGCGTTAACCACCGCGCCCGGCCCAAAGACACTCTTTATTCTTATCAATCAGTGCATAAATACTGACTGCCTAAAAATAGGGACAATATAAAGGAAGAAGAATCGGCAAAGGAAACAAAAGAATAATTTTTATTTATTATATCAAGAGAACTGTTTTTGCTGGTCTTTCTGCATCAGTTAGTTTATAATTGAGTTGAGTCTTAGAAAAAGACATTCTCAAAAATGTCTTTGTCAGAGATTTTTAATAGCAACCCTCATGTTTAAAGAAAAATATCTGTGTATAGCTCAAATTAGAGGTGGTATTTTATGAACTGTACCTTATGACACTGAAAGTCTTTTTCCCGAAAAGTTAAGGCTATCATCATAGAATTCCTACTAAAATTTTTAAATTAATTATTATTTTAAAAATGAGCAGGTTGATATGTCTGGATAAAGCAACTGATGACGGTTTTTACTATCCTGTGGTTGAAATCTGTGCTTATCTTAGAGGTACAAACTATCTGAGCAATAAATTATTCTAGTCTAAGCCTTAAACATCTTCATTAATCCTAGTCTGTCATTCCAGACATCTTCTGTAGATGCCAAGAATGCTTATTCAAGTTGCAGTGGCTCCTAGATGTATTTCTAAAATTACAGTTTGCTGTTTATAATTGATGTTAAATGAAATTTGGCACCCTGCCTTGAACAACCTGTTCCAGCTAAATTAAGAGGAAATGAATGTAGCCTACCAACCAGATGATTACTTCCTGAATTGCCTATTCAGAATGCTTTTGAAAGACCCAAAAATGCATGAAAGCAGAGCTAAAGGATTTTTAAGGTTAGATTTTCTCCACCACCTTCTAGTTTCTTGGTGTGTAATAGATGCTGATGTATCTTTGTTCGGCTAGTTTTCCTTGTCCTGAAAGGAACAAGATGCATAGCTTGTAGCGTCTTGTTCTGCCTCCCAGTGTTGCTCTGTTTGCAGTTGACTTTGGCTGGCGTTTGCTGATACCTTCAGGAACTAATGCTGACTTCAGGGTAACAAGCAAGCCCTTCTTTTGGCATAGAGTTTTTGTTCTTCTGCCGGTTCAAATGAGGCTCCCCTTTTGTTGTGTGCAACCACAAGCTGCCTCCGCTGCTTCTCTTGGTTAATCACAGACAAGACCCAACTGTTTGATATGTATCAGTTGAGAGTTTAACAAAAGCCCAGACCTAAATCTCAAATACCAAGAGGAAGAAGGATGTCTCCTTATCACCTAGTGTCTTATCAAGTACCTACTCAGTCTTGGAATGAATTCTGACTCTGCCTACCAAATACTTAATTGACTGGTACCACTTGGGGCCTTACCCCACAATTTACATCACACGGTATTAGGAAGCCTTTAATTGTGGGTGAACACAAAGGTGAATTCACAATTTTTAAAACCACTGGGGTGAGGTGATCACTAGCTCAGTATGCTGGTTAGACCTTTAAGACTAGTCCCACAGCCACCAGGCCTTGTATAGGATGCGCACTAGAAACTGTGTGTTAGGAAACCATACCCATTATCAAGTAGAAATAGCCCCCATTAAAAAAAAATTATGCTTCTTAGAATTACTTGTTTTGTTGGGGAAAGTGTCTTGAAAAGATGCACTACAACCCTGTTGTTGTCTGCCATTCTCGTGTCCTGGTAACTTAACTGTGGCCTTATGCTATACACATCCCCCATCAGCTCATTGTTGCCAAAGGCCAGTTGAGCATATGCTGTACACTGAGCTTGTAGCAAATTTCCTTTCAGTGCTGGTAAACTAGGCCTATTTGACAGCACGTCTCAATGTAGCCACACACAGACAACCTTATGTGGAAGGGCCAGTAAAAATCCTATTAGAAGCAGTTAATTCTGATTTTAAATGAGAGGCACCAGTCAGAATTTCCTGGAATGCAATTCTAAGGTACCTCAATATCAGGAATTTTACAAAAATTACAGATCATGATATTTGTAAATTGCCTACCATAATGTCTAGTACAAACACTAAATTGCAGCAGTTTTTATCATTTAACATTGCCCATTCTTTGGTTTACCATATGAATTTAAGGGCTAGTCATACTGTCATTAATCTTAACAAAGACATACCATTCTTCCTTTTAGTTTTAGCAAAGTCTGGGGGGGGGCGTTTTGTTTTCTTTTCTCTTTTTCATTGTGACACTCAGGAATGTGTGAGATAAGTGGCCCTGGATGGAGTCAAGAGCCACAGATTTGCTTTCAGATAAAACACCTGAATCCTCCTAAATATGTGAAGCTCTGTTACCATTTCAGAGACTTACAGAGGTTCACATTCTATTTCTTTGCCCCCCACCCCCAATACAAATCATATTGCTAAAAAAAATTCTCCCTAATAGCAAGCACTGGCTACAGGTCAGGCTGGTGTCCTCCCATCTGGGCCCAGTGTAGGTGAAGAAGCCAAAACAGTCCTGCCTGGATGTGTAAAGGGGCTCATCTCCTTCACTTCCCCCTCTCCTGGCCCCTTCCTTGTCTTCAACCCCCAGGCCAAGGACCTGGTTTTCAAATTTCAGTATACAACAGTATACGGTTTTAGTATATTTGAATGTACTCATGTGTTTACTCAGATGTGGGCTAGATTATACCAGGAGAAATAAACCCATCATTTAATCATATTCAAACCATTAAACATTGTCAATATAGTCTATTGGTAACTTTGATAATCAATTTTTATTGAGTACTATGTTTGTGTGTTATTGTCTTTTAATTTTCTTTTTTTTTTTTTTTCTTTTTTTTCAGGAGAGGTCTTGTCCTGAGTCTTTTAATTTTCAATAAGATAATTGTTTCAGTAGATTTAATTTCTAGTTTTGAGGTATTTTTCTGTTAAACCTCTTTTGGGTTACATATAAGAAACAGTAATCAATACATATTTCTCAGTATTCAGGAGATACTTATAAAAAGATCAATTCTGTCTAAGTATAGCCATGCTAATTTTCTGATTCCTACAAGCTTAAGTATTAGCTGTTGAAAAAATACTTTAAGATGGATATATATATCATTTTCTATAAGTATTATTTTCAGAGTGATACAATAACAAATTAGTTTCTGTGTAATGATTTCTATTCATGGGTATAGTGGTATAAAATAACCTACCCTTATTCATATTTCTGGGTAGTTGAGTAAGGTGGGAACTATTTTTGATATGCAGGAGCAAATACTGAAGCAGTGGGGTTCCATGTACTTTCTGTCAACAAAGGTATCAACTGCCAGAAACCCCTGATAAGTCCCATTTCAAGCAAGTAGAGTCTGGATAATACCAAATGACAAGACAACAGTTAGTGCATGTGAACTGGCAGTGCTGCCAAATTGAATTGCCATTCTGACCCAAAATAAACACCCTGAAGTTAAACAAAGCTAAGTCATCCATCTGCAAGGTATGTGGTGGGCTTAACTTGTAAGAAAGACAGACCTTTTGATTTGTCAAAGCAATTCTACACTACTGCCCTTTCTCCAGGCCAGAGGTTGAAAAGGTCAGAGGGAAGCTTTAAAACATGATAACAGTGTCCTGTCGTTGGGGATGTATGGTATTTGCTAAGCAAATGGCAGGCTGCACGCTTGTGAGATGGGCTTTGCTCTGGTCTGGAGCTACCTGGGTACAGAATAAAGATCAGCCCTCCCTTCCTGAACTCACCACTAATTTGCTGTCACCAAGGAAAAGTAACTTAAATTCTTTGGACTTCATTTTCTTCCTGTGTAAAAGAAGGAGACTGCAAAAGAGGCTTTTTCAGTTTCTCCCAAGCTGCTTACCTCCCATGATTCTTAAAGGGCTCACAGAGTAGACACTCTTTGTTTAAATGATCATTTCTTGAGAAAAGTGACAGTAAAAATGGTGTTATTTCCAGTTTATAAACACACATTCGTTATCTTTTTTTAATGGACAAAGTCTCAAACTTTTTCAGGTATAATAAAAATAAAATAAGGACGATATTCTTGAATTAGAAGAGTAAAATGAGAACCCAGGTCACAGAATGGATTTTGTTAAAATCAAAAATTTCATTATGTCAATTCAGCAACCATTAAATTGTTAATATTCTTGGTTTTAGGTGTATTAGTGTTATCTCCTCCACTATTCAATTGAATAGTGAAACTGCCATTTTTGTAGGTTAAAAATACTCAAGTATTGTCAGTTTCCCAGAGTTCAACCTATAAATGTGATCTCCATGATCACAAAGCAGGGTATAATATTGTGTACTCCCCCCATTCCCTTTGGCTAATGCTGGGCACATTTGTTTCTTTGACAAATATGCATTGAAAGCAGTATTTTGGGGCAGAAAGCCTTTTTGAAATTACTTACTACCATTATATTATTTAAAGATGAAAAAAATAAGACCCAAAAAGGTCTCGAAGTTATAGTTATTTTTGATGTTCAGAATGACACTAAGACATTGTAAACAAAAAGTCTTGAATATGCTTTGGATAGTCTACCTACCAGTAAAAGAAACTGGTCTGATACGTTTTATAAGAACATTTCTTAGCAACTAAAGTTGGCAAAAGGGAATAGGGGTAGTTCTCAAGTTCTAAAATGCTGAAGGCTGTCTTCTTTTGCCATTCTTGTTGACTGATATGTTAACATTTTTGGGAAAAAAATATTTTAAAATGGTTAATGCTAACAAGAAAAACTTAATCCAAAGGAAGGTAGTAATAGCAGAACATAAATGTGATCTGAACTTGCAATGTAAACCCCAAATGCATTACATTGCTATATTTGATAAACTTCATTTCTCTAGAAGGAAGCAACTTCCAATTATAGATTCAGTTACTGTTTATAGAAAGGTGTCATGCCTTAACAAAATTAGAAATAGACTAAGTGCAGAGATACTTATAGGTCAGGCTTTTGACTTAGGTCTTACACACTGGAAACTGTTTTCTGTAACATCTCTCTGCCATTTTAATTATAGAATCATCACATTTTAGAGCATCTGGTTTAATATTTGTCAATAACAGTTTATAACAAAACCATAAAACCCCCAAATAATGTAGTTCAATACACTGTCTTTAGAAATGAAGAAACTGAGGCCCAGAGCAACTTTAAGTTATTTAGAGTTAAGACATGGAGCAAATTGGGACTTGCACATCCAGTATATTGCTATGACTGATGTATTCTCCTGTTAGTTGCAAACTAACTCAGATCTATCCTCTCACAGCTACACTCTCATATCTACACTTCAAAAATGGGGTGAGGATTCAGTAAATAAGACGCTGACTTTGGTACTTGGAGTGAAGTAGAGAGAAGACTTTTATGACATGATTACATGTTGTATGGATATATTTACAAGTTGCATCCAGATTTGGTAACCATTGGGCAGTTGATTTATTGACCGCAGGACAAGTCTGTTATACTTTTACAAGTTTGCCAGTTTCCAAACACCTGGAAGAAACATCAAGTAAAGCTCCAAAACAAAGGCCAGTTGGATACATGGCCTAAGATTATGGGGGTTTTTGTTTGTTTTTCCTGATAGAAACATGAGTTCAGCTGGCCCTGATGGGAGGAAAGTGATAAGAAGATGTGATGGACTCATTGACTCACTGGTCCATTATGTCAGAGGAACCATTGCAGATTACCAGCCAGATGACAAGGTAATCCAACAGTTAAATATCTCACACATTGAGTTACCTATTTTGTCTTACTAAAATGCTTCAGAATATTCTTAAAGTAGCTGCTTGGGTTTAGATTTATTCACTGACTCATTTGCTTAGCATAAGATTTCCCATACATGCTTAGAAATATTAAAATTAAAATATTAAAATCTACCTTAGCCTTATTTTTCTATTTTCTAGACCCAAATTTCAAATTACCTGTTGTTTATCAATTCTGTGGATATTTGAAAGGAGCCCAGTTGCTATATGGTTAGCGGTGAACTTAAATTGATCTCTTCCCTCTTCCCCAAACTTGCTCCTTCTCCGTGTAATCCTCTGTATAAACTATACACATGCTGCCTCTGGAAAGACTTTCAGTTCATCCACTCCACTCTAGTGCTATTGCTATGGTCCCATTCTATGCATCTTTCACACTGATTATTGCAATAGCTTCCTAATTGGTTCCTGCAAACAGTATCTCTTCCTCTTCTCCAACTCGACATGGCTACCCCAAGTTACATATCTAAAATATAGACTCATTCTGGACATACTCTCCATAAAGTAAACTAGAAAGGCTCTCCATTGTTTTAAGAAATTCAGCCTCTGCTTCTTAGCATTGTATTCCTGACTATTCATGATCTAACCTTAGCCTTTCTAGCCATACTCATTCCACTTCTCCAAGACAAGCCACAGTCCAAGCACACCTAATTGCATCCACTAATCCTTGTAAGAGCTAAAAGCTACGCCCTGTGATAACATACTTGGAAAGGATAACTATATGTGTGTGATCAATATGCATGTCCCATTGTCTCAGGCCACAGAGAACTGTGTGTGCATTCTTCATAACCTCTCCTACCAGCTGGAGACAGAGCTCCCAGAGAAATACTCCCAGAGTATCTATATTCAAAACCGGAATATCCAGACTGACAACAACAAAAGCATTGGGTGTTTTGGCAGTCGCAGCAGGAAAGTAAAAGAGGTATATTGGGAGGTCTTTGAAAGAATGAGAGAGAGAGCGCGAGAGAGAGTGTGTGTGTGTGTGTGTTTCTGAGTACTTAGTATATGTCGGACACTATTTTAAGTTCTTTTAATCCTTATGTCAGCCCTTTGAAGTGTGTATTATTAATATTCTCATTTACCAATGGGGAAACAGAGGTGCAGAAAGGTTAATTAATTTTCCCCAGAATAATTCAGCAAATAAGTGGAGGGGATCAAAGTCAATCCCAGGCAATCTGGCTCCAGATTTGCACTGTTAGTCATTGAACTATAGGGCTGCTACATGCCCTGTAGGTTAGGAAATAAGCTTAATGCTACATGGCCAATAGTATAGAAATTGTTTTAACATTCAAAGCAGCCCTGATATTTGGCTTTGGGCATTCTAAAAACAAACTTTGGACATACTAAAAGCAAATCCCATAGTAAAGAATATACATTTATTTCCATACTAATGTGAAAACTGAAAGAATGTGACTTCCCCTACTCCTCTGAGCATCACAGTGTTTGTGAACTTGGAGAACAACTGGTAAATTTAGAACCCTGATGTTATCCTGGACACTCTCCCTAGACTCTGGGAACAGGCCTGCTTTTCTTATCTTCAGGATGGTTGTGACTAATTTAGCTTTTATAATTACTTAACAGCAGCCCGAAAAGCACTCTAGAATGGCTTATGCTTAATTCTCTGAATTCTCTCTCACTGTGAAATGTCGAGTTGGTGGCACGGGGGAGTGGGGAGTGTTACTAGGAAGAAATGATCATTGTGGGCTAAAAGTTGATTGGAAATTATACATATTTGCTTTTTAAATTTCTATTTCGAGGGCTTCTTATGAAAATTATTAGTCTTTCTAGACAATATTTCTGGTCTCTTGGTTTGAGTGTGGAATTACAGATACCACTTGCAGTGCATTAATTCTGGGTTCTGTTTGCATGTGGGGTCAGCAATACCAGGACGTGCCGATGCCAGAGGAAAAGAGCAACCCCAAGGGCGTGGAGTGGCTGTGGCACTCCATCGTGATAAGGATGTATTTGTCCTTGATCGCCAAGAGTGTCCGAAACTATACACAGGAAGCATCTCTAGGAGCTCTGCAGAATCTCACAGCAGGAAGTGGACCAGTAAGTATCCTGCCCATCTTTCCACTTTTTAAAATAGTGACACTGTAGACAAACTACATTAGTTTAGAGGCGAAACAATGAGGTAAGGGCAAAAGTTTTTTTTACTTCAGTCAAGGCAGTTCTCAAGAATTATCAGAGAATGATTCAGTTTTCCCGAACTTTTGGCCTCAGTTTCTGCAAAACCAAGTCACACTGCGAGGGAAAGACTCACGGATATTGGTGTCGGTCAGTCTCTGTCAGTTACAGGTTTCAGAATCCTGCCTCACACTGGTTTAAGCAGATAGGAATGTCTTGGCTCGTGGAACTGAAGAGTCCAGGGTGGGTCGTCTTTCTCTCATGATTGTATGTAGGTGCTACAGTGACTGTCATTATGATGGCTTCAATCTCTGGGCTCTGTTTTCCTCTGCTGGAAATAATAATAATTGGAGATTGGCCATATAGCAGGCAATTTTGGGGGAGTTTATTCTAATGATTTTCTGATCACTGTTCTCAAAGGCTCTGCCCAGATGGTAACAAAGAGAACCATGAATTGTTTCAGGCTTAACATTTTTACCAGCCCAATGTCCCCACAAGAAAAAAACTACTCTTTTCCCAATAGTGCTGTGAAGAACTCAGAGAATGTGCCTTACTGGCCTGATTTGGGTCTCTCGCCCATTTTGACCCAGTGCCTGTGGCTATGAGACTGTGGTGCTCTAACTGGCCAGGTCTGGGTTACATGCCCACATGTGAACTTCAGGGACATGGGTTTGATTGGGCAAGGGTCACGCCACTTGTACCACATGCACTAAAATGGTGAAGGAGCAGTTCCCTGATGGAAAATCAGAGTGTTATTACCAGAGGAAGGAGGAGTAAATGCTGGGCAGGCAAAAACAGCAGATGTCTACTGCAATATGGAACAGGAAAGGACATCTGTGCCTTTGTGTCCTAGAAATTCAACTACAAAATAGTGAGCTGATTCTCTTTCTAGACGCACTGAATTGTACCAGCAAAGTCAAAATGTATAAAACACTAAAAGTTTATTCCATTCCCCATGTATTTCATACCATGCTACATATTTAGGTGTTCTATAAATTCTTAATTATAGAACTTATGGAATTCTTAATTGTATTAAATTCTTATTTAAACTAAGCTTGTATTCTTTGCCTTGATCATAAAATCATTAGAATAAACTCCCCCAAAATTACCCGTTATATGGCCAATCTCCAATTATGTAGCCCCATAGAGAAAAGCACTCTTGTAGGTAACAAAAATATTACTTATTCTTTACTTGAGAATCTGTATTTATTCTTTAATGTAAGTGTGTTTACACAGAAGCTTGCTCTCTGTTTTGAATAAAATTGTAAAATACTAAAACCAATATTTCTCTTATCTTAGCACTGTGTTTAAGAATATAACCAAACTTTCATCTCTTTGACTTTCTGCACAATGTACATGTGCACAAAGAGAAACAAAGTGGGAACTACCAGGGAGCCCTTAATGATACAAAGACATTAATTTATCATCTTGTGTCTCCTTTTCCCATACTTGGTTTCCCCAAACCATTTCTTTCACTTTGCTGAACTACAGAAGCCCTCAGATGACTTAATACTCAGCTGACTTAAAAGAAAATATTAAATATCAGAAATTAAATTGGGTGTGTGTGTGTGTGTGTGTGTGTGTGTTTAAGCTTGCTGTGCTCTGATTATGGTTCAATATAAGCTAATCCTTTAAGCTTAGATTTTGGCCTCTTCCATTCCAAGAGCCTCACATGGAATCCAAATAGGCCAGGGGTGCTTTCATGTTCCTGAGGATACAGGGATGTATGTGCTACTTAAGCTTTAAATACGTAGTTTATTACATAGATCCTAAGTTCCTTCATTCATTTACTGAACAAACATTCTATTGAGCACCTGTTACATAACAGACACTAGCAGTGTGATGCCCGTTACACAGTGGTAAATAAGACAAATTCTTGTGTTAGTGTAATAACCTAACTGGGATTAAAAAAAAAAAACAGCGATATAAAAATACTAGAAAAAATTAAGGTTCTAGGTCCAAAAAGGGCCCAATCAAGGAAGGTATCTTTTTAACTGTCCTAATTATGTCAAGGCATTTAGAATCCTACATAACCTTAGACTAGTCCAGTCCCCTGAAGAATCAGGCACAGTGGCTCACACCTATATAATCTCAGCACTTTGGGAAGCCAAGGCGGGAGGATTGCTTGAGCCCAGGAGCTCGAGACCAGCCTGGGCAACATAGGCCCCATCTTTTCAAAACATGAAAATGAAAAATTAGCCAGGCATGATGGTACGTGGCTATAGTCCTAGCTACCTGGGAGACCAAGCTAAGAGAATCACTTGAGCCTGGAAGTTGGAGGTTGCAGTGAGCTATTGCACCACTGCGCTCGAGTCTGGGTGGCAAAGCGAGACCCGGTCTCAAAAGAAAAATAAAGGGAAGCCTACACTAAGCTGATATTGATCCATACTCAAGTTTGCTAGAATTGAACTTGACTGGAGATTTATAGGAGAAAATCATTAGCAGTATGGGATAATGATTTGAGGACCCTTTATTCTTTTAAGTTACAAAATGCTTTTTATTAAAATTTTGACTTTTATATATGTCCTTTCTAATTATTATTAATGCTTCATTACTTTCCTAATTTTTCATGCTTAGATGATGTGATAAAGATCTTTAGTTTTATAATTTCTAAAAGGAATCACTGAATAGAAAAACATGCAAAGTAGGTCATTAAACATAGTGCCAGAAAATATCCAGTCCATTGACCATGTGATTATAACTGAGATAAGGCTAAGCGATTAATGACCACATGCCTTAAATGGTTAAGAACCTAAACTGAAATAAATAGCTTCCTAAAAGACAGATTACAATTACATAATTTAAGTATAAAATTATTTACTGAATAGTAATTTTTAAACGTTATTAGTTCAGATATAACAGTCATTTTAATAACAAGGAAAGAGGATGGAGTGATAAAATTTGCCCATGTAGCAAGCTCTTCAAGTACAGTATAAATTAAAAGATTAAACATTGAATAGTGACAGTTAAAAGTTATTGAAATAAACAGTTTTCAAGTTTCTAAGACACTTCAAAAGTGCTTAATTTGGGCCAGGTGTGGTGGCTCATGCCTGTAATCCTAGCACTCTGGGAGGCAGAGGCGAGAGGATTGCTTGAGCTCAGGAGTTTGAGACCAGCCTGAGCAAGAGCAAGACCCCGTCTCTACTAAAAATAGAAAGAAATTATCTGGCCAACTAAAAATATATATAGAAAAAATGAGCCAGGCATGGTGGCGCATGCCTGTAGTCCCAGCTACTCAGGAGGCTGAGGCAGGAGGATTGCTTAAGCCCAGGAGTTTGAGGTTGCTGTGAGCTAGGCTGACACCACGGCACTCTAGCCAGGGTGACAGAGTGAGACTCTGTCTCAAAAAAAAAAAAAAAAAAGTGCTTAATTTCATATCCATTGGAAAAAATGAAATGTATCTCCTGCCTTACTCCTTACCCCAAAATCAGTTCCATCAGGAATGAGACCTAAATATGAAAGGTAAAACAATAAAGATTCTAAACAATAATGTGG
>CM052440.1:60993512-61007351 GCA_028533085.1 Varecia variegata
CTACATAAAATTAACAACTTAGGTTATCAAAAGATATTGCTGAGCCAGTAAAAGGGCAAACCAGAGTGGGAACAGATTTTTGTAACATGTTTAAGTAACAAAGTTGGGGATCCAGAAAATATAGAAGAGACATCAAGTTAACAATAAAAAACAGATAACCCAATAGAAAAATGGACAAGAGACTTGAACAGACATTTCACAAAAAATATTGAAATGACCAGTAAACATTTGAAAATATTTTCTCAACCTCATTAGTAATCAGAGCAATGTAAATTAGAAGTGTTATTTGCAAACAGTTGGCCAACTAATTAACAGTTATTCTCACATACTCCCAAAGCTGGAATACAGAATCTATTTAGCAAACCTGATAGTTTATTTTCCTTATTGAGTAAATTCTAAAGAACATCCCACATCCCACATCAAACTTTCCTGTTTCCCACCATGAATCAGAATTAATAAAACTTTGCTATGCTTTCCCCGAGTGGAACAAACATGTCACTCATCTAGAGTTCCAGGTTTTCAATGACTATTTTTGCAAACTGACATTAAAGCTCTTTATAATATCCAAGCATACATCATTAAATGGTATAGTATGATATATAAAGCAAGATTTTAATTCTGAAAACATCTCATGTTTTAAAAGAAAAGAATTTTAAGAAATATCTTGTGACTTTTTAATTTATCTTGATTCTTCTTCTTGTCATCAAGCACCTTCCGAGATGCTAAATCTTCAGGGAAACGTGATAGAATATTATTCATACAGTTCAGTTCAATAAATATTTATATAGGATGCATCATGTGCAAGGCTCCATACAGGGCACTGAGGGTAGTAAAAAGATGGATAAGGACCGAGCGCAGTGGCTCAAGCCTGTAATCCTAGCACTCTAGGAGGCCAAGATGGGAGGATCACTTGAGCTCAGGCATTTGAGACCATCCTGAGCAAGAGCGAGACCCCATCTCTACAAAAAATAGAAAAATTAGGCAGTGTGGTAGTGCGTTCCTGTAGTCCCAGCTACTCAGGAGGCTGAGGCAGAAGGATTGCTTGAGCCCAGGAGTTTGAAGTTGCTGTGAGCTATGGTGACACCACTATATTCTACCTAGGGCAACAGAACAAGACTCTGTCTCAAAAAAAAAAAAAAAAAAAAATTTCTCTTTTCAAGGAACTTATAGTCTAGTAGGAAAGACAGGCAGGTTAGGATAGTTATAACCTAGAGTATTAGGAAGACATGGTAAGGAAGAGAAGGAAAAAAGGTGCCAGGCTGTGCAAGACTGTGTGCGCCATACTGAGATGTCTGAATGTCATTCTGAAGGCAATGGGGAGTCATTAAAGGGTTTAAACCTGAGATAGAACATAATCAGATTAAATTTTAAAAGGTTGATTTTTGGTGCAAGGCTTTAAAACCCCCACTGGTGTTTAAGAAACAGCAAGTTGACTAACAACATTTGAATCCCTCGTAGAGACTGGAGACCATACATTTGCAGAAGTACCAATTTGCAAATATACTATTAGCTCTGGCAATATTTGGTAGCCAAGTATAAAATCAGAAAAGACAAAAATCTAAATGAACCCAGTATTGCAGTTTTGATGGGTGGGTAGAAAATAAGCTGGAATGACAAGACTGTTGAGGGCATTAGAAAGATAATATTTGATGTGATGGTTTGGGCACACTAGTATAAATAAAAAAGTTAAGACAGGAGAGAATTGATAACTTGAGGTGTGGGGAATAAAGGTTGGGGTAAAGGGACTGAAGTTCTTGATGAGGCTGAAGAGAAATATGGTAGGAATGAAGGAGGGCGAGCAAGAACAAGATGTGTTCAGAGCTTGACACTGCTGAGTTTATGTTGTCATAGGAAACGTTTCTCTGGGTGAACACAGGTTGTGTGTGACCACAGAAGCAAGTGGCTAATGTATGGAAGAGATGAAAGTCAATGACTTTGGGAAGTCTAGGAACCGTGAGGTAATCAGTTTGGTGATCTACATGGATAGGAGGTAGAGAAGGCTGTGAACCAGGCTCCAGGGCCTCCAGTGAATGTTGAGAAAGGAACGAATAGACCTTAAGGTGGTAAAGAAAATGCCATGGGGCTGATAGAGCTGGATGGCTGTAACTCAGGAGAGCAGAGCTTTGCATATGAGGGAAGACATAATTGTCTAGAAGGGCCATTGGGAAGAGAGAGTAATGCCAAACTATTCCTCGACCCAAGGTACAGGAGTTACACAGAATAAATAGCCTCCTGTCTGGATGGCTATAGGCTCCTCTCTCAGAGGAGAGAACATAGTCCAGCAGAATGTTCTACAAATTAATGAAGGATAAATTATAATTTGTTTGTAGTAGAACAAATATTTTAAAAGAGTAAACTTCTTTGAGTCATGGACACTTTGAGAATTTAATAAAAGTTATGGACTGTCTCCCTGGGAATGTTGACTTTAAACACAAAAATAGTTTTAGGGACCTCCCGTCCTCTCCCTGAAGCCTGTCCTGGACCCCATATTAAAAGCCCCCATTCTAGAAGGTAGAGTAGAGAAATATGAGAAGGAGAGGAATACAGTGGGGAGTAAGAGGGCCAGAGGGTAAGCAGCGTTTAGGTGAGATAAACAGAGAAGATAAATACCCCAAAGAATGGCCAAGAATTATAGGAATTTTTCTCATTGTGGCCTCGAATTAGCTTCAAATAGAAATTTAATATAAAATCACAGACTCAAGCTCTAAGGCCCCAGTGCTGGAGGATTATTGTAGCTAGGAAAGGCCTGGTTAGTGTTCAGACCCCAAATAAGATTTGCCCCTAGTGGACTTAGACCTAGTCCAGCAACTTGCACACATAGAATTCTGATTCAGAGCATAGAATTACTAGCAATACTTTTTTTCTTAAAGAGCCTAATGTCTCTTTCAGAATAAACTGGGTTTTGTTTAGAAATAAATAAGTTTATTGAAATATGTAAAAGGCCAAAACTTGAACAAGAAATAGAAATTGAAATGATAATCAAAGACATTTCCCTTTAAGATTTTTTTCTCAGCTCAGTTATCTTTCTGAGTGAACACAGATTCTGTGTCACCATGGAAATGAGTGGCTGATGTACAGCTATGTAGGTTGACCATCCCTAATCCAAAAATCTGAAATTCAAAAGGTTCTAAAATCCAAAACTTTTTTAGCTCTGACATGATGCCACAAGGAAAATTTCACACCTGACCTCATGTGATGGGTCACAGTCAAAATATAGGTGCACAACACAGTTTAATGCAGCATCCCCAAGGGAAAAAAGACCCTCCCAGCCCCTTCAGCTGCAGTATATCTTTTGCACTCATACCCAGATTCCCCCACACAAGCATGTGCACAGAGGGTAATAAAATAGCAGGGGTGCAGGCCAGACACACCTATGGCAGGTTCCCCGCCATGCCCCTCACAGGGGGTCAAGGCCTACATCTGTTATTTACTGTGGTTTTTTGCTTATTATCTATTCTGTGGTGTAAAGGTATTGTTGAATATGTCAGAAACGTATACAGTTAGTCTAATGGGTAACAGTAATAAGAAAAAGAGGGAACATTTATGTTTGTCTATAGCACAGAAAGTCAAGCTGTTAGAGAAACTGCACAGCAGTGTGAGTGTGAAACCTGTTACAGAAGATTACAGTGTTGGAATGATCACGTATGACCTGAAGACAGAGAAGGAATAAACTTTTGTAGTTCTGTGCTAAAATTGATGAACAGAAGTTAATGAAAACTAGAAAAACACTGCATAAAGCTAAACTTGAAGATCTCAATCATGTATTGAAAGTGAATCCGCTGGTGTCACCGTGAACACATGCCTCTTAATGGTATGCTGATCACTAAATAAGCAAAGATCTATCATGATGAACTGAAAATTAAAGGGAACTATGAATATTCAACAGGCTGGTTGCAGAAATTTAAGAAAACATATGGCAATAAATTTTTTTAAGATTTGTGGTGTTAAAACATCTACTGATCATGAGGCAGTGAAGAACTTCTTTGACAACGTTGCCAAGGTCATCACTGATGAAAATCTAATGCCAGAACAAGTCTATAATGCTGATGAAACATGACTATTTTGTTGTCATTGCCCCAGAAAGACACTGACGTCAGTTGATGAGACAGCCCCTACAGGAATTAAGAATGCCAAGGATGGAAAAGCTGTGCTGGCATGTGCTAATGCAACAGGCACGCAATCAGAGTAAACTTGCTGTGGTAGGCAAAAGTTTGCATCCTCATTGTTTTCAAGGAGGGAATTTCTTACCAGTCCATTATTAGGCTAACAAAAAGGCATGGACCACCAGGGACATCTTTTCTGATAGTTTTCGCAAACATTTTGTGCTAGTGGCTCATGCACACTGCAGGGAAGCTGGACTGAATGATGACTGCAAGACTTTGTTATTCTGACCAAAGTCAATGAAGAGATTAAGAAGGAAATGTAAAAAAAAAAAAAAAGAAGGAAATGTAAAACTTTCTTGAAACAAATGAAAATACAACATATCAAAACCTATGGGATAGGCCGGGCGCGGTGGCTCACACCTGTAATCCTAACACTCTGGGAGGCCGAGGCAGGTGGATCGCTCAAGGTCAGGAGTTCGAGACCAGCCTGAGCAAGAGCGAGACCCCGTCTATACTAAAAATAGAAAGAAAATTATCTGGCCAACTAAAATATATATAGAAAAAATTAGCTGGGCATGGTGGCGCATGCCTGTAGTCCCAGCTACCTGGGAGGCTGAGGCAATAGGATCGCTTAAGCCCAGGAGTTTGAGGTTGCTGTGAGCTAGGCTGATGCCACGGCACTCACTCTAGCCCGGGCAACAAAGCAAGACTCTGTCTCAAAAAAAAAAAAAAACCTATGGGATACAGCAAAAACCAGTAGTAAGAGGAAAGTTTATGTTAATAGCAGTAAGTACCTACATAAAAAAGTAGAAAAGCTTCAAATAAAGAACCTAACAATGCATCTCAAGGAACTAGAAAAACAAGATCAAACCAAACCCAAAATTAGAAGAAAAGAAATAATAAAGATCAGGGCAGATTGTTCAAATCTAGAATTTCCACATTCAAAAAAAAGAAAAAAGAGATAAGAGCAGAAATAAATGAATTTGAAATAAAAAAATACTAAGATCAATGAAACAAAAATTGTTTTTTCAAACAGATAAAAAAAATTGACACACCTTTAGCCAGACTAAGAAAAAAAAGAGAGAAGACCTAAATAAATAAAAGCAGAGATGAAAAAGGACACGTTACAACTGATAGTGCAGGAATTCAAAGTATCATTAGAGACTACCATGAACAAGTACATGCCAATAAATTGGAAAACCCACAAAAAAATGGATAAATTCCTAGATACATACAGCTTACCAACACTGAATCAGGAAGAAATCCAAAATCTGAATAAATCAGTAACAAGTAACGAGATAGAAGCAATAATAAAGTCTCCCACCAAAGAAAAGCCCAGGACCCAGTGGCTTTATTGCTGAATTCTACCAAGCATTCAAAGAAGAATTAATACCAGTCCTCCTGAAACTATTCCAAAAAATCAAGGAGAAGGGAATACTCCCAAACTCATTCTACAAGGCCTGTATCACCCTGATACCAAAACCAGACAAAGACACAGCAAAAAATGAAAAGCCAATATCTTTGATGAACATAGTTGCAAAATCCTCAACAAAATACTAGCAAACTGAATTCAACAACTCATTAAAAAGATTATTCATCACGATCAAGTGGGATTCATCCCAGGGATGCAAGAATGGTTCAACATACACAAATCAATCAATGCAATATATCCTGTCAACAGAATGAAAGACAAAAACCATATGATCATTTCAATTGATGCCGAAAAAGCATTCAATGAAATTCAACATCCCTTCATTATAAAAACTCTCAAAAAACTGGGTATAGAAGGAACTTACCTCAACATGATAAAAGCCCTATAAAACAGATCCATGGCGAGTATCATACTGAATGGAGAAAAATGGAAAGCCTTTCCTCTAAGATCTGGAACAAGACAAAGATACCCACTTTCACCGCTGTTATTGAACACAGTACTGGAAGTTCTATCAAGAGCAATCAGACAAGAGAAAGAAATAAAGAGCATCCAAATAGGAAGAAGTCAAATTATCCTTGTTTGCAGATGATATATATAATCTTACATCTAGAGAAACCTAAAGACTCCACAATAAAACTATTAGGACTGATAAACAAATTAGTAAAGTTGCAGGATACAAAACCAATATACAAAAATCAGTAGCATTTCTATATGCCAACAGTAAACAATCTGAAAAAGAAACCAAGAAAGTAATCCCATTTACAATAGCTACAAATAAAATAAAATGCCTAGGAAAAAACTTAGCCAAAGAAGTGAAGGATCTCTATAATGAAAACTATAAGACATTGATGAAAGAAATTGAAAAGGACACAAAAGATGGAAAGATATTCCATGCTCATGAATTGGAAGAGTCAATATTGTTAAAAGGCTCATACTACCCAAAGGTTCATACTACAGATTCAATGCAATCCCCATCAAAATACCAATGACATTCTTCACGGTAATAGAAAAAATAATCCTAAAATTTATATGGAAACACAAAAGACCCTGAATAGCCAAAGCCATCCTGAGCAGAAAGAACAAAACTGAAGGAATCACATTACCTGACTTTAAATTATACTACAGAGTTGTAATAACCAAAACAGCATGATACTAGCATAAATACAGACATACAGACCAATGAAACAAAATAGAGAACCCAGAAATAAATCCACACATCTGTATTGAACTTATCTTTGACAAAGGTGCCAAGAACATACAGTGGGGAAAGGACAGTCTCTTCAATAAATGATGTTAGGAAAACTAGATATCCACATGCAGAAGAGTGAAACTAGACCCTTATCTCTTGCCATATACAAAAATCAAATCTAAAGACTTCAGTCTAAGACCCGAAACTATGAAACTACTAAAAGAAAACATTGGAGAAACACTTCAGGACATTGGTCTGGGCAAGGACTTCTTAAGTAATACCCCCAAAGCACAGGCAACCAAAGCAAAATTGGACAAACAGGATCACATCAAGCTAAAATGCTTCTGCACAGCAAAGGAAACAGTCAACAAAGTGAAGAGACAACCCACAGAATGGGAGAAAATATTTGCAAACTACCTGTCTGACAAGGGATTAATAACTAGAATATATAAGGAGCTCCAGCAATTCAATAGGAAAAAAAATCATATAATCCAATTTAAAAAATGGGCAAAGGATCTAAATAGACATTTCTCAAAAGGGGACATACAAACGGCCAACAGGTGTATGAAAAAATGTTAGCATCATTAGTCATCAGAGAAATGCAAATCAAAGCTACAGTGAGATATCATTTCACCCCAGTTAAAATGGCTTTTATCAAAAAGGACATCACAATTACTGGTGAGGATGTGGAGAAAGGGGTACCCTCATATACTGATGATATGAATGTAAATTAGTGCAACCACTATGGAAAACAGAATGGAGATTCCTCAAAAAACTTAAAATAGGGCTGGGCGCGGTGGCTCACTCCTGTAATCCTAGCACTCTGGGAGGCCGAGGCAGGCGGATCGTTGGAGCTCAGGAGTTTGAGACCAGCCTGAGCAAGAGCGAGACCCCGTCTCTACTAAAAATAGAAAGAAATTATCTGGCCAACTAAAAATATATATAGAAAAAATTAGCTGGGCATGGTGGCGCATGCCTGTAGTCCCAGCTACTCGGGAGGCTGAGGCAGGAGGATTGCTTGAGCCCAGGAGTTTGAGGTTGCTGTGAGCTAGGCTGACGCCATGGCACTCACTCTAGCCCGGGCAACAAAGCGAGACTCTGTCTCAAAAAAAAAAAAAAACTTAAAATAGAACTACCATATGACCCAGAAATCCCACTGCTGGGTATATATTCAAAGAATAGGAAATCAGTATATCGAAAAGATATCTGCCCTCCCACGTTTATTGCAGAACTATTCACCATAGGCAAGATATGGAATCAGCCTAAGTGTCCGTCAGTGCATGAATGGATAGAGATTGTGGTACATACACACAATGGAATATTATGTAGCCACAAAAAGAATGAAATCCTGCCATTTGCAACAACATGGGTGGAACTGGAGAACGTTATGTCAGGTGAAATAAGCCAAGCACAGAAAGACAAATCGCATGTGTTCTCATTCTTATGTGGGAGCTGGATATTAAAAAGAATTGATCTCATGGAGACAGAGTAGAATGACAGTTACCAGAGGCTGGGAAGGGTAGCAGGGTGGGGGAAGGGGGCATAGTGGGGATGTAAATGGTATAAAAATATAGTTAGTTAGATAGAATGAACAATATTTGATAGCACAACAAAGTGACTATAATCAACAATAAGTTGGGGTATACTTTAACTAAAAGAGTGGAATTGGAATGTTCCTAGCACAAGGAAATGTTAAATGTCTGTGGTGATGGGTACCCCAGTTACCCTGATTTGACTAATTTACATTGTATGCCTGTATCAGAACATCACATGTACCCTATAAAGATATACAACTATTATGTGCCCATAATAATTAAAAATATAAAAGAAAAAAAATATCATTTGGAAAATAATCAGCAGAACCCGAACCTCCTTAGGGGAGTAGTTTGCAAAATGTGGTCATTTCCCACCCACCCCCAGCTAGACTTATGCATTAGTCTCATGTATAATCTTTATGTAACTACAATGTGACACAGATTCATCTACTAATATATCAAAGATATTTAAACTTCAGAATTTCACTAGGGCATTGAACAAGGTGAGTCACACTGGGCTGACTGTGAGATCAAAAATCCAGGACTCTAAAAATAAATGATGGACTCTTTTTGTGAGGAGACAGCATAACAAGAGGGTGTGGGCTCTAAAATGGGGTAAATGTTAACAAGTAAAGATATATCAAAGATATATGAGTCAAATATATACCGTTCTTTGTACTTTTTAGGGGCAACTTTTTATAAATGTGAATTTATTATCAAATAAAAAGTAAAAAGAAAGAAAAGACTTTGTTATTCCTTGACAACTGTCCTGCTCCTCTTCTAGCTGAAATTCTCATCAAAATAATGTGCATGCCATGTACTTTCCCCCAAAATGTAACTTCATTCAGCCATATGCCCAGGGTATCATAAATTTTAAAAACTCTTTATTGAATAGCATGCTAGCAGCAGTGAACAGAGAACTATGTCTGGAAGGCTCACAAAAGTTTAGCATGAAGGATGTCATACATACTGTTGGCAGTACTTGGAACAGAGTGACTAAAGACACAGTTTGCATGCCTGGCACAACCTCTGGCCTTGTGGCTCTGTTCAGTGATAATGATGAACAAGGTGGTGACTTTGAAGGACTCTGTATGTCAAGTGAGAAAAAAATGATGTCTGACCTCCTTACACGTGCAAAAGATATACCTTCAGAGTCCATCAGTAAGCTGGAAGGAGTAGATATTGAGGAAGTTTTTAACATCGATAATGAGGCTCCAGTTGTTCATTCATTGAGAAATAAGTGAAGTAGCTGAAATGATTCTAGATCAAGGTGTTGGTGATAATAGTGATGATGAAGGTGACGTTAGTAACACTGCAGACAAAGTGCCTCTAGGTGACATGGTGAAAATGTGTGATGGGCTTAGTGAAAGACTAGACCAGTTGCACATTAAGAACAGAACAAGAAATCATGTCAGTTTATAAAAGCAAAGAGAGACTTCTAAGACAAAACCATTGTTAATGTGGCAGATGACTCTGGAGGAAACAGTTTAAAAAGTCATCCAGCAGCATGCCTCCTCATCCCTAGAGGACACACTTCCTGGTCCCTCAACTGCTTCTCATGTTTCTTGTCACCAAAAAAAAAAAAAAATTAAAATACAGTGTGCAGTAACCTTTTAATCACAACACAGCATCATAGTTAGAGACTAAAAGCCCACTGTTGCTTGTGGTTACTGTTGTTTAACAGTTGACACAGGTATCTGCTGATGCTACTGTGCTTAGTTACCCTGAACACATTTTTTACTGTATTAATGGTATGTCATTTTTTTTTTTACTGATAAGTACTTATATGTGAATAAGTGTAAGAAAATGATTGCTTATTGGTAGCATATGACTTCAGAGTCAGGGATAATGGTGATGCTAAACAACACAGATGGTCCACATGGGTAGCTGAGGTAGTGACACCTTTGCTTTCTGTGACAGTTCAATGTACACAAACTTTGTTTCATGCACAAAATTATTACAAATATTATATAAAATTACCCTCGGTCTATGTGTATAAGGTATATATGAAGCATACATGAATTTCATTTTTAGACTTGGGTCCCATCCCTTAGACATTTATTATGTGTAAGCAAATATCCCAAAATCTGAAAAAATCCAAAATCCAAAACATTTCTGGTCCCAACCATTTCAGATAAGGGTTATTCAATCAGTATGGCTAAATTCTACCCATCCCACGAAGATGAGATTATTCTTATTAAATATATTACACAAATAGTTCAAGGAGATAGAAAAAGAGAAAACACTACCCAACTAATTTTATGATATTCATGTAACCTTGATTCTAAAAGGAAAAAACAGACCTATTTTACTTATAAACATAGATCCAAAAAATATAATAGCTCACCAAATCCAACATTGCGTTTAAAAATACTGAATGAACTGTTTTTATCTAGTAATCAAATTGAAAACCTAATAAGAAACTTTAAAAAAATATCTTTAGACTGGTTTCATCACAGTTCTAGTTTTTAGAACATCTTCCTCAACCTCTAGTAATCTGCAGAAAACTCAATATTACCGTGAAACCAAATGCAATAGCACTTATAGGACATTGTCTCACAAAACAGATGCCGACGTCAGTAGCTCAGACGGTTGTTCAGAAGGAAAACGGCCTTCAGCACACCCGAAAGATGCTGCATGTCGGTGATCCAAGCGTGAGGAAGACTGCAGTCTCCCTGCTGAGGAATTTGTCTCGGAATCTTTCTCTGCAGAATGAAATTGGTGAGTCAGTCAAAGTAGCTCCATGTGATATGTACCTGTTGAAAATACAAATGCAATAAAACATTGTCCGTATCATATTCTTTTCACAACAATAAACTGGAAATGTGCACAGAGAACAGAAGGTGACAGACACAGGCCTGGCTTCTGTGCAGCCGGATATAAGTTTAAAGTGCAGGCTTTGCAACTGGATCTCAAATAAGACGTTTTTAATATCTAGCATTTAAAAAATGTCTACAGAAGACAACTTTCAGACCATACTGAATTAACAAGGTAAGCAATGTGTTTGGCATGTTTCATCCCTCAGCCACGCCAGCCAGTGAAGCCTTTCTGATCTGTATAGCTGTCCTGCAGAATGCTCCCTCTGTGGCCTGCGCCAGCACCGCTCTCTAGGACATCGGAAATACACGTGCAGCAGTTGTTTACTTTAGAAGCTTGGCAGTCTGTTGGACTAGAAAAAAGATGGGTAAACAGATAATCACAAGAAAAAGACAAAAAGGAGTCACTAAATATAGATTTGGCATAGGCAGTTTTTAGAGTAAATATGATGAAACACATGTGCCTTTTGGGAGAGGCTCCATGTTATTGACAGAGAAGATAGCTGTGTTACATGATCAGATAACATAATTTTTCATTTATTTGATTATACCAAGAAGTACCTGATAAATGTTTGTTGAATCAAGTAAAAAACTATAAAATGAGATAATAGGAAGATAATGCTAAAATTGGGCAAGTCTTCTAATGTTCCATAAATTGGTCATTTCTAACAACCTAAATTCAGTTTTTCACAAAATCCCACTAAAGTTATAAACAAATTATTGTTTTTAGTGGATTAGATTTTGGGGTCTGCATACACACAGCATGAGGGATATTGAAGTCTGCATTTACATTTTAGAAATGTCATTTTCAAACATAGCCAGCAGCGTATTTGACAGGAGGTTTCATACAATGGTTTCATGCCCATTATAAATTTAGAGAGAGCCTGGAAAACGTTTAGTGAAATCTAAAAGAAACTTTGCCATAGGCACTTTCAAAATTATTAAAATGTTCTCCCCATGTTCTTTTGTGCTGAACTTCAATAGAGGCGTATTATCCTTTAACTTTTTTTTTCTTTTCCCAAATAAAACATTGACTCCATCTTTAAAACATTGCCAAGGTAAATATCTGCACTGCACACATCATGCACACACCTTCAGGGTCTGGTTTTTTGGCCCCCTAAATATTGGGAAGGTATAGCTGTGGCCCCATGGTTTGTATCAGATTATTCTGCTGAGGTTTAAGGACAACAGAGAGAAGAGGCATCAGCAAGGTAAATGCAATTTTAAAATTCCAAATTGGCTTCATGCCAAATATATAATTTAAGTAAAAGGACCCATCTTGATTCAGAATTTTAACAGCCAAGAGTAAATGAGAATCAGTTTGAATACATGCTTTGTGAGTGATTTCTAGGCCAAATAACTTTCCATGTGCTCACCTGGAATAAAGTCACCACATTTTACCTACATTTAGAGAAATAAACGTGAAACTTAAATTTTCTCAAAAACTTGAAGATAGGCAGTCTGGCATGGTGACAAAATCTTCACACAGAAGATATGGGTCTGCATCCCATAATGCTACTCTGCCAACCCATGTTACCGTGTTCTCAAGGCCTTTCTTTCTGTGGTTTATCTTATCAAAAAGAGAAAGGCTTCTGATAATGAGGAGCATCTACTGAGAGGTTACTACAGGCAGGGTGCTATGATGCAATTAACATGCATTGACTCCTTTATTCCCTCAAAACAACCCTGTGAAGTAGGTGCTATTATTACCGCATGTTGCAAATTAGCGAAGCGGCATAGAGAGATTAAGTCGCTCATCCAGGCCATTAAGAAACTAAAGGATCTTCAGAGGCTGAGCCCTGAGCTCCTAACACTATGCTGTGGTGTTTGAACAACAGTAAAAAGAGAACCTGTTCAGGCCTGTGAGCAGAAGGCATGTCTGACCTGTGAATCAGGTCCAGGTATTATCAAAGGATGATATATCATTCAGTGCCTTTTATTGAGTACCTCTCTGTTACAGGAATAATGATCAATGTTAGAAACACAGAAATAAGTAAGATAATTGGCTTCGGGGAGCCCATCACCCCATATGAAATTCAGACCAGCATGTAACTAATTGCAATCCAGTGTCAGAGAGAGATAAATATGGTTCAGGGTGCCACCTGAATCCAGATGAAGGAACAATAAAATTAATCAGTATTTGTTACACATCCATTATGAACACAACACTTATTAAGGAGCTGTGGGGAGCAACAGAAGCATGCTCTCTATCTTTTAAGAAGAGTCCAAAGTAGTTAATGCAAAGAAAAATAAAACATACATGAAAATAATTATTACAAGAAATCAAGTGAATATATCATAGGACAAGTTAAAGTGGAACCATCAAATATTAATACCTTTCTTATTGATACAAAAAAAGCCAAATTCAAACCTATACCCAAGTAGTTATATATGTAGTGGAAAAATACATTTAAAATAGTTTATTTCTCATCATGTAGATATTCACCCATCCCCTCCCCCCACCTCTGTCCGACACCCAATTGGTATCATTCCCAAATGTGCACCCAGGTGTTGATCAGGAAAACCAATTTTCTGGTGAGTACATGTGGTGCTTATTTTTCCATTCTTGGGATACTTCACTTATAGAATGGGTTCCAACTCTCCCCAGGAGAACCAAAGAAATGTTGTATCATCGTTATTTCTTATAGCTGAGTAATACTCCATGGTATAAAGATACCACATTTTACTAATCCATTCATGAATTGTTGGACATTTGGGTTGTTTCCACCTCTTAGCGATTGTGAATTGTGCTGCTATAAACATT
>CM052440.1:61007851-61023979 GCA_028533085.1 Varecia variegata
TTCTGTATTAAATGTTATTTTAACAGGGCTATGATTAAAACCATTCATATAGAATTAGTCTTCTCAACTACAATTCTATAGTGGTATTTTGCTTTTTTAAAAAAATCTGATGACGATTGTCATAAAGTAAGATAAGGAAAAATCCTTCAACTCCCTTTTGGTCAGAAAAGTGTAACAGAAAATAAAGTTTGAATGTATACTTTAGTCTTTATTGTATTTGAAACTTAACATTGTTTTCAGTTTTAAAAACTCAATGAAGACAACTTAGGTTACTAACCTAGGCCAAATGAAATTATTTAGATACCAATTTGTAAAATATTGAAGAGAGAATTTCTACTCCTTTTCCAGAGTTCTGATGATAAGCATCTGAAGTATGTTTATTCTACCAGACAATAGCTGTGTGTTCAAGAACCTTCTGTGATTTTTTAAGGCATAAATAGAGCCTTCAATAATATTAAACACAAAATGAGGCAAACGTAGCATTGGTTGCACTGGTATCTGTATTTATCTGATTTATTTGTGTATCTTGGTATATGTGGTGTGATTGACATGAAATTTGAGAATTTGGCCTTGTAAACTTCAACTTCAATTACTAAGGGTTTAATACCTTGTAATTACTTATATTTCTTCCCTAACGTCCTACATTCTTTACCAAGAAACATTTCCTATAATAAAAATGGAACTAGCCAGTGGCCAAGACATATAAAAATGAGGAGACACACAAATATGGTAGCTATGGTTAGATTTAGCATATTGAGTGGGTCTGTGACCATGAAAAGACAGACTATGTTTGACCTCCATGTCCTGCTTTGTCCACTCTGTTTGCAAACACCTCACTACTTGACTATTTGTCACACTTCTCGGGGAGGTCCTTGTGTAGATGAACAGTTTGGATCACAGGTCTTTACACAAAGCTTTGTTTCCTTTTGTGTCCTAGACTCTGCCCATGTCATCCAAGGAACTGACAGGCCAACCTGGGCCTTTTAGTTTATTTTGTGTGAAAGGTTCTCAAGGACCGCTGTCATGTCAAGAATTCTTAACGATCTTCTGGAATATGAGAGGTTGCTGCCCTAGATTTCCATCATTGGAAACATTTGTTTATACCTAATGACAGTAACCAAAGGGTTATCTAGTAAGATAGAGAGGGGATTAACATGTCAAGTGGGAGAAGCAGCAGCAGGAGTAGATAAACCACTTTAAAACCAATTTAATCACCCTCTGAAAAAGCAATTCCTTAGATGAAAACAGGAGATGGGATTTACATACACACACGCACATGCACATGCACACATAAGTGTATACATACTAATATATGCTATAGTCACAAGTGAGATTTCCCCTAAATAAAATTTCTTATGGACTTACTGCATTGGAATGAGGAGAACTTCAGTATGTGTATACTTAGAATAAAATTGCAGAAGCCTCAAATCGCATAATCTCAGGATTAGGAGGGAATTTAGAAAACATCTGGTCAAGTCCTCCTTAGAGTATCTTCTTGCATGAAAAAGACTCAGTTCATATTAATGTGGCAGAGAAGGACAATATGCAATCATTCATTCAACTAATGCCCGACATGACCCTATAACTGGCTGGTTTTAAGACTCTGTGACTGTTGCATTAAAGTATTTGTGGTGGGAGGGAAAACAGATTTAGAAAAAGAAACAAACTTTTCAAAATAAAATTCTGCTTTCAGTTTAATATTTTGGTTTATAGTGCTACTGACAGTTTCATCATTTATGAAATAAACTTTAACCTTCTAAGGACTGTACGAAAAACTCTTTGTGATATCACATTTAGGAAAAAGAGATCAAAATGCCACCCGTTGGCATAAGAGCTGTTTAAAATGTGAAGGGAAAGCATCCGGAAAGCCACAGTCTGGGAGACTCAGGGAAAGAATCCAGCGATCTTTAGCCTGGAGAAGGGTGCTGTGTTACCTGTCTCTCCGTAGTTGAAAGCCCACTGTATGGAAGTGGACAGACTTGTTCTGACAGAGGACAGGACCAAGGTCAGTAGGTGGAGGCTATTGTGAGACCAGGTTTGCCTTTGTAGTAGGGGACAAATATTGAGTACTCCTCACAGCCTCCTCAGCAAGTCTGCACCTTTTTTCCCTCTTGTTTCTTCCTTTTCTTTTCTATCCTTCCCTTCCCTTCCCTTCTTTTCTTCTTTTTTCTTTTCTTTCTTTCTTTCATTCTTTCTTTTTCTCTCTCTTTCTTTCTTTTCTTTTCTTTCTTTCTTTTCTTTTTTTAATTCTATGCATGAAAAAAACTTAAAGCAAAGAGAAGTTAAGTCACATTCCTAAAGTCACATAGCTAGAAAGTGCAGAGAAGCTATATGAGCACAGGTGGTCTGGCTCCCCTCTTGGGAACCAAGAGTAAAAGACTCTGTGTCTCCATGCTGGTGAACTGTGGGGGTCTCTTTGGCTTGGCTTTCTTTGGAGAGTGGAGAGTATACAGTATGGCATTATGGTTAAGAGGGCTGGTTCTAGCACCAGCCAGCCTGAACTCAAACTTGTAGCTTCTCTACTTACTAGCTGGGGTAAGTTTCTTATTCTCACTGAGCCTCAGCCTTCCTTATATGTAATATGTGGGTAATGGTAGTATTTATCTCATTGGGTTGTTTTGAGGAGTAACTGTTTTAAAAAATACAAAGCATTTAGAACAGTGTCTGACAGTATATACTCAAATGCTAACTAAATTATTCAGAGTTCCCTGATTTTGGGAGATTTTACTTTTCCTTGACAATTCATCTCTTTTGAATTTCTCTTTGCAGATATGACTGGTTCAATTGAAAGCCTCAACTCTCCCTCCCCCCCAATTTTATACAGACACACACCCCTATCCCTTAGAAGGCCAGGTAGAAATGTGAAAAACAAATTATGGCCAGGGCAAGTGATTCTGAATGTGTATTCCTTAGAACATGAGTCCTTTGTGTGTGGTTAAGTGTTATGTGAAATATCCATACTTAAAGAAGTTTAAGAAAGGCAGAGTTACACAAAGATCAAAAGGTTCTTGACTGCACGACTTCTCAGAGTCCATACTATGGCAGTGTGCATTGTGAAATCACCAAGGAGAGGCCGGGCCACGGTGGCTCACGCCCGTAATCCTAGCACTCTGGGAGGCCAAGGCAGGAGGATCACTCAAGTTCAGGAGTTCGAGACCAGCCTGAGCAAGAGCTAGACCCTGTCTCTACTAAAAATAGAAAGAAATTAGCTGGACAACTAAGAATATGTAGAAAAAGTTAGCCGGGCATGGTGGTGCACACCTGTAGTCCCAGCTACTCAGGAGGCTGAGGCAGTAGGATCGCTTGAGCCCAGGAGTTTGAGGTTGCTGTGAGCTAGGCCGACGCCACGGCACTCACTCTAGCCCGGGCAACAAACCGAGACTCTGTCTCAAAAAAAAAAAAAAAAAATCACCAAGGAGAGACAGAGTGTGCTGCATGTCACAAACCTGTTCTTTGACTCAGTAAGCCCTATTTTTTCTTAGATGACTCTTGCAGCTATGCCTCTGTTGTAAACACTTTGAGCAAAAGGGATCTAAGCCATAGGCAAGGAGACAAGAGTTGTTTATCTGGTTCACAGTCTAGTTCATCAGGCTAAAATCTCGCCTACTAATAAACCATGCTTAAGGTTAGCAATCTTAGTAAAATCTGAAAGTCAGTGATTTCAGTAGATTGAGGACCATTTACTGAACATTTTGTGTCATGTCCACCTGGAGTGCTACTAATCTACAGACAGGTAGATAACTCAGAAGGTAGTTATTAGTCCAGAAAAGCGGGTTGAGGCAGTGATGGGCATCCTTATATCTGGCTGATCAGAGAAATACATCTTACATCAAGAAGCAGTTAATCTCTCAGGAGCCTGAATTTCACATGTAAGCTGCTGACCCACAATAAATCTGGCAAGGAATGTTCTTCCCAGTAGCATCTAATCCTTTGGGTGGTTTTGGGTGTTTTTATTTTTTAGGAAGAAGTCTGGGAGTTCTGTTTTTGATATACATGTATTGAACACCTACTCTTGGAGCTGAGGACTGGTGAGCTGTAACTTTGTGAATAAGTGCTCATAGATCTTAGTGAGACTTACTGCACTATGATGGACACTTTCACAGTTCACAGTATCCTTTCCTTCACCTGAGCAACGAAAGTCATCAGCTGCATGGTGAGGGTTAAGGAGCTCTAGACCTATACAGATCGCCTGGGTCTCTCTCATAAAACAAGAAATGGTTGGAGTGAGAAGCAGAGAATTATTAAGAAGTTACCTTTATTTTTAGCCAGGAGTTAAATCCGAATTAATGACAGGCAACAAAAACAACCTAGACAACCTGTAATAAGAGTGGGAAAAATTATAATATGTAGAAAATTGACAAAATTTTCCTCTCAGAAAATTTTCTTTTGTCCCTTGTTCTAATTGGAGATTGCACTTAATTTAAAAAGTAGAAGTAATCTATTTTAGTGGTATTGCCTTAACAGCTTTATATAAGAATTATGTGTGAACATGTTAAGTAACACATTCCCTTTTCATTGGGTGGGAACTTTCATACCTAAAGTGACCCAATTCTTTATCCCATGTTCCAGTTCTCCCTCTTTAGTTTATCACTTGGGATGCTTCATTTGCATTTGAGTAACAAAAAAGTTCAAAATGGCTTAAGCGATAAATGTTTTTATCTCATGTAACAGGGAGGCCAGGCTCAGTTATTTCTGCAGGTCATTGATAATATCAAGAATCCAGGTTCCTTCTGTCCTTCAGTTCTGCTGTCCTTGACACCTTGGCTTTTGCTCTGTGGTTGATCTCTTCATATTTACAAAATGGTTGCAGCCGCTCCACACATCCCATCCTCATAGGGTCACGTCCAAAGGCCAGAAGAATAAACATTCCTTTCTTGCATCCTTTTTTATAAATAAAGAACATTTTTCTAGAAGCTTCCATCAGACATCTTTCATTTCTTATTGCCCAGAATTACATCACGTGTCCATTCATAAGCCAGCTTCTGATGAGAAGAGTAACACCACTCTTTTAAGCCCATCACATTTACCCAAGGCTGGATCTACCTCTCCTGAGGCTCATGGATGGTAAATACTTAAACAAAATCAGGGTATTATTAAGCCAGGAAAAAAGGCTGCAAAGTAGTCAACCAACATCAGTTGCTACAAGTTTTTCTACTGTGGTTGTTGTGTTTTGTATTCAGGACAAAGTTCATGAAGATTTGTGGGTAAAGAGTGGCAGGAAAGCCGGGCTCGGTGGCTCACGCCTGTAATCCTAGCACTTGGGAAGCTGAGGCAGGCGGATTGTTTGAGCTTAGGAGTTCGAGACCAGCCTGAGCAAGAGCGAGACCCTGTCTCTACTAAAAATAGAAAGAAATTATCTGGCCAACTAAAATATATATAGAAAAAATTAGCCGGGCATGGTGGCGCATGTCTGTAGTCCCAACTACTCGGGAGGCTGAGGCAGGAGGATCGCTTGAGCCCAGGAGTTTGAGGTTGCTGTGAGCTAGGCTGATGCCACGGCACTCACTCTAGCCTGGGCAACAGAGCGAGACTCTGTCTCAAAAAAAAAAAAAAAAGAGTGGCAGGAGAGCTAGGAATGGCAGTTAACCCAATAATCACAATTTCAAAGAGAATAGTAACAGGATAATAAAAGTGATGCTCAGTTGAACAAAAAGGGGTGGGATAAAATAGTTTGAGAAGCTTCTGTGCCTGTTTTTCATTGTCTGCTTTTCTCAACATCTACCATTCCTCACCTTTAAGAAGTAACTCTGGAATCCAGTTGTACCTTCAGTGACAGAATCCTCTTGGAAGAAAGTTGGTCTGCGCCTGAGGTTGTCTGAGGTTGCTCGCCGAGACATCTGGGGGAGGCAGTTTGGTAGAAAGGACATGGATTTGAATTCTGTCTTTACCTCTGGCTCTGCGACTCTAGGGAGTTGCTTTAGCTTTCTGGGTGTTGAGTTTACCTCCTTGCTTCATAAGACTGTTGAGGGAATAAAATGAGACAGTGTATTCACAGTGGCACCCAGGCACGTAATAAAAGGTGGTGATTACTTCCTTCCTCTTGTAGATCCAGCTGCCACCCAGGGACCCCCAGTCTTCACTTCTGCCTCCTGCCTCCCACCCCCATTTTATTCCCCTGCTTTTCCCAGTGTCCCAGGGATTATTTTAGAGCAGAAAGCAAATTCCGCAGTGGTAAAACAGGAAGTGAGAAGAGCGAGGAGGGAAAACCTACCTGTTGAACCTCCTCATTCCAGCCAGCCCCTCCTCATGTTCCCAGGTTTTGATCACTTTTCTTCTGCTCACGTGTTCTCTGCAACACAGTTCCTAGACCTACCCGTTTCTACACCAAACCCCATCCTTCTGGAGAACTCAAATCAAGGGAAGTTTCCAGGGGCACAAAGTGAAAGAACTCCTGTTCTTGCTGCTCGGGTTGTAACAGGAGGCAGTGTTCCTGCTAACCCAGGTGCAAATACTGAATGTGTTCTTCTTTTTAGAAAATCACTTGTGCTACCCAGGCTAAATTATGGGTTAGGTCAGCCCAACAGTAATGATTAATTTCCTTTTCTGAAAAAAGACCGATTTGTTTTTTGAAGGGTATTTGGAGCCAGCAAATGTTTTATGTTTGTGTGAAAGTCAGATGTGGCACAGACTGCCCATTGCCTCCACCATGTCCTTTCTCTCCTTTTCCAACACAGTAGAAATTTTAACAGGACGCACGGTACCCAGAATGAGGACAGTAAAGACTACCTTTCCCGCCTCACTTGCAACTCAGTGAAGGCTTATGACAGAGCTGGCCAGGAGGATGCAAGTGACATGTAATCCAACAGTTTCTCAAAACCTTCCTTGAGAGACAGTGGACACATGCCCTCGCCCTCTTTTCCCCCCTTTATCCATCCTGCCTGCAATTCTGATTCTGCCTTCCTGAGCCACAAGGATGAAGGCCACACTCTTGTGTGGCAGTACAGTGACGTGGGAGGAGCCTGGTCACACCAGTTTTGGACCCCTTATCTCAGACATTGCACACATGAAAGAAATAAACTTTTATTGGGTTTAAGCTATTTGGTTTTTTATAACTCACAATCAAACTTAATTGTAACCATGACTTTTTTTTTATGGCAGCCCTAGCAAACTAGTAACTATTACTTCTTGACACCATTATCTAGAGGAAAATCAAATTAAAAAGAAGAAATTTCCAAGCCCAGAAGATACAGTGCCTCTGTCCTAGATCAGAACACCGACCACAAGATTAAGCTGCTAGCAAGAAGCCACTTAGAACCGAATTCAGTGAGTTAATTTTGGACTGCAGATCCCTTTATCGTGTTGACAATCCTCTTTCCAAAGCAGTCTTTAGCCATGTTCTGAAATTAATTCCACTAACCAGACAATACAATTCCAAGAGGGAAGTGGAAGGCACGAATCTGACCTAATGGTGTAGAATTTCCCTTGGGAAGCACACCTATAAGAGAAAAAACTGGTACCTGAAACACAGTCTACAATACTAAGTGACTAGCCAATAGCCAAGATAGGGAAACAACCTAAATGTTTGTCGACAGATGAATGGATAAAGAAAATGTGTGTATATGTGGGATATACATATGGGATATATGTTAATATATATGGGAGATATATATGGAATATATATATATAGAGAGAATACTGTTTAGCCTTTAAAAAGAAGAAAGCCCTGTCATATGCTACAACATGGATGAACCTTAAGGACATTAGGCTAAGTGAAATAAGCCAGTCACAAAAAGACAAATACTGAGTGATCTCGCTTATATGTGGAATCTAAAAAATCATACTTATAGAAAAGAGTAGAGGGTCATTATGGGGGGGTCAGGAAGTAAAGGAAATGGGGAGATGTTAGTCAAAAAGTACAAACTTGCAGTTATAAGATGAATAAGTTCCAGAGACCTAATGTATGACATGGAGACTGTGGTTAATAATACTATATGGTATACCTGAAATTTACTAAAAGAGTAGATCTTAAATATTCTCACCATAAAAATTAAGGGTATAAGGTCATGAATATGTTAATTAGCTTGATCATGGCAATCATTTCACAATGTATACATACATGAAAACATCACATTGTATACCCTGAATATATATTATTTTTATTTGTCAATTACACCCCAATAAAGCTAGAAAAAGATACCTATGTGACCAGCAAAGTCTGTTTTCTACAGTGTATTTGGCAAATGTTAAGAGGGAATAGTTTCTGTACAATGAAAAGAACCCTTAAGTAGACAGCTAACTTAGGTCACAAACATTTTTTTGGAGGCCTGCAGGAAAACCATCTACAGTTGCCTAATATAACACCTCTGACAAGGGCTCTGCTTGACAAAAGCCATCTGATTTTTGACTGCATGTTGTGGTGTTTAGGAAACATTACCAAGTCATAATGAATAGTCCTATGTTGATTTCCACCAATAGGATGCAGATGGGAGGATGGTGGAGGCCATTTTCCAGGAGCTGTGGTGGTTGGCAAGCAAGTATTACTATATCAGTCTTTAGTCACCAGTCACCAGCTTTGTTAGTGTTGGCAGCCGTGATGATGGCAGATGTGGTGGCAAAAACTGCAGCAGCTGGTCCCCCAACTTCTGCTCCTCCAACTCTTCCTACAATTGTATAAACACCAAATCCCTGTACTAAATAGGGATCTGCTTTCTGCTCAGATATCTAGAATGATTTCTGTTTTCTGCATGAAAACTTGATATAGTATTCCAACTGTTTTTATTTTCTAGGAATTAAGAAAATTAGCTTCCCAGAAAGGCCTAATTTTGTCAATTGAGTTTTTTATTGTTAAAACGGGATCTTTGGTATATCATAAAGATTTATGTTTCTTAAATATTAGGCTTAACTTAAATATCTGGTCATTTTCACATATGAATCTAATTTTTTTATAGAACTTTTACTTGATCTTAGATTAATATTCTAGTAAGTAATAACTAATGTGTTTAACAGAGCGATTAGCCCCAAATAATTAATACCTTAATTAATTAAATTCAGTTAAGCATGTTAAATTATAATTACAAAATTTCAGTGTAACTCAAGGCCTTCATACACCTAACAGGATAGACTCAGACACTTAACAAACCAAATTTTCCTAAGCAGTTAAATGGTGCTTAAAAACCTGAGAAACCTGAGCACAGAGATTTAATACTTCTAATTCCTTTAAACACTCAAATACTATTTATAAACCAAATAAATACCTTCATCATAAAAGTCACAAGTGTGATGTTAATTAAACATTTCTAATTAAAATCACAAGTACAAAATGTCAGATTGTCCTAAATGGACTAAATATGTTAAATAACAGATGTGGGCAGATTATAGTGACAATTTTAAAACACTAAGTGTACATAGAAGTATTAAAATTATTATTTTGATTTCTGTCCTAACTCCTATGGTAGTTTCTAAATCTTTGCAGGATTACAAAGTTGCTTATAACTAAGGAAAGCAGATGTATAATCTCAGGGTAGCTGAGTCCATTTGGTATGAAATCAAGCACCAAAAAGGCATCTGAGATCTGGGAATAGTCAGAGATTCCAGACCTGGACAAGGGTTCTGGGTGCTGATTCCATTCCATTATACCTAAGCCACAGATGATATCTCTCTCTGCCCTTTCCTGCAGATTATCCTTCTTAGAGTTATAGGACTTTTGAAGCACATGTTTTTTCCAGCTACCCAGACCCCTTACCCAACGTCTTTCAACATTTTATTATCTTAGTTGGGGTGAATTCCTTGCTATACACACACACACACACACACACACACACACACGAAAACTGAGATTGCAACTAATCTCTTTCCTGCCTTATTAGAGTTAATTGAATTCTGCAAGCGTGTGCACACACATTGCAATTAATCTTTTTTATGCTTTACTTTATTCCCAATCTCATCAGCCATTTTTTAAAGCACATTATGTGGATATTGCTGGCTTTTGGCCCTGATTTTAGAAGGCTAAGAAAATTAAAATTTAGAGAACAATATCCCCTTAAAAAGGAAAAAAGAAAACTTCCTTTTTTTCCTCCTAGGAGAAAACTGTTGTCCCTGAGAGCTTAATAGATTTGAGCTCATGGGAAATGAAAGGCACTTCCAGGTCTAGAATTTACATCCTACTTCAAAGAAATTTTCTTGGATCAAGAATACTTAGCAGTTTGAGATATTTTATTTTATTTTATTTTTTTTTTTTTTTGAGATATTTTAAAATCATTTTTGAACAAGCCCCTACTGGGGCCCTTGCTTTCAAGAGTTTTACTTAAATTTTGGCAAGCAGATAATTAAAGCCATTAATTTGTTCTGTCTTTAGCTGCTGTAAATCATACTGAAGGCTGAGCTTTCTTGTAGGAATTTCTTCTGCATCAGGAAAACAATTAGAGAAAGGTCATTTCCAGTAATGCTATGCTTGGCAAATTAATCTTTTCTGAAAAAACTATTCACAACATTAGTGCAATACAAAAACTCAAGCAATTAGTCCAACTTTTCATTCTTAGAGTTTTAGGCTAAAGTTCAACATTTCTTGACTCACTGCCCCATGACTCATTATTTTGAAAAGGTGTGTTCGGGACTCAGACCCTGTCTTTGATAATCACAGCAATAAAACTCAAAATGATGGTAGGAGTTATTCATGTGGTGCCCATATATAACATTTGTTTCTATAGTCCACAATTATTTATTGACACTTGCTTATCCTTTTGAACTCATTGTTTTGTTTTAAGAAAGCATTCCATTATATAGTCTTGCAGCTATAGAGTCACAATTTATCAAACAATTATAAAATATTTGAATTTTTGTGGTGTTTTTTGTTTTTGAGACAGGGTCTCGCTATGTTGCTTGGGCTAAAGTGCAGTGGCATCATCATAGCTCACAGCAACCTCAAATTCCTGGGCTGAAGCGATCCTCCTGCCTCAGCCTCCCAAGTAGCTGGGACTACAGGGATGCACCACCACGTCTGGCTAATTTTTTTAATTCTTTGTAGAGATGGGGTCTTGCTTTGTTGCTCAGGCTGGTCTCAAATTCCTGGCCTCAAGCAAGCCTCCCACCTCAGCCAAGTGCTGGCATCACAGATGTGAGCCATTGCGCCTGGCCAAAATATTGAATCTTTTAATGTTACTGTGTTCTAACAAAGACCAACCATCCTTTGTGGGTAAATGGAATCTAAGTGGTATAAGAAAGACATTTCTATCCCCCCCCAAAAAAGTTCCTGTTTGAGTAAGATATTTATGTCTGGTATGTCATACTGCCTGAAATTCAACAATTACAGATTAAGGCTTCAGTTAAATAGAAAACCTCTTTTAAAATACAAACTCTCTTAGACAAGTTACACCAAAAGTTCACCCATCATCAGAAGACCATAGAAAATAAATCAGTGACATTACATAATAAATTATTATACAATAGAATAATATACAGTAAAGAAAAAGAATAAGCTGCAACTATAAGCATCAATGAAAATAAACCTAAATTAGCTTATGTTAAACAGAAAAAGACAATATAAAGTGGGTATGATTCCAGTTATTTAAAGTTTAAAAACAAAACTAAACTAAAAAGAGTTAATAACAGATATAATATTTATGTGTCTTTAAAAAGCTATAAAGAGTAGCCAGTGTCTGGGAGCAGTGGCTCATGCCTATAATCTCAGCATTTTAGGAGGCCACGGCAGGAGGATGGCTTGAGGCCAGGAGTTCAAGACCAGCCTGGGCAACATAGCGAGACCCTGTCTTTACAAAGAATTTTTAAAATTAGCCAGGCATAGTGCTGCATGCCAGTAGTTCAGCCACTCAGGAGACTGCGGCGGGAGGATCACTTGAGCCCAGGAGTTTGAAGTTCCAGTGAGCTATCATGACGCCACTGCATTCCAGCCGGGATGACAGATCCAAACCTGTCTCTAAAAATAAATAATAATGGCAATAATAATAATAAATTGAACAAAGAATAGCCAGTAAAAGATTAACACCAAACTTAGGTCAGCAGTAACCTCTGGGGAGGAGGGTACAGTTGGGGAGATTCATGTGGGAGCTTCCAAGGTATTAAAGATGGTCTATTAATGCATATATTATAAATTTTCTAGTATATGACATGATTTAAAAGTTTAAAGCTAATTTTATTTCCTTTTTAAAAATAAATTTTATTGTGTATATTTAAGGTATACAACATGATATGGGATACATACAGATAGTAAAATGGTTACTACAGTGAAGCAAATTAACATATCCATCGTCTCATATACTTACCCTTTTTTTTCATTTGTTTTTTTGACAAGAGCTGATAAAAACTATTCATTTGGTGGGAATTCCAAATACAATACAATTTTATTACCTATAGTCCTCAAGATCTCTAACCTTGTTCATCCTATATATCTGCTACTTGTCTCCTCTGGCCAACATTTCCCCACTTCCTCCCCCTGCACCAAAACTAATTTTAAAAATTAAAGATGATTCATTGCCCTGATGTAAAATTTTAAAAAATTTAAGGATGAGCTGCCTTGATTAAAAAGTGGAGGGGAGAAGAGGTTGAGGCAGACCCCTACACCACCGCTGACCCCACCCCTATCTCTACTAGAGACCATGGTGCACCACCAAGATCCCTGTTCTTGGTTTGAAGGACACATCCCTGGCTCCTGGGAGTGTCAGTGGCCACCATCTCTCAGCTGAGTCTCTCTCGGGGACCAGCCTTTGGCTGAAAAGAGCCATAGCCTGAGTTCACACTCACTTCCTGGGGAAAGCCCGTGTCCACAGACAGTCAAAGTGTGAATAAAAAGGTCCAGCCCTTGACCCCTGGTAAGATTCAGATGTGATGACATAAACATGCAAAATAATAGAAATATCTGGGGTTAATTGCAGAAAAAAATGCCAGCTAGATAGATATCACTGAAAACAGATATCACTATAACATGGCACGTTATTATCAAAATTGTATGTTGTCAAGAACCTCTTCAACTTGTTGAGATGTTTTTCACGAGTCCTCTTATAGTAACAGACATGTTTTAATGTTTAGAATACAGAAGTCCACCATGGAATTTTCAGTTTTGTTTTTGAGGGTGTGAGGCATTCTTTTGTAAATGTAATGAAAACAAAATATACAAGCCCAGGTTGTGCCTTTTAAAGAAATATGCGAATGATCCCACTTCCATTTGTTGTGATGAGGCTTCTGTTTAAGGGCTGATAGGTGGAGATAAGGAATTCGAAGTCAAAGGGGCAAAACACCTTGAGTGTGATGCCAGCATTTATCTTTCAGTCTTGTCTGAGAATCAAGTGGCAACTTCCAAGCTCTGCATTCAATAGAAAATATCACGCTTTTCGGTTCTGCTTAACAACAAGGTGAGCTCCGAGGGGGACTCCCAAGTTATGCAACAAACGGGGAATTTTGAGAGAGGTAGAAAGTATCTATTTTGGCTGAAAATGGAAATGAGTAGAAAAATCATCTTAGGGCTCCCGAGTTTCATCTTTTTTTTTCTTTTTTGAGTTTCATCTTAAGAGAGGAATGTAAACCTATTATTTTGTTTCCTTCCTTCAGTCTTTCTGAGTCACAACTTCCATTCGGGTGTGAACGCTAGAAACCTGCCCACCTGGATTTCTAGACACTCCATCGGCTGAGGGATTCATCTAGTGAAATCTCTTTCTAAAAATGGCACTAAGGAACATTTAGTGGGATAGTATGACAGTTATTACCTCAATGTAAACGTAAAGAAGCCAACATACCTCCAAAATGCTTAATCAACTTTGCCTTGGATTATATTAAGGCTCTGCCATCTTTGAACAAACCTAGACCTTGTCAATACTACTCATCCCTTCATTCATTCAACAAAAACGTATTTGGTACCTGTGATGTGTCAGACACGGTGCTTGACACTAGTGATATGATGAACAAGGTAAACGTGATCCCTGCCCTTGTAGAGCTTACACTTTATAGGGTCTGTGGCTTCATTGAAAATTGGTCATCTCTATATAACATTGAATGGTAAAGAAAAAGTTTCACTTATAAATCATTCACTCAGAATTTTTGTTCTGTAATTATTTCCCATGAAAAACCATCTATTAGACCTTTAAAATGGGCCCAGGACTGTTCTTAGTTTCTACCTGAAGAAACGGGCAGTCGTAGCTGGAGAGATAGAATGTGCACATACGGACCAGCCACTAAGCCGTTCATCTGCTATTCAGCCTAGAGTGCTACCGAAATTGAAACGGGAAAAGCCTACTCCCAAACTTACCCTAAACGAAGGATTTGGACTGAGAGCGATGGTTCCAGGTGGCTGGAACATCACTCACAAAAGTGAAGTACAAGCAAATACCTGTAAAGGCCTTAGGTCAAAGCATTAATCAAGACTAAATCCCGATTTTCAGCAGATGTATTCATCTCAAACTCATTCTCGAGTGCTCACCTATCCATAGACACACACTCACCAAACACAGCCCTCCCGCTCAGATGGTTCATGGTTCGCACAGCTTATTCCAACGGGTTTAGAGTTGTTTTGAAGAAGGCAGCCACTTTAGTTACATGTTTGAAGCAATACCCCTGAGATCACAGCAATAATTTGCATTTGTGGGGTGCACACTGCATTGTCTCTGCAGGGCATCTCTTACTGTCTCCGATTGCCACCAGCAGTCAGAGGCTCCCGGGGGTTAAGTTGTCCAAGGCCACATAGCTAGTAAATGGCAGAGCCAGAATTCAAACCAACTTCCAGACTTCAAATGCCATGCATGTTCTTTGAAACAAAATCTAAGATGATTGCACAGATTTTTCTGTTTATTCATTCTGTGTATTCTATGATATTTGTTTCCACCTTCTCCAAGTCTCATCTGGTGTTCAAGAAAGCACGTACCACTGCTGTGTCGAGGTTAAATGGTCTGTTCAGCTATCTCTTTGCTTTAGAGACTTCCTGAAGCTCGGGAAATGATAAGCTTGGTTATATTGTCCATCATTCCGATGTGACACTTCCCTTTATCTTATCTTTAATAACCTCTGACATATACAGAAACTTACTCTTAGACCTGGACTTTCTCAACCTACATTCCATTCTGTCATTAGCATAAATGGAACTAAATTGTAAGAATAACTATGAAAATTCCATTATAACTAGCTAATACAATACCCACCACCCTCCATCCTTACCTAGAACCACATTAACTTGCCACAGTTCTCCAGACCTTTCATAATTCTGTGTCTTTGCTTATACAGTACTGTTCATACGAAATATCTTTCCTCCTATTTCATCACCCAGCAAACTTCCTTTCATCCCTCAGGATGTAACTCAAAGGAAATTTTTGTGATGATATCTCAGATACTCCAAGCAGAGTAAGTTGTTCAAATTGTTGTTTTAAAGTTCTATGGTCCTATAACTTTATCAGTCACTTACCCATCTATCTGCGGGGTGGTAAGTTGATTGAGATCAGGACTGGTGTCTCAGTCATCTGTGGATACTCAGCTTCTCATGCAAGGTTGGACACAGAATAGGTGCTCTACAAATTTTAATTATTGAGTAGGTGAATCAGTGAAGACAGCAATACTTGTATTTGGAAATGAATGTGTCCTCTGCAATGTTTCTTGTAGGACCTCCTACTTGGGAGAGTGAGTCCTTTTTCCTTTCGGAGTAGCATCCCTTGACTCAGCTGCCCAATTCAACTTACCTCCTTTACCAACATTATTTTCCAATTTTTCTACGCTTTAAAGTGTGGCTAGTATTTTAGTCTGTTGTAAAGTGTGGTAGGTATTATTTTCAATGTCTTAATTTACTAGAAGTATCCTTTGGTCATTGTTCCCCACATTTTTTGGTAGGACCCTCAGTATGGCTGTTCTATGTCCTTCTCTGACTCCCTGGCCCCTTATCCTTGGCCAGTTCTGTCTCCTGGGATGCCATGGCACAGTGTAAAATTCTACATGGGGGAAAAGCACAAGCATTAATCCAAGTCTCTTAGACATAAGTGAATGTGTCCTTCTTACACTAAAACCGCACGTGGGCAAAGCAGTGGGGTAAATGCAGTTGCTCATTATGATCAAGCAGAGCTGAATCAGTGCAAGAAAGGACCTCATAGACACATGTATATGAGGTAGGACAAAGGCTAAAAACTTAGGCTCTGAAGCCACCTGAATCTAGGTTCAAATCCCAGATCTGCCACATAATATCTGAGTTACTTCAATTTCATC
>CM052440.1:61024079-61035243 GCA_028533085.1 Varecia variegata
GCTAGGCTGACGCCACGGCACTCACTGTAGCCCAGGCAACAGAGCGAGACTCTGTCTCAAAAAAAAAAAAAAAAAAAACTATACCTATATCATAGAATTGTTGTATTAATACCTGCCAATTTATAGCATCATGACCTTGAATTGTCACCTATTAAGTGAAACACTTGGACCAGGAGATCAACAGGTTTACTCCAGCCCTCAAGTATCCTGTGATTTCATTGCCTCACATGTTCCTCTATCTCTTCTATTAATTCCTTCCTTAGATTTAGAAAAGAAAGGGAGTTAACTGTCATTGTTTACCACCAGTCTTTTAGGTTTGCCATTGATTGACGGGTCCTTTTTCCCTAAACTCTAAATCCCCACAGGCACATACACAAGAACTAGTTAATGGACAACTCTCAGAGCAGCTGAACTGCTTTCTTTTGGACAGGGGAACTCTTAGCTCAAAGGTTAGATTGAAGATTGTTTTCGGTGTATCTGAAACATCGGTTTCTACTCTTCCAGGTCATAAAGCATCAGACAAGAGAATTGTGATTATATTCAGCAATGGTTTAAATCTCACAAGAAAACTGTGATGACTTCTAAATTAGTCCACTTAAAAATACAGAGATTTTGAAGAGAATTCAAAATGGAATTAAACAGTTGGGAAAAAAAAATGTGAAAACTGTTAAAAACTAGAATCATTTAGCTTAGTTAGAAACGGCAGAAGGCAAACTTAATTATGGTCTTTAGGACAGGAGTGGGGGCTCACACCTGTAATCCTAGCACTTTGGGAGGCCAGGGCAGGAGTGTGGCTTGAGCCCAGGGGTTTGAGGTTGCAGTGAACTATGATGCTACCACTGCACTCTAGCCTGAGCCACAGAGCAAGACCCTGTATTAAAAAAAATAAAAATAAAATAATAGTCTTTAGTCTTGAAAGACTTCAGCAAAATAATAGTAACAAACAATTTTGAATCTCTTTTGGGCACAGAACAAGAACATTCCTCTTGGCCGGGTGCGGTGACTCACGCCTGTAATCCTAGCACTCTGGGAGGCTGAGGCAGGCGGATAGTTTGAGCTCAGGAGTTTAAGACCAGCCTGAGCAAGAGCGAGAACCCATCTCTACCAAAAAAATAGAAAGAAATTATCTGGACAAATAAAAATATATAGAAAAAATTAGCCGGGCATGGTGGCGCATGCCTGTAGTCCCAGCTACTTGGGAGGCTGAGACAGCAGGATCGCTTGAGCCCAGGAGTTTGAGGTTGCTGTGAGCTAGGCTGACGCCACGGCACTCACTCTAGCCCGGGCAACAGAGTGAGACTCTGTCTCAAAAACAAAAAAGAACATTCCCCTTGTGAGTGCTTGGTGTTAGCAAATACACTTTCACTTTTCCTCATGGCCTTGCATCCAGCTTTCCTAGTCTGTACGTTAACCAACGTTTATTAGCCTTCTTAATGTAAGGATATCCATTATGAAAGAGCAGTTTCTAATCTGCATCCTCTTACACTGCTATGAAAGGCAAAGATAATTATAAGGGATGTGGGTGTGTGAGCTCTATGCTGAAAGCCTGCATTTTCACAACCACCAGGGCCCCTGTCAAGGGCCTTCCTAGCACTTAGAGGAGAGCTGGGACCAAGACCCCCCACAGGAGCCCTCCCTCTCAGCTAGTCAGAGCACTGACTGCACCATGCCCACCTGGGGGCTTGAGAACATGTCCATCTTTTTACTCAGGATCATGTCACATGCCTCTCACATTGGAAAAGAAGAAAAAGGAATGCTTTCCTTTTCTCTTTTTGAGGACATACAAGCCTCAAGACCACCACAGTCCTCACTGATTGGAGGAGAAAAGCAGCTGGGGTCAAAGGTGGCTGCAGGTCAGAGCTATAATAATAAAGTGGATAAAATGTGTCAGCCTTTGCCAAAGAGATACATTATTGTTTCAACCCTGTCAACAACCTCATGAAGTAGATACTATTGTCACCGTATTATCCTTATTCCTTTGAGACAGGGTCTCACTCTGTCACCCAAACTGGAGTGCAGTGACCTCATCATAGCTGACTGCAACCTGGAACTCCTGGCCTCAAAGCTATTCTCCTGCCTTGGCCTCCCAAATGTCACCATAATTTAGATGAGAAAGCTGAAACTCAAAGCAACTAAGTACCCTGCTCAAAGTCACAGCCAGAGAGAAATGAAGCGGAGGTTCAAGACCACATCTTCTTACTCTAAAGCCTGTTTCTTAACCACATTCTGTGGCGGCCCTGATCAGGGGGACTCTCATCCAAATCCTGCAGGCTCGTAAAGCTGCAGGAGCAGGGCGGGGGCCGCAGGGGTGGGTAGGGACCAGCTCCCAAAGAGGGGGTACTTGGGGTCAGCAGGACGTCCAGCAGCAGAGCAGAGGTTGACATGCAAGTCTTGGGCTAACCCCCACCCAAGGACTCCTGCAAAATCCAGACCCCTGGCTGAGCCGAACAGAGGGAAGGATAAAGGCCCGGGAGCAAGGCCATGGATAAAACATCAGCACGCAGTGGGCTAAGCTGAGGAAAAGCAGTATCAGACAGGGTAAGACCCAGGCTGGATTCAGGGTTTAAACCAACTATGAAAATACAGGAGTAGAACTGAGTTTAGACCTGTTTGGATTGGGATCAGCATCACAGACTCTTTAAAAGAAGAGGCTTTAACAGAGCAGTAACAACGGGAAGGACTGACTCATTATTCCAGGAAAGGGTCCCTCTGTCCTCTGTTCTCACTTCAACTGGCATTTGACATGTGGATGAATACCATCAAGGCAGTGTGTTGAGCTCTCAGAGCAAGGCGAGGTTCTGTGTGTGTGCTGTAGGGCCAGGGCTTTGTCCTTGAGCCCTCATGGTTCTTACAGAGCTGATGTAACCATGAAGAGAGATGACATTTATAATGATCTGTACCTTTCCCCCAAATGGTTCCCCCATTGGTGCACTGTCATTTGGAGGGGTGTGCATGTGTGTGTGTGTGTGTGTGTGTGTACATAAATTTACACAAACCCAAATGCCCGGTCACCAGTGGTCTTGACCAACAGTTGCATTCACTATGTACTCCTTAGACTTTGTAGGTTTTCAATTCAGAGCTCTAGGCATCCCGATGCCATCTTTTCCTGCCAGTAGGATTTCATTTACACCCTAAATGCTTTCAACAGGAGACAATGCTGAACAATATCCTCTGCTCAGTAGGTTAACTTCCACTGAGGCATTAGCAGGAATATCTTTTTATCCCAAGAAGCACACCTGGAAGAACAAAGCAAGCTTTGTTTCTCATCTGAACAAACATGTTCAGATGATTTATTCTTGTTTTTTGGTTTATAAACATAACATTACCCTTCTTTCTTAAAGCAAAAGTTTTTTTGAAGTCAGGGCCACTGCAGACATATGATGCAGAGTTTATAGGCTCAGGGTGGAGTTTAGAAGGAAAGGCTCACCTCTGATTTATCTCTTTGTGCCTAGCCCAGGACAAGGAAGAAATAAACCCAGAAATTCATTTGTCAAACATGAACTGATTTAGAATTATTATTGGGCATAATCATAATGCATTTGTCTTAAATTTACATACTAACCATTTCTTTCACATACCTCTTTATATTTGATTTTTACAACAATTGATCAAGTCAGCAAACAAATATGTGAGTGCTTACTACCTATAAAGCACTATGCCCAACATTGCAAAGGACATATTACTCACATATTACTCACATTTTTTGCTGGTAATAATTGCTAATACCTATTAAAAGTTAAAATCACATACCCTTTGATCAGTAATTGAATTTCTAGGAATTCATACTACATATGAATTAATACATATATAAAATGGCATACGTAAGAGTACTCATACAGCATTATTTGTAATAGCTAAAGACTAGTGCTATTGATCATCAATACATGTTGGTTAAATTAAGTTATAGCTTTTTATGAGACTATAAAAAAGAATGCAGGTGCTTTTTCTGTGCTGGCTGGAAACTTTGCCAAGATACAATGTTTTTTTTTTTTGTTTTTGAGACAAAGTCTCACTTTGTTGCCCGCGCTAGAGTAAGTGCCGTGGCGTCAGCCTAGCTCACAGCAACCTCAAACACCTGGGCTTAAGCGATCCTACTGCTTCAGCCTCCCGAGTGGCTGGGACTACAGGCATGTGCCACCATGCCCGGCTAATTTTTTCTGTATATATTTTTAGTTGGCCAGATGATTTCTTTCTATTTTTAGTAGAGACGGGGTCTCGCTCTTGCTCAGGCTGGTCTCGAACTCCTGACCTCGAGCGATCCACCCACCTCGGCCTCCCAGAGTGCTAGGATTACAGGCGTGAGCCACCGCGCCCGGCCAAGATACAATGTTAAATTAAAAAAAAAAAAAGAGAGATGCAGAAGAGTCTATATAGTATGTTATTATTAGTGTTGTATACAATATATTTGAAAAGATGCAAAAGAAACTAGTAACAATGGTTGTCTTCTGGAAGAAAACTGGACCCATCTTTAAATGCCTCAAATTTGACCGCATAGGTTTTTGACATTAATCCCAGGATATGATGGTCAAATGGCGAAGATCACAGCTCTTAGTATGTATTAAAGAGTTATTTTTATAATGAAAAGTAGTACTGGCTTATTCATAGTCATGTCTCTTTTATATATTTTTACATGTGGGAAATCCAAATTTACTTTCCAATTTTTCACCCAATTGGCAACTTATCCAGTCTTTGAATGGCTTCCAGGTCCTTTCCATCTTGGACAGACTCCAAGTGGACTTTAAAAGGAATAACTCCCTCTGTGTTTGCTTGTGTATCATTTCAGTATTGCCAAGAACAATATTTTGTAAAGTTAATGTAAATGCATATATCCTTAAATGTTAAACTATAAGGGAAAAATAGATTGCCTGAGAGAAAACAAGACTGTAAATAAGAAGAGTGAGCAAAAGAAAAGAAATCTGACAGAAGTCAAAAAAGAACAAGAAAAATCAAGGATTAAGTTAGCTGGGGTCTGAAGTAAGAAGGATTATGTGTGGGCATTAAGAAACTAAAAAACCATTAAAATCTAGTTTAAAAATATTCCCAGCAGGGGATCCAGGGAAAATTAACCACTGCAGGGGGTTGGCTTATATGCACTTTGTTCTGAACTGCAGGACAGTCATGTTAAAATGGGGTGTGCACCCCATAGAAGGTGCAGATTTATCCATGGGGAAGCATAGCTTGTAGCTTTCCAGCCCCTGCAGCACAGAAGAGCATATAGGAGTCGGGGATAAATGTCAATCCATAACTATCTCAAATGGCATCAGACTACGAGAGCCTGATGAGTTCCTCTCCCAGCAGACCTGAGCAGCAGTTTCAGTACAATCAGACTGTAAACTTCTGATGAACTATAAGCTCTACAAGGACAAGAATCACTCGTCTTCTTATCAGTTAAATTTCCAGAGTCTAATACAGGTCCAATATGTAATAAATAGCTCTTGAATAAAAAACTACTTTAAAGATCTTGTGGAGAGTGGTTAAGACAGTGTCCTTTGCTGTCAGAATGATCTGGATTCAAGTACTGCTAAGTCTCTTCATCTGTGAATTTTTGTGAGAATTCAATAAAAGAATGCATGTAAAGCACTTAGCACAGTGCTCAGAACACTTAGTGTTTGTTTCACTAGTGTTTGTTGCTATTATTGGTATTATTACCAAACTTTGGTGTCACCTCAAACACCAAAACATTCTATAAAAGGAAAATGTGGCTTTCAACTACAGGTCTTTAATTACTGATGAGCCTGTGTATTTTCTATATTTTATTGGCCCCAGTGGGCTTTGTGTGGATGTGTGATTTGCTCATTCATTTACCTATTGGAGTATTAGACTTCTCATTAATTACTGAGTATTCCTTACACATTTCAGATATGCTTAATAAGTTGTTTCTTACATGCATTATAAATATTTTTATTTATATCATTTCTAAAAATTATAAGAAGTAGTTATTAACCTCTTCATCTATGGCTCCACCCTTTTTTAATCTTAGAGAATTCTGTCCCATCTCCCAATAATATATGTATGTTATTGTTTATTTATTTCATTAATATTTTATAACCACAATTCTAATGGCTATAAAATATACCAGCAGGAATTATACCATAATTTATGTAATCAGTCCTCTACCTTTGGATATTTAATTTTCTCCAATAGCTTGCTATTTAAAATAATAACCTGACATGCATCTTTGTGCTTTTCTTTTCTCATATTTCATATGATCAAGACCACAATATATAAACATTTCATTGTTCTTATACATATGGCCATTCCGGCATTGTCTTACTAAATAACTTCAATGTCGCAGCTCTGTATGCCCATTCACCCTACCATTTTGACTATACTGGCTGGGCACGGTGGCTCACACCTGTAATCCTAGCACTTTGAGAGGCTAAGTTGGGAAGATTGCTTGATGCCAAGGGTTTGAGACCAGCCCGAGCAACCATATCTACAAAAAAATTGAAAAAATTAGCCAGGCATAGTGGCACACACCTGTAGTCCCAGCTACTTGGGAGGCTGAGGCAGGAGGATTGCTTCAGCCCAGGAGGTTGAGGTTGCTTTGAGCTATGATGACACCACTGCACTCTAGCCCAGGCAACAGAGCAAGACTCCATCTCAAAAACACAAAATGAAACAAAACAAAACAAAAAAAGCAAAACAAAAAAACAGGTCATATTACTAAAGAGAATCAATCTGTATTTGAGAATCCTCTACAAAACATTAGGAAGCCTTAACTCAAAATTTTTTTTATTAACTTGTTTTCCAGAGTAGAAACTTTAGATAGAATGTCCATATAATTTATTGCCAAAATAAGACATTTTGGAGAGTACAAGGGGTCATCCTAGGAATTAGGCTGAGACAAGAGGTAGATAAACCAGGGCCATCGTCACCTACTTAGGGGAAGCTTTCTCAAGTATATAATGTGGACTAATTCCATAGGGAGTATCTCAATGAGTGACATGCTATATATTTGGTCACAATCTGACACCATTGTGTTCCTGGCTCCCACTCCCCTAAACCTTCTCTAAACTGTGCTTGGAGAAGAGTTAGATAAGATACATAATGACAGGAGGGGACACGGGTGTCTAAGATTTCCTTTGGTTTTAGAAAAAGTAGCTATGGGAATACAAAAGAATTGTTTCATTTGCTAGTTCTATGAGTGAGAGCCTTCCAGTTTGGCTTCCCACCCATGAGCAGCTTTGAATGAAATCAGTGGTGGCCACAACTGCTTGGATCTGAGCAGAACTGCTTAGGTCTAGATTGAACATTTCTGTAAATATGATATACATTTCATTGGTTAATTGCTACTTTCTAAATCTTCATTTTTTGAAATATGTCACAAAACCATTTACAGCCATGTAGACATGGACTTAAACTGGCTTCTGTTACTTAAGCAAACTTCAATAGGGGAGGAGATAGATGAATACATTTTTAATTTCCTCTCTGGTATGGTGGCTTAACTAATGAAGGTAAAGCTAACAAACAATAAATGTGACCTTTGTCTAACATAACAGCAAACAGGCATCTCAGAATTTTAGAGCTGGATGAAATTTTAGAGTTAACCTAATATAACACATTTATTTTTAAAATGAGAACACCAAGGCCTCGTGTGTTGAGTGACTTATCTAAGGATGTACAGCTAGTTAAGGATGAGCTGAGACAACTACCCATGTCTATGACTTCTAGTCCAGTGGTCTTTGGACCACTGATCTTTGTGTCACCACTCAGAACCAGTTTTGTTGTTGTTGTGAGGATGTGTGACTTTGCCTCTTGGGGCAAGTAAATGCAAAGTATTTGTCCCCATTATAATGTTATAGAACACTAGATAGAGAGATGTTTTCACACTTGCTTCTCAGTAGATAATTGACCATTCAGTGCTTGCAATAGAAGCACATAAAGCCTATATTGAAGACACTGGGGGAAAAAAGACAAAAATAGGCTTAATCAAAATGAAAATGCTCTACAAAACAGACTGATTGCTTATTGTTTTGCTTCTCCAGTGGAGATATAAATTCATTTGGCCTTGATGGAAGGACACTGATGAGATGATTGATCTGCTTGTACCCTATGTCAGAGAGACCAGAAAATTACCAAGGCAACTTAAGAAATAGGAAAATTCCAAAATTTATCTTCACTAAAGACATTATCCTTTTGAACTAAGCTTTTCAAAATGTAATCACAACTGGCGTCTCTGAGATCCTGTTTCTATGAGGGAAGCCTGCTTTTCTCATCACTTTAGCAAACAGCCAGGCAGCCTGCATTGCTTGCCAGTCAGCCCTGAACCTTGGTCCTCACAAAAAGCCTGGGAGACAAAGTGCTGGTGAGGACTGCACCGGCCATCACCAAGCTCAGAGCAGAAGGGGAGGGTGTTGAGGAAAGGATTCTGTGAGGAGAAGAATTTCGGTGCAGCAATTATGAAGGGAGACACAATTGAAGAGTGAAAGGGGCGGAACCGTTTGAATTCAAGTCTACAGGTCAGTCACCACCCTCGTGCAAGGGATGTCCTCCCCTGGTCATATTCTCAACAAATGTTTCTCTCGCACAGTCCCATCCTAATCTCCATGTTCCTCGATAATTATCTAGAAGTCATTCTCTGTCTCTGCTCCAAGGATTAGGGGTGGGAAAGGACCCCGAATCAGAAAGAGAATGTGGGTGAAGGACAGGACTGCTCAGAGAAATGTAACTTCATAGAACAATTTCATCTCCATGAGGGCAGGGATCTTTCTTTGGCCCATGAATGTGTCCTAAGCCCTTAGAACAATGCCTGACTCATAGAATACCTTTAACAAATATTTGTTAAATGAATGAGCCAACTTCTGCATCCTTAACTCACGAGGATGGTTAAGAAATGGCCCATTATTGGGCTTCTTCCCCCTTCCAGGGTTTGACCAAAATTTGATCATCGTACCTCAGGAAATAACATCTCTACTTTCCAATCTGTTCTGGCCATTCTAGCTATCCTTGTCGGCCAAGCCTGCGGTGGTTCTCTGAGACCTCCAGCTGGCACTCAGGTGCTTCCCTGCCCGACAGCGCAGAGGAACCCTGGGTGAGGCCAGGAGCCCCAGGTCTGAAGGATATCAGGTCTTCCTTTGAGGCCAGGAAACAATGCACAGCTCCCTGACAGATGTGGCCAACAGCCAGAGAGCTCTTGGCCAGGTTTGCGTGTGTATTTGGGGGGCGGGGGCGGGTCTCTTTAAGCTAAAGGGTTCTACCTTTTTCTTTTTTTTTTTGAGACAGAGTCTCACTCTGTTGCCCGGGCTAGAGTGCCGTGGCATCAGCCTAGCTCACAGCAACCTCAAACTCCTGGACTCAAGCCATCCTCCTGCCTCAGCCTCCTGAGTAGCTGGGACTACAGGCATGTGCCACCATGCCCGGCTAATTTTTTCTATATATTTTTAGCTGTCCAGCTAATTTCTTTCTATTTTTTAGCAGAGATGGGGTCTCACTCTTGCTCAGGCTGGTCTCGAACTCCTGAGCTCAAACTATCGGCCCACCTCGGCCTCCCAGGGTGCTAGGATTACAGGCGTGAGCAACCGCACCGGGCCAGGTTCTACCTTTTTCTTTTCTGCTTCTCTAAGCTGATTTCCTCAGACTTCATCCTAGTTTATGTTTTTGACTTTGGGAAATAAAAGCCACAAGAAGTTCTAGGATTACTCTGCATTCCTCCCTGACTCGTACCTTCCTCAAGGCACTGACGCAGGGACCTTGCTACAGACTTAAATGGATCGATAGAACGGAAAGTGGAAAAGGAAAGATTAAAACACAAAGCACCATAAATATGTGAAAATATTATCCAGCCATATGGGTACAGGACCTGGTGCACATGGTTAAATCAACTCTGAGACCTCAAGGCTATTCCACTGGCTACACAGCAGCTTAAAATAAAGAAAGAAAAAAAAATCTGAATATATCCTTCTCTAAACTCTAATATGGAAAGGAAATGCACATTTGGTAACTTTTTTTCTTTGTCTAATTATCCTCCTACAACCAGCATTTAAAAGAAACTAATCTCTTCTATAAAATGCTTGGATGTTATGATGACTACCAGCTCAAAAAACATTAAAGCCACTTCAATCAAAGGACATAGACTAGGTTTCAAAACACTTGGCTTATGTGAATTTATATTTGTAATAGAATTTAATACTCTTTCCTTTTTGTGAGAAGGATGAGCATTATTGATTTAACATTTTAATACATTTTAGGGGCATGACGAGCCTGAATAATAAAAGCATCTTTCCCTTATCCCATCTAATGCAAAGAAACTTCCTGGAAGGAACTAGTTTGGAACGAAAGGGGAGCAATGGCCTTGCAGGTGAGGACGGGCAGTGGGAGGATTCTTTAGGACTTTAGATGTGGGTTTCAAGAATAATGAAAACAGGAAGTCATGTGAGAAGATGCCATTAGGAGGCAGATTGATTTATAAATTATTACAACAAAGACAACAAAGGCTTGAAAGCAACCTTTAGAAATTCTTTTCCTGTTCCCAAGTGGTAGGAAATAGAAATGTCATGGAAATACAAGTGGGAAAAAAGCCATAGCTAAATCCCTGAAGTAACCTACAATTTCTCTTCCTTATTCCTATCAGCTCCCTTTTGCACCCTATGTCACCACTAATGTTCCTGAAGAAACCTATCTATACTTTAAGTCTCCAAGAGAAGTGATTATAATGATTAGAATTCCTCCAACTCCTTGGTGCTGTCATTTTGCTGTGACCTTGGGACAGCTCATATTTCAGTCCTAGTTGGATCTCTGCTGTAATCTGAGTACATACCATGCTAAAGACAGAGAAATGCTTCAAAATTAAGTAGAGACCAGTTAAAATACTATCACTCTTTACTCTGTGCCTATTGAATGCTATTATAATTGTTTACATTTTGAAAACCAAACCATATAAAACAGGGATACTTTCAAAGAGAATATTTATGTGGCATTTTGGTGCAGGAAAGGGTAATTGCAAAATAGATGTGCCTCTAATTCAGGGTTAGCTAACCTCAAGTTATTATAGTTGGGATAAACCATATTTTCTAAAATACTTTTTAACATGTATTCATTCAGTTTTCAAGCCAATGAAAACATCAAGAATCAACTTGGTCTCCTTTTCTTAACCCAAGTCCAAGTCATGGGGACAGTCCCATAAAATTTTAGTCATCAATGTAATTCCAAAAGTTTTTTTTTT
>CM052440.1:61035743-61046895 GCA_028533085.1 Varecia variegata
ACAATGCTAAGTATTTGTGTATGTGAATATAGAAAATGTATGGTAGTATAGTATGGGACCACTGTCACTTATGTGGTCCATTGTTGACTGGATCATTGTTTTCTAGAACACATGACTGTACTGATTCATACTCCAATATGGGTGAACCTTAAAAACATTTTGTAAGTAAAGGAAGCCAGACACAAAAGGCCACATATTAGTATGATCCCACTTATATGAAATGTCCAGAATAGGCAAACCCATAGAGACTGTAGGTTGGTGGCTGCCAGGGATGAGAGGAAGGGCAAAAAGGGAGGTCACTGCTGATGGTACAGGGATTCTTTATGGGGTAATGCAAATGTTACAGAATTAGATAATGGTTACACAATGTTGTGATAAACATACACCATTTAAAAAAGGGTGGGCTTTGTGGTATATGAATTTATATCTTAAAAAAGAAAACACTTTTGTAAAAGACAAGGGCAGTGAAGGAGACAAAAGCTAGGGCCTAGAATTTTTTCTTCAGGTCACAGTGTAAAACACAAAGAATTATTATTTCTATCACAAGGTACAAGGTTAAAAGATTCTACAGATAAAATTGCTGATTTCGGCCGGGCACAGTGGCTCACGCCTGTAATCCTCACACGCTGGGAGGCCGAGGTGGGTGGATGGCTCGAGGTTAGGAGTTCAAGACCAGCCTGAGCAAGACCCCGTCTCTACTAAAAATAGAAAGAAATTATCTGGCCAACTAAAAATGTATACAGAAAAAAAAAGGTGGTGCATGCCTATAGTCCCAGCTACTCGGGAGGCTGAGGCAGGAGGAGGCTGAGGCAGGAGGATTGCTTAAGCCCAGGAGTTTGAGGTTGCTGTGAGCTAGGCTGACGCCACGGCACTCACTCTAGCCCGGGCAACAGAGCAAGACTCTGTCTCAAAAAAAAAAAAAAAAAAAAAAAATTTGCTGATTTCATTATGAAGTAAATTAGACTATCTTTTTATCCTTTTGTGTAGTAAAATTTCTTTTACCTGCTAACAAAGAGTACCACAAATTAGATACAGAATATTTTCTAATAGAATTAGATCACTTTATACAACTAAATTTTTATTCTCCCTATTACTGCATGAAATGACATAACAGGCAACCATGAGGCAGTGGACACATAAACAACCACTCTGAATTAGAATGAAAAATACATATATTGCCTAGTGAGAGATATTTTCATACTTTGGAGAACCAAATCAAATAATTAAAAAGGTATTATCTGCCAAAACAATTAAGAAATTTTTTTTCTAGATTTTAACTTAAATTTCATTAAATGTCTGAAAATATCTTTCATTTCCTAATAGTTTTTTCTAATTAATATAACACATCAGTGTATAAGAATCACTTTGGAAATAACTTTCCTGGATCCTATCCTCAGAGATTTTGATTTTATAAGTCTGGGGTGGGCAAGGCACCATAGGTGATTCTGATGCAGATGGTTCATAGTTTGTAATTTGAAAAGTACGCTAGTGAATCATTCGATTTTAAAATGTACGATACTGGAAAAAGCAGGAATAATTCAGGAAAGTTGAGTCTAGGGCATACCACTATCCTAGTCATTGTATGTTAACAAACCGAGACTTGCTGTGACAGATACCCAAAGGCTAACAGAGAATCCGTTCTATTGAATGAAAACCTAAAATTTTTAAAAGACATGTATTTTCAAAAGAGATCATGGAATCATCCAGTAGTATTACAGTCTGTGATTTATATTAAATAATACTAACCTGTCTTGAATATTCTTTCTGACAATGAGAAAATATGATTTGATGAGTCGTTCAATAACCTCACAATCTCGCTGTTCCCGGGCAGATAGTTTTCGTGCAACAGGAACCGGCTAAGTGGAATGAGGAGGAAAAATATTACTTTGGTGCCATTTTGAAATGTCAACATTTAACATTCAAAAGTTAAATTAAGTTTTTGAGACTTTTAGTTCCTTTTGTCTTTGCAAGTGTTTTCCTACTAATTCGGTCATCTAATTAGACCTAAACCAAATTCTCATGGCTTACCACATCTAGCAGATTCACAGCATGGCCTTTTTGTGGACTGGCTGGCATAATTGGAATTGGTTTTGATTTTTCTTCAGCTAATAACTCTTCAGCTTTTGAAGTTTTCAGCATTCCTCTCCAGTTACCTGTTGTTGGTTCTTGAACAGCATCTCCAACTCCACCACCTCCAGACGCAACCTGAAAAAAACATGTTCCAAAACCTGTACCAACCATGTCATATCTGACATTAACTAAACAAAGCTCATTTTCTTTGACAGTAGTCAAGAACACACATCTAGTATCCATCTGGAATTTAATTTATTCAGACAGATAATGGGGTCAGAAACAGACAGTGGGTGGCATAACTGGAACTCTAAGCTGTCTAAATAAGAGGTTCTGTTGTAAATTGTTTGCAAGGTCTCAGTCAATTTAGGTCCCATTGAATTCCTTTTTTCTTTACCATTTGCTAACTTCAAAATTCTTCCTCTTCTCTCACCCCACAAATACTAGATTGTACAAAAAAGTATAAGCTACCCTTAAAAGCACATACAAGGAAAAGGCACTGCCATTCAATTTACTTTTCTTCAAAGGAATATTAAACACTGTTGAACTATCATTTCTCCAAAAGTTCTATGAACTTATATCTCCAAACCTAAAAGTTGGTATCTTTCAAGTAGGTTTACATTACTAATAGCCAACAAAAAAAATGCCATGAGGTCAAAGTAGAAACTCTTTTAAAAAAGAAAAAAAAAAAAAGAACTGGAATAAGACTATACTCTTCTATTCTTAGGCTGACAGTCACTATAAGCTGCCTCAAATGTGGAATGTGACATAAACACAAATTCTCCTGAGAAAGGATCTGCTGAAAGAAATCTAGTGCTACCATTAATCACAAGTGCCTCTGCACCTTATTTTCTAGGATATACATAAGAGTCTTGACTTATTAAAAAAAAAAAAAGACTGTTACAATAATGGAAAAACCAGTTCATCGATATTTTTTTAGATGTTAAGATCATCACAATCTAAAAACAGATTATATAAATTTAACAGAAAAGTGTTATAGCAGTTGTTAGAAAAATGGCAGTTTCGGGGTATCATTGTGAATCAGAATACTGACCAAAAACTGTCTCTAGTATGTTAGTTAAGGTGAGCTACATCTAAATACAAGCAGTACATTTATATATTAATTTACAAACGAGTAGTTACATTTTTAAATGCTTGTTAACCATACATGAGTGATATAGCAAATGAAATCTTAGGGAAAGTTAGTGTATCCAGTGTGATGCCATGAATGAAATAAAACTTGTGCAGTGATTTAGATGATTCTTTTAATATCTGAGTACAGTGGGCTGAGTGAAGGTAAGATATAAGGCTTTGCAGTTAAGAATCTTAAATATGGACAATAAGGAAAGGAGATAAATAGGAATAGGTCTGAGTAATTTGCACATTATTTAATTTTCCCCTAAAAGGTTTATCAAGAATTGACAACAGTCTCAAACTGTCAGTCCTCCTGTTTGTTTTGCATTTGCTTAAGCTTTTGAAGCACATGTGAAGCTATACATTTAGGGTGACAAGTACAAACTAATTGGAAGCATAAGAAAGAAACATTAGAAGATTATCCATTAGTACTGAACAGATCTCAAAAATCTATAAAGAGGAAATGTTCAAAAGTAACATTTCCATCTCTGAAATCCTAATTCCCTACCAAAATACTAAATTCAAAACTATTCTTGAACAGGGAAACAGTGGGAAAGCCTATTTCCCACTGTTATTAGTTATTAAAGCCTATTATTGTTATTAGTTAAAACTAGAATTAATGCCATCTTACATGGGTTAGATAAAAGGAACATTAAGAACATAACACAGACAACAAGAGATAGATGCCACTGTACAGACAGGTTCTTCAATGGTTTTAAAGACAGTGTTTTAGTGAGAACCAAAGGTACTAACATTTTCATTTTGAAGCAAGAGACTCACATTTTTAGTTTCTCTTCTGCTGTCCTGAATTAACTGTTAAAAGATATGTTAAAACATGCAATTTAACAAGCAAAATTTAAATACCAATGGCTTGAAATTCAAAAAGTGCAGGATAATTTTCTCTTTAAATTACTTTTTTCTGTGTGCACTTTTTATATTGTAAGCATAAGCATGTCAGTATTTTATAAAGTATACATTGTTAAATAATTTTAAAATTTATATTACACTAAAATGATCTAACCTTAGCACAAATATCTCATACTAATATTCTTCTATCCAGTGTATTGTTTCCAGAAGATTATGTTGCACCAAACAACTAGGCATGCAAGTTTAGATTACGAATCAGAACAGACCTTGCCATCAGCCTCAGCAGAAGCAGCAGGGGAGGGCTCCTGGGAGGCAGGTGCCAAAGCACTTGGAACTTTAGAAGACTAAAGGCAAAAAATGCAGGGAAAAAAAAATCAAGGATGCCAAAAATGCATTCAGAAACATTCTATAAATGTGAATTTTTCACCTCTGTAACAAAATAGTAAAGTAACGTGAAAAACAAAAGTAATCATGGGAGATAAAATTGTTTACCCTGCCTATTTCCTGTACCATTGTCACCACTGTGAAGTGTTCTTCAGATGAGTATGTAAGAAAAATCCAAAAGCTTTGTTTTTATTATTGGTATTTGATAAGATTCTTTTCTGGCAAAGAATTTAAGGTAACAAATTTTTACACACAGATTTTAATATATGTAACTATTATAGGTATTATTGGTAATTAAAACCTGTTACGTGCATATTGTGGTCTTCCTTCTCTAAAAATCCTCTTATTATAATAAAGTCTTTAGTCATTTCAACTAATTTTACAAAGATGACAAAGTCACTGAGTTTTTTTTTTAAAAAGGGTGGCTTAATGTTTAAAAGCCATCTTTAGGCATTTATTTCAGTGAATTCAAAATACTATTATCTTTAAATTACTATTTTAAACTTGCATACCTTTACTCAAACAATTAAATAGTTCCAATGGAGTGTTAGAGAAGAAGAAAAAATTACTCCTAGAACTGAATAAATAATATTCTGAGGCTCACCAATCCACCTTTGGGTGTTTACAAATAGGCTTTAAAAACATTGTTTGTTTGTTTGTTTGTTTTACCTTGTCTCGTGATACAGCTGAAGGTAATTCTCTTGCTAGCCTGTTTCTCCTTTGTTCCTATAAAACACCAGCAAGCAAAACAGAAGTGATTATCAGAGCACTGAGATATATGCCTATAAAAAATGCAGAATAACCTACAGATATATATTCTCACTGTTGGTACTCATGCCATAATTATCAGTATTTTAAAATAAATAATCAATCATTTAATCCAATGCTTCTCAATCTTTTTTTCCTGCCCCAACACATCTGAGGGATACAACACAGTGTCAGTAACAGTAGCTTCCTATACCAGGGGTTCTGAAATAAGGGCAACAGACTGACATCTTCTCTCCCTTTCCCACTAAGGTAAGAAACATTGATTTAAACTGTCCCCACATAAATGTGGAACATAAGCCTTCAACATGCCATGTAGAATTTGAAGCACACAGATCACAGAAAACTTAGCAAAGCCTTTAAAAATCACTCTAACGTGCACAGTTTTGTGTTAACTTCACACAACTCCTACACACAAAACCATAACTTGAGGAAATATCTGTGGCTGAGCTTATCCTTAAAAACTGTTCCATTTTCTTTATCCCAACTACTTCCAAGAAATACATAGTGTTGACAACTGATAGTCCTTTCTGTAACCTGGCTGATTTAAGAGACTGATCAACTGCCCACTGTTCTAATTTGCTAATGTTATCAAAGTAACTATAGTACAAAGCTAAAGAAACTTCAAATCAACATGCACCTGCTATATCTAAGCGCTATGGTAGCTTCAAGATTATGAAGATGTAGAAAGATGTGGATGTTAATGATGGATCTCTCATAAGCAGCATCAAATACAGTGAAAAAGCATTTAGTTTAAATATAGTCAAAATTGTTCCAAAGTAGTATTTCATGAATACTCTCAAACTTGCAAAAAGGTTTATGTTAACAAAGCAGCTTCACAATGATGTTTTATGTGTAAGGATTTTTTTTTTTTTTTCAGAAATTTGACCCATTTTCATTTGTTCATGAGAGGTTAGCCAGTGGTAAAAAATATAGGTAAGAATATATGGATATTAATCTTCAGCATAGAGTTAGCATGTATAAATGTACATTTTGAAGAAAACACTGATCTGAAACCATATCACATATGACCTTGTCAGTATAACAAAACTGCTCTAGATACAAGTTTTCCATGAAGTTGATTTCAATGTTAAAAGAACTAAATCCTTAAACTAAGGAAGTGTCTACATGCTAATTTTTAACATAACTGTTACCTAGTACACTTTGAGTGCTTTAAAGTGCCTTCTTCATGTATGCATTTTGGAATTTTTTATAATAATAAGAATCACCCCAGCTATGTAACAAAAAAACAGTGCCCTGCAAAATATGCACCAAAGGAATAGCTATTATCATGTGTGGACCTCATCTGTTTTAACCAGAGTTGAAGTCAATAATCTAGGGTCCCCCCTTCCAGTTCCCCAATTCCATGTTTACAATTTTTTCTCCACCCATATGCAGAAATGGAAATTTGGTATAGAAGGAGACTCTGAGGTCTTACTGGATTCAAGAATAACAGAAAACTTACTGTTCTTGGATAAAAGTGTCAGAGAAAAAACTAGTATCTGGATAAATTGCTCTATATCCATCAGCCCTGGCTCCATCTGAGATCTTATGCAACTTGTTACATTAATGTCAAATGAAAAAAAATCCATAAAATGCAGCCACCCCAGTAGTGGTGAAAAGAGCACTCTGCTTTTCCAAATATATGGAAAGATGCATAATTCTTGAATGTGTCCTTCACAGCTTCCAGAGCCAAATGAAAACAATTTTTACCAGTCACTTTGTTTTATACTTCAACCTGAATAAACTATAAGTTACTGAAATAGAACCAGGCAGTCCTTCAACACTAATCAGTAAATTCCCAGATTCTCTCTGAATTTCAGTTTAATAAGCTGAAAGTAAGAATAATGCCTCCAGGTGGTTGTGAGAATTTAAGAAAAACTGTAATGCCCTTACTGTATTTCCTGGCATAAAACAGGCATTAATATGGTACATGTCTATTTTATAGTTATCCTATGCTTAATAAGTTTGCTATGACTGAATTACAACAGATTTCCTACCTGTGAAAAAGGACAGTTTCAATTGCATTTACCTCTATGTTATTGTTCATTAGCCCACAAGCATCAGCAAAGTCTGGATGTTTTGTGTTGATATAAGCCAATTCAATTGCCACTAAGTTATGGACCTAGGAAAAAATAGAGTTAGGCTATCTTCAAAACTATGTCAACCTAATTTTAGTTCCAGAAATTTATACATAAAATTTACTAAACAGACAATACTGCAAAAGTACAAGAAATTCATGCCTAAATAATTACTCAATAATTAGACTCCAACTGACAAATCTTATGCCAAAAATAATTTGCTCTAGCTTTACATTATTTACATTGCAGCATCTAAAATTGCATTACTAAAGGGGGAAAATGACATTAACATAGCTAGAAGTATTTTACTGTGAAGAAAAAAACAGTTATCTACCTGATAAAAATCTAAGTTCCAGGGCTTTATGCAACTTTGCTATTAAAACTTCAGATCATCCACTATTCCATGTCAAAGTTTTAGCTGAGTATCAACAATAAGAAAACAGTTCATAATCAGACATAAGTTAAAGATGTTAACTTTACTTGGGTAAAGGATATATTTTAAAGACCTGAATTAGTGACTGATGAGTGTTAATTATGAAGCAACTAGTTAAAACATCATATGTGGTTCAAGAGATCATCAAAAAGAAAAGTTGAAATTAATTTCTCCAGCCCCCTACAGAATTTCTAAGGCTTATAGAGAGAATAAATTTAAATCCTTTACTATGTCCTCTGCACTGTCCTGAGAAATCTCAGGTATCAGAACACCACTTACAGATTCAGAACTAGGTGAGAGGGGTCTATTCAAGTGAAGTTCCAATGATTCGGTGATATCAGTAGGTAGAGTTTGAGATCAGGCTAAGTTCAGTCTTAGACATCTGAATCTGAGGGTTATCCTTGCTAAGGAAACAACCAAGCAGCAGCACTTACATTCTATATTTCCAAGGATGGTTTTGTACTCTTAGTAACCTCCACTGGGGCTCACATCCTGAGCCAGGGACCCAAATGCACTTTTAGTGACCAGAAAGAAAAACAAAAGAAACAAAAAACCCAGCCAACAATTAGAGGCGTAAGGGCAATTTTAAATGTTTATCCCATATTTCTGCCAATTTCAGCACTTTCATTACTGTGGATAACAGCAACTCACAGAATAGTAGCAAGCAACTATATTATAGTTTAGGTCATCAAACAAGCAAGCTGTAGAAGTGGCCAGATTACCCTGATGTACTTCAAAAAGTAAAAGCATGCTGTAAAGGCTCAGTGTACCAAAGCTGAAGACAGAATTAATTTTCCATTAAGATCAGTATACTATATAACATAGCAAAACTATTCACAACCCTTAACAATAACTCCAATCTCATGAAAACCTGTGGTTGCAGGCTAACGATTAAAATATGAAGAAAAATACACTTTATACCAGAACTATTGAAAATTTTCCTTTGAAATAGGACTGAAACTCACTTTTGTCCTCCCAATACACTGGGAAACATATGCCTAAATTCTAAAGTAATCATATAATGCTGTATAAAAAAGCAGCCAAACAAAAATTTAAACTTTTACTAATAGTGATTACAATGATGATTTGTGACATAGTAGCTCACCATTTCGTTTGTAACAGGCAACCTTTTACGAAGAAGACAAGTCACTACTTCAACTATGGCATCGTGAAGTTTAGGAAACCGTAACAATTCCTATAAATGATGGAGGAAAAAAAAAATGTCAATTTATTTCACTTAATGATCACTGAAATTCTGAATTAGATTTGGAAGTTTCATTAAAGAATACTATCTCAAATCACTTTTAGTAAGAGAACTAGAGGTTTTAACTTTTAGCCCTTCTTATCCATTTCCTCCCACCCTATGAAACCACTGCCTCACGTGGTTAATCTGAAGTCTGTAGTTACATTTCTCTCAGTTACCTGTGTACTGTAGTTGCTACAGTGCTGAATGATCCTTTGCATTTCCTCATGAACCAGTTCCACACAACGGAGGCTGGGCTCTTCTAGACGTTTAATTTGCCGCTTGACCAGTAACTCAAATGAAACCTCAGGCACAAACAAAGCAGGACGAGGACCCTGAAAAAATAAAACTTAGAGCTCTTATTGCAGGTACACGTAATTTCAGTTCTTCCCAAAGTTTAAAAAATAAATTACATTTTTGGTAATTTTTATAAATAGTGCTTAATTTCAAGTATGAAAGCAAAATAACAAATTTTACAATTAATTTAAAAAGATATATGGGTAAGAAAAGGAAGCTTTAACCTCATTTTTAAGAAGTCCAAAAGTTAAGCATACTCACGGTAGCATTTCTAATGGCAGTCAAAATGTCAATAGTGTTAAGGCCACCAAGTGGGTCGACAGATTCTAAGGTTCGCCCAAAAGTCTCATGGAAAATATAACAAATTCTAGCACCACCACATCTGAAAGGCAAAGAAGTGTATGGTTTCTAGCATTACTCGAAGGGAATGAAGCTAAAAGTTAGAAGTCTTTCTATTAGCTTTAAGCTCATCTCATTTCCTGAGAAAACCTCCGATAAACACATTTAGTCCATTCACATTTCGATGTGTTCTCAACTAGGAGTCATTTCATGAAAGGTACAAGTATATACTTGCATATATAGTAACTGTGGTGACATAAAACATCAGTTAACTAAGAATTGCTAAACACCTTTGCTCTGCTCTAGTTTTCTTCAACTATGAGCTCAAGGACAGGAAACAGTGCCCTCGTCATTTCTGTTGATTAACAATCTAAAGTAGAGGTCAGCAAACTTTCTCTGTAAAGAGCCAGATAGTAAATATTTTAGGCTTTCCAGGCCATACGGTCTCTGTTGTAACTATTCAACAAAAGCAGCCATAGACAATATGTAAACAAATAAGCACAGCTGTGTTCCAATAAAACTTACACATACTGAATTTTATATTTTATATAATTTTCATGTCATGAAATACTCTTCTTTGAATTTTTTTTCATTTTTACATTTACAATGTAAAAATTTACATTGATTTACACTGATTTACAATGTAAAAATCATTAACTGGTGGGCTGGCATCTACCTGCTTTAGACAAACTAAATCTCTTGACCTACATACTGAGCACCTTGTGTTTCCTATCTTGTTTAATAACTAAAAACCCTAGTGTTATCTTTTTTTTATTCAAGTCCAGTTGAATTCTACAAATATCTTTATGATATCTCCCCAAATCATCCTTTCCTCTCTATTTTTACCACCACTATCCAAAACTTTTTTATAGTAGTTCAGACAAAAGGTACTGGTCCAACATTATGCTAACTGAAATAAGCAGAAAGGACAAATATTGTATGATTCCACTTACAAGAAATATCTAGAATAGGCAAATTCATAGACACAGAAAGTAAATTAGAGGTTACTGGGGCTAGGAGAGAGAAGCACGGGGAGTAATTGCTTAATAGGTACAGAGTTTCTGTTGAGGTGGTTAAAAATTTTGGATATAGATACTAGTGATGGTTATACAAATTGTGAATGTAATTAATGCCACTGAATTGTGCACTTAAATATGGTTAAAATTACTGGTAATTGGTCTGCCTCCAACCTTTCCCTTTTCTAAATAACTGTGAAGTTCTCCCAATCCCTGAAAGAAATGTAAATGGTCTCTCCTCAGTGTCCTAAAAGCTTGATTAGGTAGACACAGTTAATTAATTTATTAACAATTTATAAAACGGTCCGTATATGTTATATGCACTTTTCTGGATATGTATTATATTTAACAATAAGAAGTGTTCAGGTCGGGCGCAGTGGCTCACGCCTGTAATCCTAGCACTCTGGGAGGCCAAGGCGGGTGGATCGCTCGAGGTCAGGAGTTCGAGACCAGCCTGAGCAAGAGCGAGACCCCGTCTCTACTAAAAATAGAAAGAAATCATCTGGCCAACTAAAAATATATA
>CM052440.1:61046995-61092041 GCA_028533085.1 Varecia variegata
AATCTTTATTCCCCTCAATATGCCATACATATAATAACGATTCAGAAATTCATCTGTTAAATACTCCCTCTAAGGAGTTAACTCATATGAAAGACGACCTGGATCACGCTAAGGTACATTGAACCACACGAACACATGACACACACACACAAAATGAGTTCATGTAAAATTGGCAAAATCTGAATAAGCTCTATGGATTGCACCAATATCCATTTTCTCATTTTGTTATTGTACTATAGTTACACAAGATGTCAACATTGGGGGAGGTGGGTTGGAGGGTGCACAAGACCTCTCTGTACATTTTCTTCCTATTAGTCTATAATTATTTAAAAAAAAAAGGTTTTTTTAAAAAATGAAGATATAGAGAAGTAGACATTATGCTAGTAGTAAAACAGTACAAAATGCAAATAGTATGCAATATGTAATGAAAGACTTTCAGCATGTTATAATCTAGTAATACTATTTCTAGGAATTTTTATCATCAGGGTAGTACAATGCACAGAGATAGATGCAACATATAACACCGTTTATATAGGTGTATAATTCAAAACAAACTGTCCAATAGTAGGGGACTGGTTTAACCAATGAGAGTGTATCTAAAAAGTGAAATACCATGCTAATATTCAGAATGACAATGTAAAATGTATAATATTAGATAGAAAGTTATTTGTGATATGTTAAAAAATGATTCCAAAATAGCAAGTATAGCATATGTATAGCATCTGATTTTTAAAGATGTATATAATACAGGCATTCATGTTTTATAGATGCATAGAAAAATGTTTAGGTCAATGACAAACTTCAGGAATTATGGGTAACAGGCATTTATATATTTTACAGATTCAGAGAAAAATATCTAGGTCAATGCCAACCTTTTTTTTTTTTGTTTGAGATAGGGTCTCAATATGTAGCCCAGGCTGGCCTCAAACTCCTAGGCTCAAGGGATCCTCCTGCCTCAGCTTCCTAAGTAGCTGGGACTACAGCCATGCACCACTCTATAATTCTGGGCTTATGTTTTATTTCTACTTATCTGCATTTTCTTATGTTTCATGAACAATTATATTGTGTACATTAAAGAAATAACATTTTTTAGAATTAAAAATATTTTTAAATGCTTGTCAATTAAAATAGTTTTTAAAATATCTGAAATTTTTACTGTGTTTTACATACATACCAGACATTATCCTATCATTTCTACAAAATCATATTCCTGTTTTATAAATAATAAATCACAACCAGATAATCTCAGCTAAAGTTACTTTAATAAACGATAAAATGACCTAGCAATCCAGGAAACCAAATCTACAGAAAAATTAATTTCTTACTTACAGCTCTGAAGTTTCAATATATTTTGCAGTTCCTTCAATAGTGTTACAATATTCTGTAGCAAATTTGGTGATAAGCTGGAGTAAAGTAGCACTTTTATCATCCACAGGTTCACCGTAGCTATTTAGAAGAGACTGATATTGAGCAGCTAGAACATTTATTCTTGTTTTCAACTCTGGTAAGCAATCTCTGATGTGATGCATCAGTAACCTAACAAGTTAGAAAGGAAGGATTTTAAAGTAAAATTGTGTACTCTGAAGCCCCAAACAAGTCAAATTTTTAACATGTAAATAATGGGGGAAACCTGTCAACGAATTTGTCTTGGCAGGTATGATACCGTGAAATATATATTTGGTCTTTGTCTCCATTTCCTGGCACTCAGCTCCTAAATTCCTTGGAATCTCCAGAGTGATGAGTGTCTTTTGTATGCTAATGAATGACTGGTAGCTGGGGTCCCCAGGATAACTGTAGGATAGGGCCTGGTCACCAGAATGACTAAGGCATGATTAAAGGGTTGGAGCTTTTAGCCCTACCCTCCAATCTCTGGGGATGAGAGACAGGATGAAGGTTGAGCTGATCACCAATGGCCAATGACCAAATCAGTCATGCCTAGGTAATGAAGCTTCCATAAAAACTCAAAGGACAGAGTTTGTGAAGCTTCCCAACAGCAAAACACATGGAGGTTCCTGGTGGACGGCATGCTCAGAGAGGGCATGAAAGCTTCAAGCCCCTTCCCACATGCCTTGCCCTATGCATCTCTTCATCTGGTTGTTCATCTGTATCCTTTATAATATCCTTTATAACAAATGGTCAAACATAAGTAAAGTGTTTCCTTGAGTTCTGTGAGCCACTCTAACAAATTCATTGAACCTGAGCAGGGGGTCATAGAAACCCCAATTTACAGCCAGTTGGTCAGAAGCACAAGCTACAGCCCGTGTCTGTGACTGGCCTCTGAAGTGAGGGGCAGGCAGTGTTGTGGGACTGAGCCCTCAACCTGTGGGATCTGACGCCATCTGCAGGTAACTGGTGTTAGAACTGAATCAAATTAGAGGACATCTAGTTAGAATCTAGTGAAGAATTGCTTGCTCGGTGTATGGGAGAAAAAATCCCCATCTGACATCTGGTGTCGGAAGCATTCTGTGCCATATTGAATGACTGCGTGAGAATAGGAAAGAAACACTTTGGTTGGTTTTTCCTAAATTACAAGAGCAGAAAATAATGCAATCTTAGAGGTAAATACTTAGTCTGAAAAAAATGACATGAAGGAACCAGTTTTGAATGCTTTTTAAATTTGCTTTCAACCCATCAATTGTAACAAATGCCAAAGAGCCGAATATAAAATGAAAAAAATGCAAATTATTTTTATATTATTGCAACTACCACAAAGAAAATAAGCCACACAATCCTATATAATTTTGGTTTCACTGACTTATCTTTTATAATGGGTATCCAGCATAGTGAAAAATCAATCTTATTAAGATCCAAGTCTATCCGTCTTTAATTTAGAGAATAAGATAAAAACAAGAGAAGATGGCTTTCACTTCAGTCATTTATACATACATCTTCTAGAAAGGAATTCTAGTCCCTATTCCATCAATGGGTATTCAGAATTCAAGTATACAATTTAAATCATTTCTACCATGAATAGGAATAGAAGACATTCTAAATTAAGAATAGATTATGTGAAAATAATAAATTTTAATTCAGTTCCTGAAATCCAAAGTGGAAATGAAGTCATCTGCCATCTAGTTCTACCCTCAAATTGACTGTCAAAAATTTCATAATTAAAACATTTTAAAATTCACTTGAGCATTCCTTCTAGTCTACATGATGATTTAATGTCAACCACTCCAATAAAAATAGAGACATCTACTTCACAAGAACATATTAATATTATGCTATGTTCTTGTATACTATACTGTACAAGAAACCAAAAGTGAAACAGTAAGTGTAAGGAACAGTATGAAAAGGTAAAGAACTGAAAATGAAAGATCTCAGACGCCTATTGGCAAAACAAAACCATTTCATTTCTATAGGGTAAAAAAATTTTACCTGTTTAGAGTCCTAGCAAGATACTTTGTTCCATTTCTATTGGCCAGAGATGGATATTTCTTTTGAAGAAATGCATATTCATCACGGATTGAATCAGCTACACTCTTCTTATTGTTAATATCTAGCTGGCTCCTAAAGTTGAAAAATAATAAAACTATTCAGTTAATTGTTGTCCTCTCCCTACCTTAGATGATAACAGGGACGGTGGTGATGATAGCCTAAAATTTATGATGATGATATTACTAGGCATTGTTCCCTAATACCTAACTTGGACTGTTTTATTTGATTCTCTCAATAATTCTATGTGATAGGCATTATTATCCCATTTTATAGCAAGGAACTGAAGCTCAGAGAGATTAACTTACTTATCCAAGGTAACACATTAAGTGGCACAGCCAAGATTTGAACTATGTGACTTAAAAGTAAGTAATACCTGAATAGTTTAAGCCTCATTACTACCATTAACTATAGACAAAAGCAGTACTCTTAAGTAACACCTATACACAAGTGCAAAAATATATAAGTGTATCTTAATCAACTGTATATTTTATCTATGGGTAGGCAACTAATTTCTACCAAAAATAAAGTTAACTTGAAAAGCAATCACTACAAATACAACAGTGTTATACCACCTGCTTGCCTGAAAAGGGAGAGAGTTGGAATTGGGGGAAGTAGGAGTAGGAGTAGGATGGAAGGGAGTATCAATAGAAGTAGACAGCTGGAATGCATCTTAGGTATCACACAGTAAAACATTTTCATTTTAAAAAGCTTGAGACCCAAAGATGTTAGGTGTCAGTTATAACCCACATTGCATCTAGTTTATGGAAGAATTGGGACTAGAACCCAGATCTTGTGATAATTTCAATGTTTCCTATCACATAAAGGCTTTAGACTAAGAGAGATCTTCCTTTGAATCCAGCTCTACTTTTGACTAGTCATGTGACTTTGGTAAATGAGTAACTGGAGTATTCTGACTGTAATACAGACATCATCACCTACCTCAGATTCCAAGAGATACCATTTGCAAATTGCTCACAGTAGAGTGTCTAAAACATAATTAGACATTCAATAATAGTTTCCTTTCCCCAACTTTTAATACCAACTATTTATAATTAGGACACCTTTAATAAAATTTCTCCAAGTCACATCCTGACAATTAAACAGAATCACTAATGCTAAGAGACAAACCAATCTATTAAAATCCTACCATCTTAAACTCTTTCTTGAGTGGGTAGAAATTAGATAATACTTTTTTTTCCTTATCCACTGCCTCCTCATACATAGCTTAATATAACAGGCAAGAATTCTTAAAGCCTGGCTATTGTCTTCCATTTTGTGACAGTGCTATTAATAATTTTAGAAACATTTTCCATTAAAAATATCTATGGGAGGCTTTAGTGAATCTCTTTTCTCCCTTTAGAGCAATGGATTCTTTAGCAATACCAAGATTATTATAAAAGGTGGAAAAATAGGACATCACCTTTCAGACATTTGAGAAATTCAGACTTGCTTTGAAATGAGAATGCCATAATTCTTATCTCATTCTTGATTGCTAACCTGTTTACTACTCCAATTATTCCAAGTTTGACTGGAATAACTCTTCCCATCAATACATCCATAGCATCAGTACCCGCATCCATGAGATCAAGTTTAGTGATTACAGCCAGGGTTCTGCGACCTGATAAATGCAAAAAAAGAAAGAAAAACAACCCATTAAATAAAGCCATTAAGTATTAATAAAGAAAAATCCTCATCTATAATAATCCTATGTAACATTATCTCTGTGATCATTTTAATAATTTTCCTTTTTTTTTTTTTTTTTTGTGGAGACAGGGTCTAACTGGTTGCTCCAGATGGTCTCGAACTCTGGCCTCCAGTGATTCTCTGCCTTGGGCTCCCAAAGTGCTGGGATTACAGGTGTGAGCCACTACGCCCAGCCTGATAATGTTTCTCTTAACCTTCGTTTACAAGTACTTTTCAAAAAAAATTTTTTCACATGTAATTTTTTTATTAACTCTTAGGGCTATTTAATAAATAGGCTTTTTAAAAATTTTTGTTTTAAATTTGTTCTTTTTTGGTGTATTAGTCCTAGGAGATTTGAAAAATACAAAAAGGTATGCTGGTACCACCTCAAGACATTGTCCCCCCAAATCTTCCTATGCTTTACCAATCAACCCTGTTTGCCATTCCTAGTTTTGCCTTTTCTAGAATGTTATTTAAATGGAATCATACAGTATATAGCCTTTCCAGTCCAGCTTCTTTCACTTAGCATAGTGCATGTGAGAGTCATCCATGTTGCTGAGGACTATCAACAGTTCATTTTTTTTTATTGCTGAGTAGTGTCCCATTGTATGGAACGTACTATAGTTTATTCATTCCCCATCTGAGAATTTTTTTTTTTTTTGAGACAGAGTCTCACTGTGTTGCCCAGACTAGAGTGAGTGCCATGGCGTCAGCCTAGCTCACAGCCACCTCAAACTCCTGGGCTTAAGCGATCCTACTGCCTCAGCCTCCCGAGTAGCTGGGACTACAGGCATGCGCCACTATGCCCAGCTAATTTTTTTCTATATATATATTTTAGTTGGCCAGATAATTTCTTTCTACTTTTAGTAGAGAAGGGGTCTCACTCTTGCTCAGGCTGGTCTCGAACTCCTGACCTCGAGCGATCCACCCGCCTCAGCCTCCCAGAGTGCTAGGATTACAGGCGTGAGCCACCGCGCCTGGCCCCCATCTGAGAAATTTTTGAGTTGTTTCAAGTTTTTTGGAAATTGTGAATAAAGCTGCTATAGATGTTTGCATATAATTTTTTATATGAGCATAGATTCTCATTTAACATGAGTAAATACCTAGCAGTGGGATTGCTGACTTAACTTTATAAGAAACTGCCAAATTGTTTCCCAAAGTGGCTAATACCATTTCCATCCGCAACATATGAGAGTTCCAGCTGCTCTGCATAGTGTACAGTTTTACCTATAGTATTTTTCAACTATAAGCATTTTTCTACATTGCTCCAAATCTACAAAATCCTTTTTATTTCACATTTTATTATTTTAATTTACTTAATCATTCCTACTGCTGGCCATGCTATGTTGTTTAATTTTTGATACTACAAATAATACTGGGTTGGATTATTATTTTACTAAGTATGACTAGATTATCAGATCAAAAGTATGACCATATTTATGGCTCAAGGATCAGTTTAAAATAGAGCTAATACATATAAACTGCATTAACAGTTTACTGCAAATAAAAAAATTTGAATAAACCCTCAGATATTTAATCTAACTGAAATGAACATTAGTTACTCATGTAGTAAAACAGCTTCTTATAAAAAGTTACTTTATGGGGCAAAGCATACATTTATTAGCAGCAATAGTAACCACTCTTATAAGCTAGCATTTTATATATACTAAGAGATGCACACATCATTAGTTAGGTATTAGTGTACACTAATAATCTGCAGTGATTATCTACTGTGAGAGTTATCTGTCCCTTTTTCTTTTTTTTTTTTTAAGGAGAGTCTACGTAGTGCAGGCTGGCCTCAAACTCCTGGTATCAAGAAATGGTCCTATCTCAGCCTTCTGAGTAGCTAGGAATACAGACTTGAGCCACTGCACGCAGCTATTTTTTTTTTTTAATTTTATTTTGTAAAGACGGGATCTCACTATGTTGCCCAGGTTGGTCTCAAACTCCTGTTCTCAAATGATCCTCCCACCTCAGCCTCCCAAAGTGCTGGGATTACAGGTGTGAGCCACAGCAGCCACAGCCTGTTATTTTTTTCTTAAAAGTCAGCCATTCAGAAACCTAAATCAGGCCAGGCATGGTGGTTCACGCCTGTAATCCAAGCACTCTGGGAGGCAGAGGCGGGAGGATCCCTTGTGCTCAGGAGTTCAAGACCAGCCTGAGCAAAACCAAGACCCCATCTCTACTGAAAATGGAAAAAATTAGCCAGGTGTGGTGGCACATTCCTGTAGTCCCATTTACTCGGGAGGCTGAGGCAGAAGGATCACTTGAGCCCAGGAATTAGAGGTTGCTATGAGCCAGGCTGACACCATAGCACTCTAGCCCGGGGAACAGAGCAAGACTCTGTCAAAAATTGGAGAGGAAGGGAGGGGAGAGGAGGGACGGAGAGGGGAGGGGAGGGGAGTGGCAGGGGAGAAGAGGAAAATAAGCAACCCTTTTTGCAAAGCCATTTTATTATTTTTAAATCATTAGGTAACCATTAAAAATACTGTCATGTGAAATATTTTTTGCCTAGCCTGTATAGCAATTTAATAACTTTTATTTCCATCAGAATTTCTATTTAAAATTATCAGCAAATAGGAAAGCATTATTTTTAAATTTGTATTAACAATGGGAGATATTCCTTTTAAAAGTAAAAATTCTTCCCTGGGGTTAGATTTACCATTGTAAATCAAGTATCTCATTAAATATCTGTCCTTACCATCTGGATCTACCTCTCTTGAAATTTTAAGTGCCTCTGATGTTGCCATGTCTGTATTAGCAGCAGTGACAGCGAGGATAATGGAATTTGGATTACTGATGAACCGAAGAATGAGCTCTCTGATTTGAAGCTCAATATCCTTAGGTTGATCACCTACAGGCACCTAAACCAAACAGAGATGAGCAAGGAACTAATAATAAAAATCAACTCAGCTTTTTTTTCTCCCACATTTAATCCACAGAATATAGATATTTCTCCATTTACAAATAGTTAAAGTAAAGATATTAACAATATACTATAGTGGTATTTATGAATTGGTAGTACTTGAAGTCTCAAAATATAAATCGCAAATATCAAAAGTTTACTTTTGCATAAAAATTTACTTAACACAATCCCATGTTAAGGATTGTACAGTGTTAATTGCCTAGATACAAATTCATTTATTCCATTACCAAGTGTTTACTGGCAGTTTACTACATTTCAGGCACTCTTCTGAACCTGATTTCAGGTCATGACAGATTATGTAACAGTTGTGAATTTAAAAAAGACCAAAATTCCTGCCATCACAGACCTTATGTTTTAGTGATGAGAGGCAGATAATATACATATATAGTATCCAGGTGGTGGTAAGGGCTATGATAAAATAAAGCATAACAGCAGGCTAGAGAATGATTAGAGAGGGTTGTGATTTTAAATTATTATTTTTAATTAGATGATGTTTTTAAATAATCAGGGAGGATCTCACTGAGACAACTGACATTTGAGAGAATGAGCAGAAATTAAGGGTAATAAAGGAGAGATACATACAGATATCTGGAGGAAGAACATTCTAGGCAGAGTGAACAATAAGAGCAAGAGGCTAAAGCAGAAGGAGTTAGGAGAAGGATAATAAGGACCTATCAAGTAGATACTTTAGAATTCTGTAAGAACAGAGGCTTTTACTCTGAGTGAAATGGGAGAGGTTTTGAGCCAAGGAATGAAACGATTTAAATTTTCTCTTTAATAGCATCACTCTAGCTGCTTAAGACAAGATAATGAAGAAGACCTGTTATTTATCCTATTATTTATTATTATTGCAGTAATCCAGGTGAGATGACAGTGGGTAGATCAGGATAAAAGCTATGAAACTGTAACACATGGGAGAGTTCTGGATATATTATAAAGGTAAGGAGAGACAAGAGGGTTTGCTGACAGGAAGTGGGAATTGTCAAGGGTGACTACAGACTTTTTGGCTAAGCAATTGGTAGAATGGAGTTGCCACTTATTAAGAAGGGGAAGACTATAGAAGGATCAAACTGAGTTGAGGGACAGGTTAGGAATTTGGTCCTAGACATATCAAGATGAAATGCCTGTTAGACATTTAAGTGCATATGTCAAATAGACAGTTGGATATACAAGACTGGAGATATTTTAATGCCATCAGCATACAGACACTAATGTATTTAAAGCCAGAAAATCTGATGAAATCATCAAGGGGGACAGTGTGCCTAAAGATAAGAGGTCTACAAACTGAACTCTGGGGCACTTACTGTTTAGACATTGGGGAGATGAGAAGAAACAGCAAAAGAGACTGAAAAGGAGTGGCCAGTGAGACTGGACATAAACCTAGAGTGCGGTATCCTGGCAGCTAAGTAAAGAAAGTGTTTCAAGGAAAAGAGCTAAATAATATGAAATGCTGCTAATAGATTGTGATTGCACAAAGAAGCTGATTATTCTCATCTGGAGTGTCAAGGAAGAACCACATTTGTTCAAGTGAACACAACATGACCGAATCCACAATGAGTTAACAACTGTTCCTTACCTTGGTCATTCCTGGCAAATCCACAAGGGTCAAATTGACGACACTGGGTGAAAAAATCTTAAGATGAATTGGTTCAGGGCTTACTCCCTAAAAATAAGTTTTAAAATATTAAAATCACATTCAAATTTCAATAAAATATGAAATGCTAAAGTATCGATTCAAGTAAATATATATTAGATGCTTTTAAATCCATGATCCCTAAAACTTTTCAATAATCAAAACCTGATGAAACACATCATCACCCAGCCATATGACAGGTTATAATCCTACCCATCCCTATACCATAATTTATTTCCCCTGTATTATTTCACAGTCTTTTCTATTGATTCTAAGCATATACCATTTCTTAAATATGTTTAATAGCATTAGTAGCTGAACAAAATAATATATTCCTCATTATCCAAATTTATGAGGTTCCTGAGTTCAGAGAGTGAGGCACAGAAAACAAGCTGTCCAAATCAATCTGGTTCCTGATCTTTGAATAAAAAGTGGCAAGAGTATGTATAGTAAGGGATTCCTCAGAAAATTTATCTGAATCTTTAGATCCCTGAATCCAAATAGTAAGAATTTGGATAGTGAGAGATACATGTATTTTGTCTCCTGTAGACAAAGATTAGGCAATGTTCATACCTTGTCTTTGTACATGCCCTTCTTTATCCCTTAATATGTCCTCTCATCTATTTATCTCCTTATATTTTCCCTCATTTACCCACTGAAAATTCTAATTTTCCAGGAAGCTTTTTTGGAACATCTGTTACTCCACGTTCTCTATATAATTACATTTGCTATATTCAATTACTCTGAACTACTTTTCCATTTTAAACACTCCAGTATTACAAAGCCATTAAATGTCAATATTTGGCATTATCTACCTAGATTGTATATTTCTCAGGATCTTTATTGCCATGGCATTCTCCTACCATGTCCAATACAAAGCTTTGCCCAAATGCCTTTACAACTCCAATCTCAGATATTTTAAATCCTTCAGGGCTTTATGTTAGGCATATGAAATCATTTACACATTCAGACATAAAAAGTTCTTAATACATAAGATTGAAGTACCATTTACTTTTTTTTTTTTTTTTTTTTGAGACAGAGTCTCACTCTATTGCCTGGGTTAGAGTGCTGTGGCGTCAGCCTAGCTCACAGCAACCTCAAACTCCTGGGCTCAAGCAATCCTCCTGCCTCAGCCTCCCAAGTAGCTGGGACTACAGGTGCTTGCCACTTGCAGCCTCCCAAGTAGCTGGGACTACAGGTGCTTGCTTGACTAATTTTTTGTTTCTATATTTAGTTGTCTGGCTAATTTCTTTCTACTTTTTTTTTTTTTTTTTTTTTTTTTAGTTGAGACGGGGTCTCGCTCTTGCTCGGGCTGGTCTTGAACTCCTGCCCTTAAGCGATCCTCCTGCCTCAGCCTCCCAGAGTGCTAGGATTACAGGCATGAGCCACAACACTCAGCCTGAAGTACCATTTACTTCATTACAGACATGATTTAGGAAAGAAGAGATTTTTCAGAGATTTGGGGTTGGGGGACGTTTTGTCTTTTAGATGCCATGGATGAAAAGCTGCTAGGTAAGTAAATTATATCCTTAGCATAAATTAAACATCTTATAGGTACATAGACTCAACCTTTAATGACATTCAGTTAGTGTAACTAAACTTTTCATTTCTGAATCATCACAGTCTTACATTCTCTTTAAATTCTGGTACTGTGTAAAACTACCACCAATTGCTGAGTTCAGTAAATACATGGGGATTGCAGGACAGACAATTCAGACTGGACTTATGACTAATAACATTGCAAAAGCCAGTATTATCCCTAATATAATTATAGGACTGAGGACAAGCTAATCTAGTTTCTGGCCACCCTTTCTACACAACAGGGTTATTTCAGGGAAGTATGGCAGCAGTAGCAGTAACTCAAAGGTTACCAGCCTAGAGTTCAATAATGAACAAAGCTCGGTTACTAAAACAGTCACAAATATCCTGAATAGGCATAAATACTTAACATGGCTCCAAAAATGCCTATTTCTCAGGAAATAACCTCTGTAGCACAGTGCCTGGGGCAGATACAAGGGCTCAATAAATAGTTGTTGAATTTACTACTAGGCTAGAACCTATCTGTGGGATTAAATGTGCCTCTGGATAACATAACAATGGAGGTAAAAACAAAAAGGAAGGGAAATATAAATTTAAAGAAATGTATATTTAAACATGTAAAGAGAAAAGTAATAGGAATAAAGAAAGAAGAGAAAAAACAAGGATTTAGGCAAGGCAGGGAGAGTGCCTGGTGTCAACATTAACAGTATCTTAGACACTTAATTTATTTTAAATTCTCACAATCTTAAAATAAGAAAGTAATCAGTTGCTAACATATTACTTTTCATTTTCACTAAAAGAAAACCCTAATTTTTCTTTCTTTGCTTTCATAAATAAATCTAGCCTTACTCAGACAAAAAAACTCTTCAAAATACATGTATCTCATCAGTTATATAATACTTCCTGAGAGTACAATCAATCCATCAGAAAAAGATGACTTATTATAGCAATATTAACTAGAATAATTATATAATAAAGTTGTATATACATGACAGGATCAAGAATAAACACCTAAATGAAATAGTAAATATCTGATATATTATAAAAGCTCTAAGAAAAAAAGAGGTTTTAAGCAAAGTTTCTATGTATTTGTGAAAATATTTGTTTCAAAGACCAAGATTATGAATTTTACAATGCCCTTCACACATTACATACAGAACACTTCAATGATACATTCACTGATGTTTATGCCAGCTCTAAAAAGATACCTACCTTATTATTTCCTGAAATTCTTTCTGTTTCATTTTCAATTTCTTGTCGAATTTCATCAAAATCTGTGTAAAGCTAAAAATTATTGAAATGAAAAGCACAATATTCACAATAAGATCAAAAGTTTTTAAGTTGAGGGAGTGTCCATATATTTCAAGGATGTCTATGGATTTGCTTCAGAGAATTAGTAAACAAATTATAATGTATACATATATTTTTCTGAGCTAAGAATTTATAGTTTTTATGAGCAAAGCTGCCTGAACCCACAACAGTTAAGAATAACCAAATTGGAGAGAATTGGGCTCAGCTTCAAGTGTTTTCCAAGTAAACTATTATGATTAGAAATGTTACTGAGATAAGATATATTAATATTTTACAAGGAACAGTTGCTTCAAAATAACATAACACATTGCCAATGATAAGAAACTAAGTTACCAACTGCTTGTACAAAATATTATTTTCAACATATTATCTCTTCATTATATTCGTGTGTGATTACCTTATTTTTGGTGTGAAGAAATTTACCCCATTCTTCTGCATCCACCCCTAGAAAAAGAAAAACTCATTTATTGGAAACTATGGAAATTACTTTTTATCTTTAGTTAGGAATTGAAAAAGACAACATAATAAATTGTTATTTGTTTCTATTTTGCCATTAACTACATGTTAACAAGTGTTTTAAGATCTACTAAATTATATTTTTCACATTTTAAAAATTGTATTATGTATTTCAAAAACATGACTAACTTCAGGTAGAGTTGCTCACAGGTCTTCCCACCATTTGAAATCTAGATTTTACAAATAAATTGTTTACTTCTCTTCATGTTTTGTATGTAATTATATTATAGTAAAAGGTATATTCTTTCTTTTTAAACATCATACACATAAAAGCAGTTTTTCTAATGGAAGTACTCAATTAAGTTAATGGCTAAGAAGAAAAATTAAGAATTCTGAGTAATGCAAAAAGCTTGTATAACATATTTGCATACATAACTCAAGGTAAAAATTTGCAATAAGTGAATGAAACAGCTAATTTTTCAGTTTTTTTATTACCTATAAAGTCACAATTTGCTATTCCTTTAAAGAGCTCTTTCAGTATTATGTAGCTAGATGCTTTGTAAATTTACATACATTTTAAAGGTGATTTTTCCCCCAGGGTGAAGACTGTGTTTTCCCTTAGAACTGGAGGTAGGAAAGAAATAAAATGGAGAAACAGTAAAAAAAAAAAACCAAAAACCCTGGTATGCATGGTATGGAGTTACCCGACTCTCCATTAGTTTCCAATCATAGGTCTGTTCCTCTTACACTTGCTGCGAAAAGGAAAATATATTCACTATCTGCACTGTGTGAAATGGTCTAAAGCTTGGACAGCAAGTTTTGTTCTATTTATCCCAGAGAAACTAGAAATGTTTAATTGTACAAAGGTAATCTAACTTTACCTCCCCCAAGCACAGCTGTGTTGCTTTTGCTAAATTCAGAGAAGTTTACAATGATTTAATGATTAAGTTTATCGAATAATGCATATTGGCCACCTGAAATCAAAATAAAAATGACTCTAAGATATTCAGATAAATATTTATTGAGGAAAAGGTAGATCAAATCTTTGGTGGAATAAAGGTAAATAAAACTGGATCCTTTTTCCAAGTAAAATGCTCACCTACTTGAAGCTTAGTACCTTCTTCCAAGAAGTCTCATTGGAGGACTGTAGTAATCTAGGTGAACAGAACTCACAAAGGCAGGTACTACATACTAAAGGAGTGTTTTTAATTTACTTTAATATATAAAAGAGGCCTAGCTTCACAAGCATGTGTTTAAAAATAAAAATAAAATAAAATTACATTCATGACCAAAAAAGCTTGCATTTTGGTACAATGCCAAAAAAAAAAAAAAAAAAAAACAAGAACCACTAAAACCTGCAGTCAATGTGGATAGGCAAATAAAAACGGAAGAAAAAAAAAATGCACACAGCCTGTAAGAGTACATAAGCACACATGCAGGCATAAAAGAAAAAGGGGCAAAAACAAATGGATAAAGGAAACCTTTAGAAAGGTGTCTTGAGTTTTTCCATGTAGCAGGGTCTGTATTTAAAGAGAAACAGCACAGAATAAGTTTAGTGCTTATCCCTAAAATTTTGAACCTTTTTAAAAAATCAAATGTGCAGAAACCTGATCACATTTCAAATGCACATAGCATTCAGAATTTACAGCTTGAATTAGAGGGATGTATATAATATTTTAAGTGATAGAAGCAAAGCGTACTGTGTGCCATAATTTATTTTTAGAAAACAAATTTCCTGTTACAATTAGTTATATCACCATTGTTTCTAATTCTGACACAAATGGTTTACAATTAATCCATTATTCAAAAATTTGCCTGGGATATCTGATAACTTACTATGGGAAAAGATAAATTGCCTGATTAAAAAAAAGGATCTACAAAATATACTAAATACATCTTTCAAATCTGAAGAGTTAATAAATATATGCAGGTATTTGTCCCATTAGCTAAGACTGAGCTTTATAAGGAGATTTTCTTTGAAATATATGGAATTTAACACTACACCACAGAAAGTGAACTCTACATCTTCATGGACTCAATTCAAAGGGAGACTACTATTTGTATCATGGCCCTTTATGCAGAAAGATTGATCCTACCATTTTCCTTTAATTCTTACTTATAATTTTACTGCCTTTTGGGAGCAACTGATGCTTTTACAAGTAATTTAACTAAGCAGAGGTAAAAATTCAAATTATACCCAGATTTTTAAGCATTATTCTATGAAGCATATATATTTAAAAAAAGAAAACAAACAAAAAAACTTGCTTTAGTTCAACAATTTTCTCTCCCCAAAATAAACTCTATTCTTATAAATTTCCAGGTTTCAACTAACACTGTTCATAGGTATGATATATAGTACAATTTTCCTCTTTAATGAGCATGCTATTTGTGGACTTTGTCTAAAAATAAATCTGAGAAAAAGCTTGACTTATTTCTTACAAATATATGAAAGATAATAGTGGAGTTCAAAATTCAAACTAAACCACCTCCCCACTCTAAAACATACTTTAGTTTTTTTTTAAGTAATTTATTTTTGCAGGGGGACAGGGTCTTACTATTGCCCAGGCTGGAGTGCAGTGGCATGGTCATAGCTCACTATAACCTCAAACTCCTGGGCTCAAGCAATCCTCCTGGCCTTAGCTTCCCAGAGTAGCTGGGACTACAGGTGTGTGCTACCACGCCTGGCTAATCTTTTTGTTGTGATGGGGATCTCACTGTATTGCCCAGGCTGGTCTTGTATTTCTGGCCTCAAGCAATCCTCCTGCCTCAGCCTCCCAAAGTGCTGGGATTACAGGTGTGAGCCACTTTGCCCAGCCTTAGTTTTGTTTTTAATACGAATTTAACAGAATATTTTTTTTACATTGGCAGAAGTGGGAGGTGACAAGGTGAGAACACCATAAATCTACATATTGACACCTCAATTATCCCACATAGTTGGCGGAATGAAGAATTACATGCTAAATAAATTTTCCTGATAATTAAATTACATATATTAAACACTAAAATATCTTATTTTAGCCAGTTTTGATGGATCTATATCTAAAACAGATTACACTTTTCTATGTCATCTTAGAATGCACTACTCTTAACCTATTATTTGTAACTTAGGACTTTGTTACATAACAAAGCTCTCATAGGCTATAAGTCCCTATACAAAATGGAGTGACTGATTTTTTTCTTTTTTGGAAGTTCTTCCATCTGGTTATGTTTTCCTTCCTTTCTCCTCTCTCATTGTCAGGCTGTCAGGTAGTTCATACTCTTCTAGGTAACTATTAATATATATTTATCTGCTTCGTGCTTTCTAATTTCCTCTAGGTTACAATAATTTATGATAAGCTAGAACTTTTTATCCCAAGGATAAAGAGGCTCTGATGAGAGGCTAAGAAACTGTCTTAGAATAAGACACCCAAAATTTAGTACTCAAACTTATGAAATCTGTTTTGTGTTCTGAGTAGCTGAGCTGTCATTTTAAGTGAGTTTTTTAATTTATGTATAAAAAATAAGCACTAAGCTTGGAAAAAATACATATATAGGTAAAGATAAGCCGATTTACTGACCAACCACCAAAAAGAGACATCAACAAAATGTAGATGATACCAAGGAGCTGACACTTCCATAGCTAAATGTATACCCTTTTCTAACAAGCAAAATTTTATCTAAGGAAACACTACCCACATCTACAAATAGTTTCTGAGAGACAGGATATCATCTGCCCTTTCAAAGTGACTGAAGAAAATGAAAAGTTAAAATAAAGAGACCTAATGCCATACAGTTTCTTAAAGTCTTGGTTTCAGGTGTTTGGTAAATCTGTTTGATGAAATCAGTGAGGATGAAATTTAAAAAGTGTTATTCTACATATTTGAAGCTGAATCATAGGTCAATCCAAAATGATTAAATTCAAGGTTCAGAATTTTAATAATAAAGAAATATTACAGAAATGCAAAATGACGAATAACACACCAAGAGCTACCTAATTAAAAAGTTTCCACATATCCACTGGCAGCCTATCCAAAAATATTACTTATTAATATCTCCAACTTCATTAACTTGTTCCAGTGATTAACATTCCAGAGTCACCAGTAGATGCTCATGATACGTTTTCCCCCCTTTAAAAAAAAAAATTAAGTCATCACCACAAACAGCTCCTATAGTAAATAAAGAAGAAATCAGATGCAGAAATTAAAGTAACTTCAATTTCATCAATACTATCTCCCATCTTAAATCAGAATATAAGTAGAATGAAACTATATTGAAAACAGACCTCTGCAGATAAGAAACAGATATGGTATTCTGCTGCAAAAGTAATTTAATAATTAGAGACATTTTACAGACTTTTATAATTAAGACAGAAAGTCTGACCCAAACATAGAACTAAACAGGAAGATGAAATACATTACTCTCATCAAACATTTCAAACCTCACTAATTTAAGTATGATTAATATAGGATACACATTTAATAAATAACTTAAAATCTGCTGATAGTCACAAACAGCATTCCTGAAAATATTTTCAATTTAACCAAAAAAGAACTGCTAAAAAGGACAATGCATATTTTCTTATTTAAATACTACACATTTACTATTCATATAGTCCAATAAAGAGATAGCCTGAGTTTAGCTGTAAACTAATCCTGAACATAGTTGGGGGTGGAATATGGGGGGTATAAGTCTTTAAAAATCAACATAGTATGTGCTATACAGATAAACCCTAGCAAGAGAAGGAGAAAAAAACTAATAATTTAGAAATTGAAGCCCAGGCACAGTGGCTCACGTCTGTAATCCTAGCACTTTGGGAGGACGAGGCAGAAGGATCGCTTAAGGCCAGGAGTTCAAGATCAGCCTGAGCAACACGGGGAGACCCTACCTCTACAAAAAATAGAAAAATTAGCTGGATGTGGTGGTGTGGGCCTGTAGTCCCAGCTACTCAGGAGGCTGAGACAGGAGGACTGCTTGAGCCCAGGCATTTGAGGTTGCAGTGAGCTGTGATGATGCCACTGCACTCTACCCTGGGCAATACAGTGAGACTGTCTTAGAAAAAAATAATAAGTTTAAAATTAAAACTTTTCTCATAAATAATATTCATCTTAGATTGAAGGGCAAAAGAATCAAAATTACAAGGGAAGACCAAAGGAAGGGAAGGTAAAATAACATTGCTAAGCTAAAACACAAAGTCATTTTAATTTTATTTAAAATAAAATATTTCAACTATATTCTAAATGACTTCAGTTCTAAATCAATGCAAATCAGTGTTTTAAATATTAGGGAAAAAAAACTTTAAGACACTTAAAAACTTTCTTTAAAATAACTGATTCCAGGCTGGGCGCAGTGGCTCACGCCTGTATTCCTAGCACTCTGGGAGGCCGAGGTAGGTGGATCGCTCGAGGTCAGGAGTTCGAGACCAGCCTGAGCAAGAGCTGAGACCCCGTCTCTACTAAAAAAAAAATAGAAAGAAATTATCTGGCCAACTAAAAATATATATAGAAAAAATTAGCTGGGCATGGTGGCGCATGCCTGTAGTCCCAGCTACTCGGGAGGCTGAGGCAGTAGGATCGCTTAAGCCCAGGAGTTTGAGGTTGCTGTGAGCTAGGCGGACGCCACGGCACTCACTCTAGCCTGGGGAACAAAAGCGAGACTCTGTCTCAAAAAAAAAAAAGGAAAAAAAATAACTGATTCCAATTAACTGAGTGTTTCACTGGATCCTCCATTAAACAGCATTACTAACTGCTTACTAAGTGGAATTACTCAAAAATGACTATCCCCAACAACTTTACTCATGGCCTTTCAAAAAAATTACTTTTTTTCACGTTAAGAAAGATGCATACTTCTCTTCAGAGGACTTCTGATTTTGCTACAGCTACTAATTTCCAATTATCTAATCAATTAATATCTTTTTAAGAACACAGCAAAAATACATAGAGTTTTAAAATAATTCTTATCCCAATTCTGAAATTTACCATTTTCTTCTCCTGTTGTTTTTCGTTTATCCTCTGGTGAAACATGGACCAGCTGCAGAATGAGAGGTCTCCGGGTGACAATACCAGTACCTCTGGGAAGCAGGTCCCTCCCCACTAGGCTTTCTAGCACTGAGCTCTTTCCACTGCTCTGAAAACAGAATATACAAGAGTAAAATGAGTTTCTTAACAGATTTTTTGTTAACTCAGTAAACTATGCTAACATACAAAAAATTTTAGTTATTTAAAGGAAAAATTAGTGCAGACTTTAAAAATTAAATTTAGTTATTTTCTATTACATGATCTTTATTTCTTTAGATAAAATCCAAAAACAAAAATAAAAGCCCCACTCTCCCATAATTTTCCTACCTTTTTTGAAGCTCTCCCAACCAGGTTTCAAAACCTACATTAATATATGTAAAATCATGTCTATTATATGTAGATACTTTAAATGGGATAGTACTGTATATATTTTTCTCTAACCTTTTATTTTTAATGTAATGATCAGGAATATCATTCCATATCAAAATATTAACTTCTGTATTTAATAGTCAAACAGGGCCGGGCATGGTGGCTCACACATTGTAATCCCAACACTTTGGGAGGTTGAGGTGGGAGGATTGCTTGAAGCCAGGAGTTCAAGACCAGCCCGGGTAACATCTCTACAAAAAATTTAAAAATTAGCCAAGTGTGGTGGCATGCCTGTAGTCCCAGCTACTGAGGAGGCTGAGGTGGGCAGATTGCTTGAGCCCAGGAATTATAGGACTGCAGTCCAACCTGGGCAACAAAGCACGACCCTGTCTCTTAAAAAAATAAATAAATAATAAACAGTAGTCTACTTACTGTATATAAAACCAAACCCCTAACTGATGGACATTTAAGTGGTTTTTTGGTTTTTGCTATTATTAACAATGTTGCAATGAACATACTTCTGTATATATAGCCTTACTACTCCCTTATCCTATTACCTTATTAGATTTAGTTCATTTAAATTAAATTGCTGATTAAAAAACATACAGACTTAAAGCATTTATAGATACTGCCAGACTGCACATAAGATGGCACCAAGCTATACTTCCAACAGCTTGTCAAAAGTTTGTTCCATCTGCTGCATCCCCATCAGTATTGGGCATTATCACTTTTTGAACTTTGCTATGTTGATAGATGAACACTGACAGCTAATTTAAATTTGCATTCCTTTATTATTGATGTCAAGCATTTTTTTGTTTAAGGGCTCTCTGTATTTCTCCTTAATGATTGTTCAAATACTAGCGTTTTATATATTTTATTGTATGTATTTCTTAATTTTTAATAAAGCTGTTTATCTATAAGTATTTCATTTTTCGGTTCATTTTTCGGTTTCAGTATTTTCCCCTTTTTATTTTGAAGTTTTCAACGCTACAAAAAAGTTGCAAGAATAGTAACAATGAATATTCATGTATCTTAACATTGAGTCACCACTTATTAACATTTTGACACATTGGCTTCACATCTTTCCTTACACATACACACACTTTTTTCTTTTGCTGTCCACTCTAAATATTGTGGCATGTATCTCCTAAGAACAAGGGCATTCTTCTATATATATATAAAACCACAATACAATGATCACATTCAGGAAATTTAACACAGATACAATACTACTATCTAATATACAGTAAATAATCAAATATATAAACCTCTATTATACATTTTTAATGTATATGGTCTCTATTACAGTCTAAATATTTCTAAATTTGCTGTTTTTAACTTTGCAATATACTGTATTTTTATACAGTATATTTTTTCTGTACTGTTTTCCGTAGTCAAAACTAGTACATCTTTTAATTTAATATTTTCTACAAATGCAAAAATTCTAATTTCATCTGCTGTATCAAACAAGGTATACAGGAAACAGATGGCCCACTCAAATTAGGTTAATTTAAGGAGGGTTTATTTACAAAGAGACTATTTACAAAGCTATGGGGTAAGGCTTAGGGGAATCACAGGGGATAGTGCAGTTACCCAAGCTAGTAACAAGAGAGAAACTCTTAGCACTCATAAGCCCCAAAGGAAGGGCCAAGACTTTTCAAGAAAAGTGACACAGTCAGCCCAAGGCTAACACATACAGAAGTGTGAGAAGGGAATAAATACCCGGACTTTTATCTCCAATTCCTTGCCAGGGATACTCATTTACAAATCCGATTATTAATAGAAGGCAGGGGACACAGGGAACCATTCATGTTGTTCAGAAAGGTCCCCTATGATGGAGAACAGGAATGCTGAGTGGATCTGGAGGGTTAAATTGAAGATTATGTGACACATCTGTGAAACTGTACTTTTTGGTACTGCTAGGTTTTAGGATCCAGATTTACCTCTCTCATTAAATAAAATGAGGTACTTTCTATCATTTCGTTTCTATACTCTGAAATAATTAAAACAACATAGAAATTTCCTGTTCTAGCTGGGCACAGTGGCTCACGCCTGTAATCCTAGCACTTTGGGACACTGTGGAGGAGGATCGCTTGAGGTCTCAGGAGTTGGAGATCAGCCTGAGCAATACTGAGCCCTTTTCTCTACAAAAAATAGAAAACTTAGCCAGCGTGGTAGCACATGCCTATAGTCTCAGCTACTTGGGAAGCTGAGGAAGAAGGATCACTTGAGCCCAGGAGTTTGAGGTTGCTGTGAGCTATGATGACCCCACCCCACTTCACTCTAGCGCAGGCAACAGAGTGAGACTCTGTGTCAAAAAAAAAAAAAGGAAATGAAATTTCCTGTTCTTTATGTTTGATAAAACCCATCCATAAAATAACATCTCATTTTGATTTTCAAATTTATAGGATTAACTACTCACATATTCTTAGAATTTGTTAATTTTTCTTATTCTCAATATTTTGTCTTTTTGTTCTTTGTTCTAACTGTACTTTCCAATTAATTGCTACATTGTTTTATTGGTCAAGTTTGTCTTTTATCGGTTTTGCTTTGTAATTTTTTTATATTGTTAATTTCTTCTCTTCTGGGGTTTTTTTTCCTGGTGAAAGGATGGTTTATCTGTTCTTTTTTAAACCTCCTTGAGTTGAAGGTTTTTAGCTTATTTCTCTAACTCAGCTACCAACACTCCCTCCCACTCCATATACAAACATATACCTCTCATCAGTCATCTTTTTTCTTCCATACCAAGAATTGTGGTTTTCAATGACAGTTTGTGACAGAATTAGAGTAACACAATTACTTATTTGCTTTTTATTTCACATTACACACAAATGCTTGAAATAATACCAATACTACCACCACCAACATGATTACTGAAAACAGTTTTGCATATGATCCCTTCATTCTCCTTCTTACCCCTTTATAGACCATAATTTCTCCTTTTAGTCCCTCATTTGGTCTTAGTATATGTGCAATACAGACCAACAGTCTTTAAATTAATGGTCTCTAGTCATTTTGACTCTGAAGCTTGTTTTCCAATAGATTAGTCAGGAAAGGCTAATGAGAACAATATTCTTCACATTTAGCATATTGATATAACAGTTTGTGACCTTGATACTTGAAAATCAGTTTGGTTATATATAAAATCATTGGCTCATACTTTCTTATCTTAAATATGGAATATTCCATAGTCTTATCTCTCAGAGTATTGCTATTGAAAAGAATGGCAATAATCTGATTTTCCTTCACTTATAAGGGACTTTGTGACTTCTGTCTGCATGTCTGAAGGATGTTTATTTTTCCTTTAAAGTCCAACAATTTTTCTAGACTATGTCTCAGTGTTGCTATTAGTGTCAGTGTTCTCAGGTGTGGGCTGTGCTCTTCCAAAAGGTAGCTCCAAATCTGTTTTTAATTCATTAAAATTGTCTCAAATTGTAATTTTTAGTAACTGTTCTGTTCCCTGGCTATTGTTTTCTTCTTTGGGGACTCCTATTATACATGTTAGATCTTCTTTGCCTATTTCCAATATGTCAATTTCTATCAAATTCTTTTTACATGTCTTTCATATTTTTTTTCATTTGTTTGTTTTTTAGAGACAGGGTCTTACTCTGGCACCCAAGCTGGAGTGTAGGGGCCAATCATAGCTCACTGCAGCCTCGAATTTCTGGGCTCATGCAATCCTTCTACCTCAGCTTCCCAAGTAGCTGAGATTACAGGCACATATCATCGTGCCTGGCTAATTTTTTTATTTTTTTGTAGACACAGGGTCTTGCTATGTTCCTCAGGCTGGTCTTGAACTCCTGGACTCAAGCAATCCTCCCTTCTCGGCCTCCAACATGCTGAAGCTACAGGCATGAGCTACCATGCCTGGCCTTATCTTTTTTATTTTTAATGACTTTCTCCTTTTCAACTTCTTTTCCTCTTAAGGTATTATCTGTTATATTTATTTATGCTTGTGTTCCTTCTAATTAGGGTCATTTCCAAAATAAATTTTATTTCTAATACCTTACTGAGTTCTACTACCTAATTTTTAAATTTTTCTTATGCAAATTTGATTTTTTGAAATGCCATGTTATCCTCATAATGTCTTCTGTCTTAATATCTCATGGTTTTCAACTGTTTTGTGGGCATGTCTGTCTTGTGTGCTTTCATTTTCTGTAAGGGTCTTATTTGTCTTTAAAAACTTTGTATGAGATTTGACAATTATTTCATACTGCTGATTTTTGAAGGAGGTTTGGCTCAGAATAGCTATTCTAACTCTACACTCTAAAACTCATTTTTGTTGTTTTCACATAGTGTTCAAAATACAGTTTCTTGCTTTCTGAGGTATTTTGGCTCTGTTTATTTCCCCTACTTTTAACTGGACCTTCTGTTTCCTTTGTCTATATTCTTCAGGGAATACTCAGTACTCAGTTGTATTCTCAGTTCTTTCTCATTGTGAGAATTGGCCCTAGAAGCTTTTTGGTTGGTTAGTTTTAAAAGTTTCATAAAGGGGCTCCAGTCCCTTCAGACTTTACAACAGACCTCTTTCACTCACTCATTATCAGTGTGTGCAAAACCCTTCCAAATTTCAGCTGGTAATCTTAAACTGGTCCTCCAAGCTTTCCAGTGATTGATTGCCTTTGGATATTTTTCACTTCAGATGTTCCACTGCTTCCCCTAATACATTAATAGATAATAAAAATACACAGGTCTTGGAGCTGTTCACGGTTTGTCCCCAAGATGTATTATATGTATAATGAAGTACATGGGCAATAATAAACACCAAATTCAAGAAAGTGGTTCTCTCTCTCTGGGAAGGAGAGAAATTCAACTGGGTAATGTTTTATTTCTTAACCTGGGAGGCAGGTATAACAGTGTTCATAATATTATTGAAAATGTTTCAAAATAATTTTTGAATGCCTCAAATGTGGTATTGGATCTCACATTGAAGAGGTAATAAAAGGGATTAGAACATTTCCCTTTCCCTCCCATACCCCAAGGAGACATTTGGTATAGCCACACAGCTTGAAAATAGGTTATAGACTAATTCCTATGTCCACCCTCCCTGTCTGTACAAGTGGTCTATATTAGCTTAGTGTCCAGCTCTGCTGGAAAGCTCAAAGTACTATACTCAAGTCTGTAATACAGGGCTGTAAGCAATTCAGGTAATATTTCAATTTCATTTCACATTACCTTGAATAGGAAATAAAGGGGTAATAAAAAAAACTTTTTTCTGTTCTCTTGTTCATTCATTTATGTTTCACTAATTTAAAAAGAATAGGTGTAGGGGCTCTGTAGCACAGCAGCCTGGGGCACTACTGTGGCACAGGGCCCTATCCTGGTCAGCAGCCAGTCTTGCCTGATGCCCGACGCTGCACGGCTGGGCAAATTAGAGGAGCAGCCAGAGAGGGGCGCCCGGAGTCAGACACAGCAGATCACACTGGTCCAGGTTTGACATCAATATGCTGGTTTCACTTCTGAGGCAATAAAATGCAAGACATTTGTGTGACCAAGTTTACTCCAGAAATGAAATACGCAGATAACAGGTATTTTGTGATTGGTTGTAGAACTTCCACCTGACATTTAACATGCCACAACCTACTACATTGTGAAAATATAAAAATACCTGAAATGTAAAAGTAAGCCTTTGTTAAAATGAATGGGAATGACACTGTGACTGGTTCTGTGTGGACTCTGGTAGCATGGTGATTCACTGAATGCTTCTAGAAACCAGAGAAACCTATAAATTAGAGAAATTACAGACCCTACATTGTTATGATGACTAGGTAGCTCAGACAACACTTGAGACGTTACCTAAAGATTTCATTCTTGGAATAGGAGATGACCTCCATCCCTGACTCCAGTGGAGTTCTAACGTGAACAAAATGATATGAACTGCTTTAGTCATTTCAGAATTAGACTGAGTCATTTATTGGAAAATATAGCTCCTAAACCCCACCTAGTTGGTTAGGTTGCTGTTAAAATAAGTCTCATCTACCTAATGGTCACTCATGCTAACACTTGGAGATTATAGATAAATGAGTTAATACTCCCACCAAAAATCAATACATTCAAACCAAAACTTTAACACATTGTCTTTATTCCCGAGATCTGAGCAAGATTTTCGGGAATTCTCAACTGTCCCCTGTGTTTAAGTTGATCTCTCTGCTCAGATTTAATTAATTTTGTTTAAATGTAAATCTGTAGAATGGAATGACCAAATTTTTTTTTAATAAAACAAACAAAAAACACATCACCCCCCCAAAAGAAAAAAAAACGGTTATAGTAGGGTTGGAGGATTTTATATAATCACAATTTCCCTAGGAACTCTAAATTTTAAACATTTCTCCATGCATACAACATTTACTGTTGCACACTGGAAGTCAGAGGCCAGTCTGATTCTCTTTTCCTTTTAAGAAACCTGTTTAATCTCTCCTCTTTCTATTTAGAAGCTTGTAGTATTCTTTTGTTTTGTTTTGATTTCAGAAATTTAACCAGGGCTATGTCTCTTCTTTCAATATTTATGTCCAACAATTGAGACCAGAAAATGTCTTATATTTCAGCTCTGGGGAAGTTTTGCCTATTATTTGTTGATTACGGTTTCTTTTGTCATCTGCTCCAAGTGCTCTTTCACAATCCTCAAGGATCAGGACTTTGGCTCTCTTAGCTCTCACCTTCAAGTCTCTTATCTCGTAATAAATTCCACAATCACTGGGTGAGGTGGCTCACACCTATAAGCCCAGAACTTTGCAAAAAAAAATTAAAATTAGCCAGGCATGGTGGTGCCTGCCGCTAGTCCCAGCTAGTCCGGAGGTTGAGGCAGGAGGATCTCTTGAGCCCAGAGTTCAAGGCTACAGTGAGCTATGATTCCACCACTGCACTCCAGCCTGGGTGACAGAGAAAGACCCTGCCTCTTTAAAAAAAAAAAAAAAAAAGGTGATTTTTCTTAAAAATTGCATCAGATAGCATTCTTCTGACATTTTCTTTGCACATTAAAATTATAAGAATATTCTAACAATTCCCCCCCAAAAGCTCTCTCTTCACAATACAAAAAGGAAAGAGCAACACATAAATGATGATAAATTGCAACCAGGGAAAATGACTGGAAGCAATGGGAACTGTGGCTAACTAGATATTGGTTGACCCACCAAAAGCATCCACTGGGAATGCATTGTCAGATTTTGTTTGTTTTTTCTTTTTAAAGGAAAAACCAGAAATCTAAGGCCTTTCACTATTTGTAAACAGTGGCAACTAATTCATTTCTTTTTAATATTATGTATGTCAGCACAATGCAGACCAAATAAAACATATCTGTGAGCTCCCAATTTTTTACCTCTCACCTAGACTCAGTATCATAGTGCTGGCTTCGTCAACAATTGATTAGATCAGCGCCTGTTTTCCCCTCATATTAATAATTTAAATACCCAGTGTCCACACTCTTTCCAGGAAGATGAGTAGCCACAGGAGTTCCAAAGTGGCAAAATCATAGCTGGCTTGCTCTGAAAATAGGGCGCTATTGGCACTCCAAGGTCTTCAGCTTTTTTCATCTCCACCTACTTCCAAAGTTGACTCAATATCCTGTATTATATTTAGAAGCTACAGATCTGTGTGCCTGGTCTCAGTGTCACCTTTTAGTTTCTTCTAAGTTGCACTGAATTGGGATTTTTAGTGTTTTGAATTTATATTTTGAGATGTGGCCTTTCCCTGAAAAGGTTGTTAGGTTTTTAGCTCTTTTTCTCTGATATCTAGCATCAGTTGGGGGTGAGAAGTTATAAATGTTCATTCATGCCACATTAACCAAGGCTGATCATTTTTTAACTTCTAAGTTTCTATTTTTCATTATATAAAACAGACCTCTCAATTCTTTATTTTGATATTAATATAACAGATAAAGATGTCCTCTTAATTTTTTAACTTTTATTTTAAAATAATTTTAGATTTACAGGAGACGTTTCCTTAATATTTGTTTCACTTAATTCAAATAAAATATTTCTCTCTTTTTAAATTTTTCTAACTGGGAAATACTTCATTCTATAAAACAGAATAAGTGCTCCCTAAATAGAATACTTTTAAGAGTGTCCTTAGAAATGTTAACCTTATGGTATTTAAAATAGCTAAACTAGGCTGGGCGCAGTGGCTCACGCCTGTAATCCTAGCACTCTGGGAGGCCGAGGTGGGAGGATCACTAGAGGTCAGGAGTTTGAGACCAGCCTGAGCAAGAGCGAGACCTCATCTCTACTAAAAATAGAAAGAAATGATCTGGACAGCTAAAAATATATATAGAAAAAAATTAGCCGGGCATGGTGGTGCATGCCTGTAGTCCCAGCTACTCGGGAGGCTGAGGCAGAAGGATTGCTTGAACCCAGGAGTTTGAGGTTGCCGTGAGCCTGACGCCACGGCACTCTAGCCCGGGCAACAGAGCAAGACTCTGTCTCAAAAAAAAATAAAATAAAATAAAATAGCTAAACTAAAATGTTTTTACCCTATAGCTCAAACCCCCCAACCTAGTGACAAAATGTAAATCTGAAGTTTAAACCACTTTATAATCTGTGGTGTTAAAATGCTTTTTTTTTAAGAGACAGGGTCTTGCTATGTTGCCCAGCCTGCAAGTGCAATGGCTATTCACAGGAACAATTACAGCCTCGAATTTCTGGGCTCAAGAGAACCTGCCACCTCAGCCTCCCAAGTAGCTGGGACTACAGGTATTTGCCACCTTGCCAAGTTTAAAATGTGGTTCTTATCCTGAACATATAACTCAAAAATATTAACATATCAACCAGAATCCAAACTTTCTAAAATGTTACAGACCTAATAGTCCTTAGGGAGGAATTTTTTCTTGGTTATAAAACTATATGCCCAACGCTCTCTGGATCAAAGAAGAAAAGAGTGAGAGATTTAGATATCTGATAAGGCCATGAACTTTAACAGCAAAAGTAACATTCATAAAAATTCCCACTGTTTCTACGAAAGCAGAGAAGTATGAGATAAGTGACATAAATCTACACATCCAAGAAGCTCAATGAACTCAAAGCAGGATAAACACAAAGAGGTCCACATTGAGACAAATTATGATCAAAGTGTTGAAAGACAAAAACAAATGTTGAAAGAACCAAGAGAGAAGCAAAGAAGCAACTTGTCATGTCTACAAGGGATCCTCAATAAGATTAACAACAGATACAAATGATTTCTCATCAGAAACCATGAGGGCCAGAGACAGCCTGAGCTTAAAGTGCTGAAAGAAAAAACTTGTCAACCAAAAAGTCTATAACTAACTTAATATTGTTAAGATGGCAATACTCTCCAAAGCAATTTACAGACTCAACATAATCCCTATCAAAATCACAATGGTCTTGTTTACAGAAATGGAAAAGCCAAATCTAAAATTCATATGGAATGGCAAGGGACACTAAACAGCCAAAACAATCTTGAAAAAGAATGAAGTTGGGAGATTCACACTTCTCAGTTTCAGAATATACTACAAAGCTACAGTAATCAAAGCAGTGTGGTACTGGCGTAAGGACAGACATATGGAAAAGAACTAAGAGCCCAGAAATAAAAACCCATACATACCTCTATGGTCGACTGATTTTCAACAATAGTGCCAAGACTATTCAATGGGGAAAGAAGAGGCTCTTCAATAAAATGGTGCTAGATCAACTGGATAGTAATATGCAAAAGAAAGAAGTTGGACCCCTACCCTCATACCAGACAAAAATTTACTCACAATGATCAAAGACTAAATTTAAAAGCTAAAACTATAAAATCCTTAGAAAAAAATCCAAAATAACAAACCTTAATGACCTTAGATTTGGTGATGTGTTAGACATGACACCAAAAGCACAAACAAAAGAAAATACAGATGAATTGAACTCGATCAGAATTAAAAACTTTTGTGCATCAAACAACAGTATCAAGAAAGTGAAAAGACATGCTGGGCATGGTGGCTCACTCCTATAATGCTAGCACTTTGGGAGGCCAAGGCAGGAGGACTGCTTGAGGCCAGGAGTTTGAGACCAGCTCTGAGCCAAGAGTGAGACCCCTTCTCTCCAAAAAAAGAAAAATTAGCAGGGCATGGTGGTGTATGCCTGTAGTCCCAGCTACTCGGGGGCGCTGAGGCAAGAGGATCACTTGAGCCCAGGAGTATGAGGCTGCAGTGAGTTATGATGACACCAATGCACTCTAGCCCAAGCAACAGGGAGAGACTCTGTCTCAAAAAAAAAAAAAAAAAAAAAAAGTGAAAAGACAACCTACAGAATGGGAGAAAATATTTGTAAATCAGGTTTTGTTAAGGGTCTAGTATCCAGAATATATAAAGAACTCTTACAACTCAAAATAAAGAGACAGTAACTGCAACAAGCACATGAAAAGATGTTCAACATCATTAGTCATTAGGGGAATGCAAAGCAAACCCACAATGAGACTCCACTTCACACCCATTAGGATGGCGATAATCAAAGACACATGATTTAACAAAGGTTGACAAAGATATAGAAAAATCAAAACCCTTGTACATTCCTGGTGGGAATTGTAAAATGGGGCAGCTGCTGTGGAAAAGTTTGGTGGTTCCTCAAAAAGTTATACAGAATTAACACAGAACCTGGCACTTTTACTCCTGGGTATACACCAAAAGAACTGATAATAGGTACTCAAACAAATACCTATATACAACTATTCATGGCAGCACTATTCTCAATAGCAAAAAGGAAGAAATAACCCAATTGCCCATCAATGGATGACTGAATAAACAAAATGTGGCTTACACATATAATGGACTATTACTCAGCCATTAAATGAAATACTGGTACATGCTACATGAATGAACCATGTTATGCTAAGTGAAAGAAGCCTGACATAAATCATCACATATTCTACTTCTATGAAATCCAGAATAGGTAAAATTATAGACACAGAAAGTAGATTGGTGGTTGCTATGGGCTGAGGGACTGGAAGAATAGGGAGTGACTGCCTAAGGAGTACAGAGTTTTTTTTTGTAATGAAAATGTTTTAGACCTAGATAGAGATGGTGATTTCACATTATGAATGTACTAAATGCCACTGAATTGTATACTTTTAAATGGTTAATTTTATGTTATATAAATTCACCTCAATTTTTTTTGATTAAGAAAAAGCAGCTCATGATCTATACAAAGAAACTACAGAAAAAAGAAAAGGAAGTAAGTTTATCTAAGAACACTCACAAGAAAACAATGCATCACAAGGAATGAAACTATAATCAATAAATGCTAAAATGCAGATAGCAGCACTCATGGGAAAAAAGAGGCATCAAACTATGAAAAGATTCAGCTGCAGGATAAGGAAATAGGATAGGGGAATAAAGGTCCCTTTTTTCAAATAAAAAATTCCAGAATTATTTAAGGCTTTATAAATAAATAAAAAACAACTACTGGTAAGGGTGTGCAGAAACTGGAACCCTCATACACTGCTAGAGGGAATGTAAAATGGTGCAGCCACTGTGGAAAACATGTTGGCAGTTTTTCAAAAAGTTAAACGTAAGATTATCATATGACCCAGCCATTGCACGCCCAGGTATATCCCCAAGAGAATTGAAAACACATAAAATTCACATAAAAACTGGTAAACAAATGTTCACAGCAGCATTATTCATAATACCAAAAAGTGGAAACAACCCAAATGTCCATCAACTGACGAATGGATAAACAAACTGTAGTATATCTATACAATGGAATATTATTCAGCCATGCTACATGCTGGATGAAGCTAAAAAAACATAATGTTGAGCAAAAGAAGCCAGACATAAAAGACCACATATTGCATGATTCCATTAATATGAAATGACCAATAAGCAAATCTATAGAGACAGAAAGTAGGTTAGTGACTGCCAGGGGCTGGGAGAGGGCAAAATGGGGAAGTGACTGCTAGTGGGTATGGGGTTTTTTGGGGCGTAATGAAAATGTTCTGTAATTACATAGTGATGATGGTTGCACAACCTTGTGAATATACTAAAAACCACTGAATTGTACACTTTACAATGGTGAATTTTGTTACATGAACAAAATGTTTGTTATATTTCAATTTTTTAAATGTAAAATAAAAAACAAGTTGGTTTGCAAATTGGTCATTAAAATCCAAATTGCTTTTCCTTTTACATTTGCCTGAAGATAGTGCTGAAATCACTGAAATAAAAGGCAAAGTGAAAAGTACATTACTAGCAACACTAAGCCAGAGTCTCAGGTTAATGTCATCTGCATTGGGATGCCTGTATTGGATGGTTTGGATTACATACCTGGAGGGCTCCCCTTTCCAATTCTCAACTTAAGAAATAGTGATTAAATTTCCCAAGTTGAGTCACAAAAGTTGTTTTAAGTCTTATCTCCTTCTCCACCTGCAAAGTACACCATGGTCTAAAAGTATCAACCTTCTCTCTCCCCATTCTCTGTTCTTTTCACACAGACGATCTCAGCTAGAGAAAGAGGAAAGCAATTTATTTAGCTAAATCATAAAAAATGTAAATAACTGACAGCTGTAAACATGATTCCTTCTCCTTAACTCCTCCAAGTCCCTAGCCTCCAAATAAGTATCATTTGGGCAATTTAAGAAATCAAGTTTAAAACATTTAGGGATTGGCAAAGGTTGCCTGGGAAGTGATATTTTAGAGCAAGAATGCCACCAAATCAACATGGTACTGGATAGTGGTATGCCCTAGACTCAACTTTCCTGAGTTATTCCTGCTTTTTCCAGTATCGTACATTTTAAAATCCAATGATTCACTAGCGTACTTTTCAAATTACAAACTATGAACCATCTGCATCAGAATCACCTATGGTGCCTTGCCCACCCCAGACTTATAAAATCAAAATCTCTGGGAATAGGATCCAGGAAAGTTATTTCCAAAGTGATTCTTATACACACTCAAGTTCGAGAATCACTGTTCTAAAAAGTTCAACAAGATAGGATGGGCCACCACTTAAGGTATAGATAATGTGTAAGATAGAGACTACACCTGTGTTATGAAGACATGATGACCACTACTGAGTTCACTAGTCAGAACTAAGTACAAAACACCTGCATATCTGGAACTCATTCACTATACACTACTCTATTAAATATAAATGTGAGGTGTTATGCAACATCAAAAGTATAAAAATGGCAGGCATCCCTAAGTAATGGTGTAGTATTCAAAGCAAGTAGATTTTTTTTTTTCAATGCACTGAGGAAAATATGGGAAAAAGGAAATTGTTTCTAGTCTTTATTTTTTCTGTGCTTGAAAAATAAAGGGTTGAATTTCAGCTATTTAATCATAAGGACATGGACTGGAGATAACTCTCGTTAAATCAAGTCAAAAAATTGATCCCTTGAGAAATTTCAAACACCAACATGCAAATGTGACATAACTGTCACTACTAGGATGGTTTTTGTTAGCACGTTAATGGCTTTCAGAAGGATGAAATCTTTACTTTTCTCCCCTGGCCCTCCTTATTTTGCCAACTAACAGGTGTAATGACTGAAATAAACTATTTTGTGTAAGAAAAATCCTTCTTAATTTTGAACTATTTATGCTGCCACACTATAGCCCTGATTCTTTTACTGCTTCATGCTCAAAAAGCACTGAGACTTTCTTTAAAAAGCATTTGGAAAGTTTCTTATCTGCAACTAGGCAACACTTCCAAATTACTACAAAGATGATTTAATTTATACCATCTCCTCTAATTCTATTTACAAAAACAGATCAGTTGTGATGATAAAAAGTCCCAGTGTTCTAAAATATTATCTAGTTAGAGTGAGCAATATTTATTCATTCAAAATATTTATGGAGCACCAATTACATGCCCCAGACTGAACAATATACGCTCAATAAAAATATTGCTCAAAATTTATTATTTTTGATTCTGAGTCTCCAATCATTACAAATATTAAGTGCTACAAATAATAGAATACACTATTGGTACCAATCCTACAGCAGACCAAGGAAATTTGTTTCTAAATAACTTTTATTGCTTTAACTATTTAAAAGCCAAAAAAAGTACAGATGTCTACGGTTTACAAGGTTTGCAGTGTTTGGTTATCCACTAATATTTTGAACAGTAAGTTCCTTCTTATAATATTTACACCCTACGCTTTTAATTTGTAGCAAGATGTAGCGATGCACCTCATGGAAAATGATAGGAAAACCACCACCTTCTGAAAGAAAAGATACTATTAAGAAATGAAAGTACTTAAAATCGATATATTAAGTAATCTCTAAAAAGGGCTTCTCTGAACTCTAATATTAACAAAAGTCCTATGACTCTTCTTCAGTCACGAAAAGCAGCAGAGAAAATGAAACTTAACACTTCTGTAACTCATTTATTTTCTCGACATTTATGCACATAAAAAATTATGAGTTATCTATGAGACCCAACATGAAAAGGCCACAGAACCTGATGCCCAATTTAGGTCACGATCACAAAATTGTGGAAGACAAAAACCACAGCCTACGCCGAAAAACTGGATATTCCTTCCTAACACTTACAGAACTCCAGGTACACGTGGGGATTTTTTTTTTTTTTTTTAAACACTGCTTCGTCGTTCTCGAAACCTGGAGAGGTTACACTGCAGGAAAACACTCTGGCAATGCACAGTAGTGGCCTCTCAGCCTAGATAGCGCGGTTCTAAAACTGACTCTGCAGCCCTTGATCAAGGCAAAGAGGGAAGTAAAACACCCCGCCGCGCAGAAGCCAACCGAGACCCGGCTAGCCAGCACACCACGAGCCCAGCGCGGCCCGGGTACCCCGCACGTCCCTCAGGTGCCCTTGGAAGCAGCGGCCCGAGGACCACGCCGCGCCCGGTCCCAGCGGACTCCAGTTCCGCCCGCCGACCTATCCTTCCCACTCCCAGCCCCCGGGGCCCGCCGGGCCTGCCACGCCGGCTCCGCCCCTCGCCTCTCGGCCGAGCCCCGGATTCTCCGCCTCGGTGCAACGCAGTCCCGGGCGGGCAGGCGCGGCGGAGCCGCAAGAGCCCCGGGGCCCCAGCAGGGCCCTACTCCCACAGGCCGCCAAGGCCGACCCAGAAGAGGGCACTGCAGCCCAGACCAGGCCTGCGTCCCGGGCTCTGGCCCGGACGAACGCCGCCCTCGTCTCTCACCTGCGTTCCCACTACGACGATTTGAGGCAGCTGGATGATGTCGGCGCCCACTGTGTTGAAGACGTCCTGGAGCTTGTTGATGACAGGAATTAGCGCCTCCATGACTCAGAAAACACGGGACCCCCGCCCGCCCGGCCACCGCAATGAATGGGGCCGGGGCCCAGAATTCGCCTCCTTCCTCCTCTCCTCCGCCCTCTCCTCGGGAGCCGGCACCCATTGGACCCGGCCCGCCCGCTACCTGCCCCCTCCCGGCAGGCCATGCGCCATGAGGGGTGGGAAACAACAAAGCCTGCCGGGAGTTGTAGTTCTGGCACAGAAAACACGCTTGCCTACGGCTTCCAGAAGGCTGAGCGGCACGGGCGGGCCCGAGCAAGGGTGGAGGGGTGCATGGGGCGCGGATGTTTCCCCGCCTCCTGTCCAAAGGCTAGGGTTGAGGCCAGGAGAGTAGGAGGGAAGAGATACACTCATGCTTGTCCTCAAAGTATGATGGATGTGAAAATGCCAGGTGTAAATATCTGTTAAGTACAGCGACATTTCTCTTGATTATCCAGAGTGTCATTTCCTTATGAGGAACTTTCTTAAAAAGGACAGGTTGGAAAAGCCTAATCAAAGAGTAACATGGCCACAGACACCCAGCTGTATGCAAAAGGTCTGTACGCTGATACTAGGATATATGGGTTGCTATTTGCAAAACTACAAAGCCAGCCCAGGTTTAGAACACGCGGATTCTCCAGGATTTATGAAAAAAAAAAAAAGTGTTCAGAAAAAAATCTTACAATGTTGGCGTTTTAGAGGGGAAGAGCTGAGCCCTTATTCTCTACATTCCTTATAAACCTTTATTTCCTATGGCCTGATTCTGGCAAAATAGAGATCTGATAACTGCCTTACTTCTTTTTTGCTAAGTATTCTATTTCTAAATGTTGTTTTTCTTTTTAAATAATAACTCTACTCCAAACCTTCAAAGATTTCCTATCTCAAAGTAAAAATGGTGACATTTGAGCAAAGACCTAGAGCAGATGAGGGGGAAGTCCCCTTCCCGACTTTATTTTTCTCCAAGGCACTTATCTCCTAACACACTAGTATTGTACTTGTGTGCTCTCTCCTCTTCCTAGATTATCAGCTCCTAGAAGACAGGGATTTTTGACTCCTTTAATCACTGATGTATCCTTAGCCCCTAGAAAGTGACAAACAAGATGATCACAATCTCAGTCCCCTCTGAGTTTATAATCTAACATAGGAGATAGGTGATGACGCCATTATAAATACATGGGTAGGTGCTATGACTGTATTATGGAGCGCATAATAGGAGCACTTTTTTCCAGTCTGAGGGGGAGGGGTAGAAGTTCAAGAAAAACCTCCTAGAAGTTACTAGATTTAATCTCCGTGAGGGCAAGGACCCCCTACAGTAGTGGAAGTTGTGTACTACACAACTCCAGTGGGTACCATTCACCTGCACAGCTGTGCACAGCAGCCCTGGAATGACTTGATTTGTTCAGCAGGACAAATAGTAGGCACTTAATAAATATTTTTGAACAAATGAATGAAATAAGCTAAAACCTGAAGATCCAATAGTGGTATTTTCACATCTTGTCAAGTGTTGTGAACATCCCCTTCTCTTTTGATTATTTTTAAAAACAAAAATTTCAGAGACAAAATGGGGGAAAAAGCCAGAGCTCCAAAAAACAAAGAGTTCAATTCCAAGTCTCTGATTTTCTACCACAGATAATATTACAGAATAGTGAGATATTACCCGCTTGCTTCTCATCCCTCTGTTGATGGAGCTTTTTGTTCTCTTCTAAATATTAACATAAAACTGTGAGTAGTCTCTGCTCCTTCCAACAAGAACAGGCAGACAAAAAGAGGAATTAGGCTCATGGTGAACTTCATGGGCACAACCAGTAACTACTTTAAAAGGTCCAGGTGCCCTGGGGCAAAAATGATGCAACTACAACTGTTTTTTCCTTATTTGTGGCAAAAATAGACACGATATTTTCTTATTTGCTAATGGCAAAATTAGAAAGGCAAACATACATATATTCCAGAAAGTGAAATATTAAGACTTTTGCATGACATTACATATTTCCATGGAAATTATGTTACCTCTTGGGATGGAACATCCAGAGCCTTGTATTAATGTGCATCTTTTTCTAGCAGAAGGAGAAAGGATCACATGGCCAGTGCTCAAAAGTCTTCCTATCACTACCACCACCAATCAGGTTTAAGCAGGATTGTCCAGTAGCTAACTATAGACTCTAGAGCATTGAGTTAATCAGGCACAGAGGAAAAGAAACAGGAAATGATAAGGCCTTGAAAAAGAGTGGCTCTAATTTGATAACTTTTTTTAAAACATAAGGCAGGATACTCTATGCATAATGTGTTTCACTGGAGGGAAACAAAGCAAACCAATTTGGGTTTTCACATTTTAAGTTCAGAACACTTGTTTGTGAGAAAGCCATTTAGCCAATAAGTCTTTCCTCATTAAAACAGGATAATGTGTTCCTCAGCGAGTTGCTATGGAATCACAGTAAGCCACTATCAGGTATTGTCTCAAAAGGCCTTTTTAGAAACTCTTCTAGCCTAGTGGTGGTACCTATAGTCCCAGCTACTCAGGAGACTGAAACTGGAGGATCTCTTGAGCCCAGGAGTTTGAGACTAGCCTAGGCAACATAGCGAGACCCCATTTCAATAAAAAATAAGAGAAAAATTAGCTGGGCATTGTGGTATATGCCTGTAGTCCCAGCTACTTAGGAGACTGAGGCAGGAGAATCATTGAGCCCAGGAGTTCGTGGCTGCAGTGAACTATGATCACACTACTGCACTCCAGCCTGAGCAACAGAGTGAGACCCTATCTCATAAAAAAAAAAAAAAAGAGGCTATTTGGCATACTTGCAACTTCTACACATGTATACATATTGCCCTGTTTCTTCCTTTGTTTCCTCATTTAGTCAACACATATTTATGAAGTACTTATTAGGCATTTTTTTTTTTGAAACAGGGTCTCTCTATGTTACCCAGGCTGGTCTCAAACTCTGGGGCTGTAGTGATCCTCCCACCTCAGCCTCCCAAGTGTCTGGGATGACAGGTGTGAGGCACCACACCTGGCCTTATTAGGTATCTTGATCTTAGTCAGCCATTATATTTTGCTGGAAGCCAAGGAGGAGCTGTGGGCATGACAGTAACATGTCCTGCCTCCTTTGTCAATAGTGAGCTCAGTAAGGACAGAAATGGTGGTCTTATTTAGCTGATTTTCCCTGCTACCTAGTAGGATGCTTGTTATGTAATACCAGTCTACTGGATTTGCGTTTTCTTTTCTTTTACTTGGAAAGTCTGGCATAACAAGGATTTAAGCAGCTCTGAATGGATTCAATTGCAACCAGGATTTGCAATCAAAACCAACCAACACACAAGAAGCTGCCTGGGCGTAGGACTCCTCACCAGAGTAGCTGCCAAATTACTTAGCCAGGGAGTAGGCTGGCTTTGTTCTCACTTAAAATCCCTAATGAGAGGAAGTTTATTTTGAATTAAATTAATAACTAGAAATTAATAGTCCTTGAAAAGGGTAATTCAGACTATTTTTATAGCATGTGTCCAATATCATTTTATGCCAACATTTGATCACCAATCACAGCCAAGCTGCCATTATCCATGCCTTCAAATCATAGCAATGAGTGCTGATCTAATATTAATATAAAATATGCTACTCTGATGGGGAAGCCTCTTTGTCATATTTTGGAAACTGTGTTTTGCAAAGATAAAAAAGTAAACAGATTTAATCAATTTGCTACTCCCTAGGCCTTGAGCTTAACATACTCTGTTAGCAGGTGCAGGAAATTGTCTGCAGATGGTGGAGTCAACCAGATGGTTCAGAAGCCGGAAATTGAATCTGGAGAGATACTGACAGCCCATTAGAGGGCAGTGTGATAACACAATTAAGCGCAGTAAGGGCCAAAAGAACAGGCGTTGCGATCCAGTCTTGTCTCATCTCCCTTGGACTGTTTTCTTCCCTTTGCTCCACATCCACACCCACACCCCAATGGAACGTAGCCCTCCTTTTAATCCTGCCACTATCAAAACATGCGGCAAGCTCTAACTCTTTGAAATGATAGAGTGATTTTACATCACAGCAATGACAACAACTAAAATTACATGTTAGACATCCCTTTTCTTAAATCTTAAACTACTTCACCTGCCCTGTTTCTGAAAATTTCTCATAAGCCTCTTTTCTTTACAACTACACTCTAGGTTCCCAAAATGTTGTCTGGCATTCTTAGAAGGTCCTCAAATCTCCTTTCTCCTCTGTTTCTCGGGCTTCCTTTTGGTCTCCCCTACACCAACTCAATCCACACACATTTAGGTAAAGAGAAAGTTAGCTCTCAGCCCTTGGTTAGCTACCTTTGCATGTCCAAAGGCTCATCACTAGTTACTCTAGCTTTGGCAGCCAGGTCTAGAAGACCTGGCTTCTTTCGTTTCTAATTCCCCAACCAGTCCATCTAATCAGTACTGGGCAGCACTAGTCTTTTTTAGTTTTAAGAGCCAATTTTCTAGATATGCCATATATATCTAGATGAGATGTAAGACACATCAGTGATGCAACTAGCAAATAAATGAATAAGGGAATATATTATAAGATACTAAATACAGTGTATATAATGTGCATAAATGTTTATCTAACAGCTGATTTTTGTTTCTTTATAATGATTTTCGTTTATTCTAATTCTTCTTCAGTTACTGCATGTTTGACTAAAAGGATGGACAGGTTGATGGTTGAATGAATGATTGAATAAAGGTTTTGCTTATTAATTATTACTTCCTCTGGGCTAGTCAGGTACTAACAAGTTGCTATTAATATTTTAGAACTGATGCAGCATGAGAAAAAGAGTTCTAAATTAATCATTTTCTTTAAGAAGCTATACCCTTACTTCCAACCCCTTATCTATGAAATGGAATAATAAATACTAAGAATGTTGACCTAACTAAAGTTTTAAATAGCATTACCAGTACTATTAATAGTAAGTTAATACAAACCTAGAAAATGATCTGCCCCAAAACCCAGACAGCAGGTTTAAATGTGTGCCACTATTCATACCAGCAGTAAAAACAAAAGGAAACAAAATGAAAATGTAAACATAAAAATGAACATTAAATACTAAAGATACAAAAGTGAGCAAAACAAACTGACAGTCCTCAAAACTCCTCAAATATCTTTTCTTCTCATTCCCTCCTCTCAAGAGGAAAATGGGCAGTTAGCCAGTGCTCTAATAGAGGTCGGCATGTAGGAAAGGGACCTAGCCTGGGCTTCTGGGGTTGGAGGATGAATAGGAGTTGACCAGACAAAGATGAAGAGAAAGAACTTTGCAACCAGGAAGAGGGAGCAGCTTGTTCAAAAATGAAGAGGATACATTCTAGATGTTTAAGTTTAGTGTGGCTAAGTATAGGGCATGAGGGTCTCTGGGAGAATGGTGAGTGGCAAGGCTAGACAGCTGGTCAGAGGTCAGCCCATGAAAAAAACTTGATGCCAGGGCGAGGAGATGTATCCTGAGAAAGTCAGACAGGTGAGCAGGGGAGACACATGATCGTATGAATATTGCAAAGATCACCCACCCACATTGCAGTGGATCAGGGTGAGGTAAGGGAGAAAGGGAAGCCAGATAGGGGGTGTCGCAGTAATTCAAGTCAGAGATGATGGCATTGTATACCAGGGTGGCAGTGTGGAGATGGAGACACTTGGACAAATTTAGAACAGGTGCACTTGTCCAGAGACTATAAAGTAAAAGAAAAAATGGACAAGGTCAGAACAGGCGATATGAACATTTAAGAAGACGCAAAAGAAGCATGTTCAAGAAAGAGACCATAAAATAGTGACCAAAAAGATAAAAGAATATAAAAGAGAATGGCTTGTTCAAAATGGATTTCAACTTCCTGTGTGTGAGCTTTACTTTGCTTCTGAAGCTAAAAACTACATTTGCCTAATATTCTTGTAACTAAGTGTTCCAGATATAATTTTAGTTTCATAAAATAGATACATGCCCTCAAGGCTTAAATCCTGAATTAAATTGTAAAAGGACAGAGGAGGTCACAAGGCATCCATTTTGCTTGTTCAATATTATGGGAGGCATAACATGGTTCTAGAGTTAATGGTTCTCATGATGTCTTCCTGATTCTCAGTGGCTGAGATGAAGAGATCCTGAGAGCCAGCTTTGATTGTGGTGAACATATCAGTCACTCCTGGTGCACCAATTTTGTGGCATTGTTCTGGGAGTAATTCCTGGATGTCTAGCCTAAAGCCTGTTTCCCCAGTCATTCCCCCAGATTTGTAAGCACCTAATTCCCTGTATTAAATCTCTTTCTGAATAAACTTACTAGAGGAATGTATTTGTTTCCTGGGGCTGCCATAACAAAGAGCCACAGCCTGGTTGGTTTAGAACAACAGAAATTTCTTGTCTTATAGTTCTGGAGGCTAGAAATCCAAGATTAAGGCATCAGCAGGGTTGTTTTCTTTTGAGGGCTGTAAGAGAGAATCTGTTCCATGCCTCTCTCCTAGCTTTTGGTGACCCCAAGCATTTCATGGTTTGTGGCAGCATCACTCCAGTCCCTATATCCATCTTCACATGTGTATTCACATCATTTTCTCTCTGTCCATGCCTATCTCTGTGTCTAAATTTCCTGCTTGATAAAAACAACAGTCATGTTGGATTAGAGCTGACTCTAATGACCTCATTTCAACTTGATTACCTCTGTAGAGACCTTACTTACAAATAAGGTCACATTCTGAGATACTAGGGGTTAGGACTTCGACATATCTTTTTGGAGAGCCACAGTTCAACCCATAACAAAGAGCATGACAGATATATTTAGTCATTCATCAAATATTCATATGGGTCCCCACATTTCCCAGTCTCCTTTGCAGTTTGGTTGGGGCCATGTGACTAGTTCTGCAATAACTGTGACCAGAGGTGACATGCATTCCCTCTGGGTTGAGTCAGGGAAAAGCCTTGCTCAACCCTCTAGCTCTCCCCACGCTTTGACAAACCCTGAAGCCACATGTTGAGAGACTGATGTAGCAAGAGGGCCAACCCTTAGTCAGCCTAGATTCCCGAGTGTCTCTGTAGAATAGGATCCCCTGCCAAAACACATTAGACATGTAACATCAGCAAGAAGTAAATCTTTGTGGAGTAAAGACACTAAGATTTTAAGATTTGTCTGTTGCAGCAGTTGGTGTTAATTATCCTCATTAATGTAAGTGATTTCTGTTATCTGTAACCTAACCCTGATGGACATATTAAGGGAAAAGTTCCTGCCCTTGGGGTTCAGATTGTGTCCTAAAGTGGGCATTTCAAAGCATCTACTAAAAAAAGTGTGCCCCTCCCCAACAAAGAATATCCAAGGATAAGAGTATAAAAATCTGTATATATTAATATTTGTTTCAGTCTGTTCAGGCTGCCATAACAAGATATCTTAGACTGGGTGGCTTAAACTAGAGAGATTAATTTTCTCACAGTTCTGGAGACTAGAAGTTCAAGATTAAGGTGCTAGCAGGGTTCTGGTGAGGCCTCTCTTCCTGGCTTGCAGATGGCTGCCTTGATATGACCTTTTCTGTGTGTGTTCCCATGCACCTGTGTGTGGAGAGAGTGAACTTTGGTATTTCTTCCTCTTCTTATAAGGACTCCAGATTCCAGTTCTATCAAGTTAAGGCCCCACCCTTATGAATTCATTTAACCTTAATTACCTCCATAAAAGTCATATCTCCAAATACAGTCACATTGGGGGTTAGGGCTTCAACATATGAATGGGGGTAGTGGAGGGACACAGCTCAGTGCACAACACTGTCATTAAATGAGTAATGTAAAATATGAAAAGCTCCTCACCTCTGATCATACTCTGCAGATGGGAACCACTGTTAACATCTTCTTTCTCTTCATACTTTTCATGTTCGGACACAGGAATATAATGTACATTAGAACATATAGTTCTATTTTTTTTTTTCTTATAGTAGTTAAAAAGCTCCTTTTACTATAGGTTTTCTTTACTCGTCACTGTATTACATAGATGATAGCTTCCACATCAGTACATAAAAATCCCTAAATATTCTTTCCAACAGCTGCACAGTATTCTCTGGTAAGGATTACGATACTTTCAGTTTTTCTCTTCGTAGATGATAGATAACTTTGAATTTCTTATTATGGACAATGTTGTAGAAAATATGCTTGTACATGTATATTTTTATACCTATGTTTTTCAGTGGAGTAGATTTCTAGAAGTAGAATTGCTAAGTCAAAGGAAATGCATCTTTAAAATTTAAATAAGTATTGCCAAATTGCCATTCAAAAAGTATGCCAGCTTATATTCTAGTTTCCCCACACCTACCCTAAGGTAGTATCAATATTTTTAGTTTTGCTAATTTATAGGTAAAAAAGATGAAAGAAATAGGTTTAAACAGCAGTCATTTTCCAAAAAAAGAATTATTGTTTTTTATTTTGCTATTAGTAAATTTTTGCATATATTGGTTTTTTATATTTCTTTTTCTGTGAATTACCTATTCATATTTTTTGCCCATTTATTTGTATGTCTTTTATATTTATTATGGCAAATAAGCTTTGTTATATATGTTGCAAATATTTTCTCTATATATGTCTTTGTCTTTTAATTTTGATAATGATATTCCTAAGTGTGTGGAAGTGAAGTTACAGGGCCAAATCTGGTAGGTGATACAGGGTCTGTGTTTGGAGGGTTAGGAATCTGACTCCAAGCGTGAGAACAGGCCAGGACAGAAACAGACCCTACAAAGGCTTTCTCAGAGTCTAAGTGCAGCACTTGGAATACTTTATCTGAAATCAGCCCAGCCTATTGGCCTGAATAAAAACTTTGAATCCTGAAGAGGAGATTTTTATATTTTATTAGTACTAACACTGAGCCCACCAGCTACCTTATTTGTACCCATGGCATCCACTAACGACCAGGGGCTTTGGCTGAGAGATCAGAACCTTATGGATAAACAGAAATGGAGAGAAGGCTGGGTGCTGTGGCTCTTGCCTGTAATCCTAGCACTATGGGAAGCTGAAGTGGGAGGATTGGTTGAGCCCAGGAGTTTGAGACCAGCCTGGGCAATAGCGAGACCCCGAGGGAAAAAAAAACTTAGCTGGATGTAGTCCCAGCCTGCCTGAGGCTTACACCTCTAGTCTGCATAGCTAACTACAGGTTCTCTAAAAGCCACTTTCCTGTCCTGGCTCCCAGCCACTTTGCCAACTGTATGTTATAGATTTCACATCTCACTCTCCAAGTCCCATTACAAAACATTAGCATGGCTGGATGCGGTGGCTCTATGCCTGTAATCCTAGCACTCTGGGAGGCTGAGGCAGGAGGATCGCTTGAGGTTAGGAGTTCGAGACCAGCCTGAGCAAGAGCAAGACCCTGCCTCTACTAAAATAGAAAGAAATTATCCAGGCAACTAAAAAAAAAAAAAAATAGAAAAAATTAGCTGGACATGGTGGTGCACGCCTGTAGTCCCAGCTACTCAGGAGGCTGGAGCAAGAGGATTCCTTGAGCCCAGGAGTTCAAGGTTGCTGTGAGCTAGGCTGATACCACAGCACTCTAGCAACAGAGTGAGACTCTGTCTCAAAAAATAAAATAAAATAAAACATTAGCATGTTGACAATCTAGTTACTTTTAGATTACCTTTAGATCACACAAAAGAGCATATGTCCTCAAGCCAAGAGCTTCTCTGCAGCCTGTTTTTATTTATGTATTTTTTAAGAGATGGGGTCTTACTATGTTGCCCAGGCTGGTCTCAAACTCCTGAGCTCAAGTGATCCTATTGCCTTAACCTCCTGAGTAGCTGGGATTACAGGCACAAGCCACAGTGCCCAGCTTGCGGCCTGTTTTAGATTTTATTTTTTCACAAAGAAAGGGTGGAAATGAATTAAAGAATAAAAATTATGTGTATAAAAGGGAAAGTAATAATCATCTGAACTCTCCTGACACTTCATCAAATATCTGGCCCTAGGCATAACTATCACTAAAGGCTTCCTAGGTATGCTTTTGGAAATTTCCCATACAGGTGTAAGTGGGAATAGAATCATACTGTTTTATAATTTGTTTTTTTACATTTTCACTACTATCTTGTAGCCATCTTTCAAAATCAATGTATATAGCATCACCTTATCCTTTTTTAACACCTGCAAATGTATGTGTGTATGTAGAACACTGTTTATGAGAGGGTTTGTTTTTTAAAACTGCACTGGTGCCTCAAAAGTATGAAGTATGACATATACCCACACTGATACAGCTTGAAAATTATTGTTGGAGTGAGTACTAATAAACATAAAGTAGCTATGTTCCTCACCTAACATAATCCATGTATGGTGGGAGGTAGGTGGCCTTGGATAGGTTATATGCTATTTAAGCCTCAATTTTCCCATCTGCAAAAAAGGACCAACATTACTTGCCATGGAAGGTTGTGATAGGATTTGATGAGATAATGCATTTGGTGCAACCCAGTGTGGTGGAAATGGGGTTTTGAGGAAACAGTGTAAGCATGTTCTTTTATTTTTATTTTATCTTATTTTATTTTATTTTTGAGACAGAGTCTCACTCTGTTGCCCAGGCTAGAGTGCCGTG
>CM052440.1:61092141-61119714 GCA_028533085.1 Varecia variegata
TATTTTATTTTATTTTTGAGACAGAGTCTCACTCTGTTGCCCAGGCTAGAGTGCCGTGGCATCAGCCTAGCTCACAGTAACCTCAAACTCCTGGGCTCAAGCGATCCTCCTGCCTCAGCCTCCCGAGTAGCTGGGACTACAGGCATGTGCCACCATGCCTGGCTAATTTTTCTATATGTATTTTTAGCTGTCCATATAATTTCTTTCTATGTTTAGTAGAGACGGGGGTCTCGCTCTTGCTCAGGCTGGTCTCGAACTCCTGACCTTGAGCGATCCACCCACCTCGGCCTCCCAGAGTGCTAGGATTACAAGCGTGAGCCACCGCGCCCGGCCAGCATGTTCTTTTAAAGCATGCTTTTATAGGCAGACAGAACTGTGCTGGAATCCAGGTTCTGCTGTTTACCTGTTCTGACCTGGGATGAGTCACGGAAGCTCTCTGAGCCTCAGTTTCCTCATCTATAAAATACTCACGTGAAAGGGTGGTTGTGAGATTTGAAACAAAATAATGCACATAAAGGGCTTAAAAGAGTGTCTGTTTCATGAAATGTGCTCCATAACAGTGGCTATTCATCAAGTCTGAGCCTTTACGCTACAAACATCTGGGCTGAAAATCTGCCTCTGCCACTCCTTAGTTATTTATCCCTGAGAAGTTCTTTTAAAGTTTTTGAGCCTTAATTTCCTCCTCCTACCTTATAGGATTGTGAGGAGTAAATGATGCGTACTTAGCATAGGCCCCCTAACATGGTAGATACAAGCACTTCGCTCTGTGTTCAGGTCTTTGAATGGGGACACACATCAGCTACTTCTCTCTTCCCAGCTCTTCACTGTACACATGAGGTGTGTTTAAACTCCAGTATAGGCATTTTGAGGACAGGTTTTAAAGCCAGAAACCCTGTGCCTTTTTGTCCTTTTAAATCTTTTAAAGTCCTTTTTACAGGCTCAGTCTTACGCAATGGCTCACAAGACATGAAATGTAATGAAATAGTGACATGTTTATATTCAGATCTGAATGTTACTCATTTAATCATTTAAACAAGAAAAAAGCCCACAGAGGACTTCTTTCTTCAAGGCATACATTTTCATAGCAAATTAATTTAAGTTATTAAATAACAACTAACATCAGTTCCACCTCCCTGTTGTATTTACAAGTTCAATAAGAATACTAATCATAATGACATGTCGCAGGGGTGTGAAGTGGTTATTGGAGACTCTTTATCATGGCCCAGCAGCATGGCGAAGCTGAGGAAATAGCTTAGGAAGATGTTCATTAAGCTAGAGAAATAGGGATGGCTCTGGATAAGTTTAGCAATCCTGGTTCAAGGCCATTTGAGGACAGTGCTCCTCCAACTCTGCAGGTCACAGATCATGTTCCCAGTCCACTGGTATTCAGGCTATTCTTGTCTCTCCATGAGTTCCCAGATTTCGTACAAAAGATAAAGAGTCACTTTGCTCAAGGGACCTTATTGCTAAAGATTCACCAACTACATACTGAGAATCTAAGGAAATTACTTAAGGCCCATAAAGCTTTCTGGTTAGATGCCATTGTCTTTCCATTTGGAGCAGAGGGAAGTAGAGCATTGGACAGGGGGACAGAAGAAAGAAGGACAGGGTTGCAGAGAAGTCGCAGCTGACAATCTTGGCTCTGCTTCATCTGTGCTTGGGGACAGGGGAGGGGAATGGGTGGCCAGAGAAATAGAGGCTCTGGAGCAGGGCTTTTCAGCCTCGGCACCATTAACATTTTGGGCCAGATAATTTGCTGTGGGGAGCTGTCCTGCGAATTATAGGCTGTTTAGCAGCATCCCTGGCCTCTACCAACACGACGCCAGTAGCATCACCACCACCCCCTCACTCCTACTGCAATAATGACAACCAAAAATATCTCCAGACTTTGCCAAATCTCCCTGGGGAAGGAAAAAATGGGAGGAAGGAAACCAGGTTGAGAATCATTGCTCTGGAGCGTGAGGGGGCACAGAATAGGGATACACCTGGGCCAGCCCCCAATTTCTTTTGTCCTTTATAAACATTTTGCTGTTTTAGAAAGACTCTTTATAGCTTCCCTAACTCCTTCCTCTTTTTCAGCCAGATAGCCACGTCTGTTTTCATTCTGATCACGCCACGACAGGCTGAGACTTACCTGGGAGACCGTCGGTGAAGGCCGTGGGCAGCTGGGTGGGCAGCAGCAGGAGGGCGTGCTGCCACCGGGAGCAGGCAGAGCACCGCCGTCTGGTCCGCACAGGCTTGTGGTGCTGGCCTGAGTGCAGCCCTGAAGACTGATGGTCTTCCTGCAACTTTGACTACCAGCGGTTCACAAAAATGGAGGCAGGAAGAGGTAGAGGAAGAAGAGAATGAATCAGAATCATCTGGGAGAAAACTATACGTCCCCGCCTACCTGCCAGCATGCAGCCTCAGGCACATCAAAACCGCGGCAGGACGTGGGACAGGAATGTGTATTTTTTTTACAACACTTCCCATATGATTTTCAGGTGTTGTTCCCTCCCATCCTCGCCTCCCAGTTAAAGCACCTGCCAAAGGTTTTTTTTTTGACACCTAACTTCAATCACAGATGGAGCTTTCAATAACAAGTTAAAGATGTTCCTTGAAACATTATTTAAAATACTGAGAACTGGGAAATAAGCAGATTGCTAAATACACGGTAGTGGAATATAAATGAAATAATTTATATAAAGTTCCTAGAATGGTGTCTAGCACATAGTAAGCCCTTAAAGTTCGGCCATGACTATGAAAAACTGTGAAGATGGGGAAGTGCTCAGGGTACAATGTTAAATGAAACTAATAGTATCTCAGACTACAAATAGTGCATCTCTATTTTATAAAGAGACGTATATTTGGGGGATTTCAGCTCAAGATTGAGCTGTGACAGTCTATCCCTTGGATTCAATAATGATTTCTGGGGTGGACAAGCTTGCAGGAATTCACTTTGATGTTTTTAAGGGAAGCAGAATAAGGGAGCAGAATGAAAGAGCAAAGGCAGGTGGGAGGACCATCGGGTAGCTACACTGTAGACGGTTCTTCCCAGCAGAGCTGGCTAAGGATGAGCTAGCAGGAGCTGCCCCTGTTGCCATTGTATAAGGGATGCTAAAATATCGTGAGCACTAGTCATCACTAAAACCATAGTGATACAGAGAAAACTGTGTTTACCAGAACTCCTCCCAGGTAGAGCATCGAATGTGGAGAGTCACTTGTCAAAGTTTGAGACCCCCAGGGGGCACTCTCGAGCAACAATAAATGATCCCTCAACAGCTTTGCAGTGGAACTGGGTCCAACTGATTCCCATGTCTTTTTATTTTGTGAATGGTAAGTATATACATTCTATCCCCCCAATTTTTTTTTTTTTTTGAGACAGATTCTCGCTCTGTTGCCCGGGCTAGAGTGAGTGCCGTGGCGTCAGCCTAGTTCACAGCAACCTCAAACTCCTGGGCTTAAGCAATCCTCCTACCTCAGCCTCCCGAGTAGCTGGGACTACAGGCATGTGCCACCATGCCAGCCAAATTTTTTTCTATATATATTTTTAGCTGTCCAGATCATTTCTTTCTATTTTTAGTAGAGACAGGGTCTCGCTCTTGCTCAGACTGGTCTCAAACTCCTGACCTCGAGTGATCCGCTCGCCTCGGCCTCCCAGAGTGCTAGGATTATAGGCGTGAGCCACCGCGCCCGGCCTCTATCCCCAAGATTGAAGAGTCCAGAGCACAATAGGAGAGGTCGCCAGCTGCCCCTAGAAGTCTTACTTCTTTTCCTTCTCTGCTCTAAATAAATGTTGAGCAAGTATATATATAGTATTAATTTCAAAGGGCACTAAATTATTATTACCTGGGAGCCTGCATGTCCCATCTGGTCCTGATCCCAGGCTGGCCCCATGGTCCACTTCACAGCCTCATAAACAGTGAATTGTTGGCAGAGGCGGAAGGAATTATATGTTGTGTTGATTGTCATCCAAGGAATCTGTTGAACACTAAGACCTAAGCAACACACGGTATAACTGGGGCTCAGGTGACAAATAGTAATGCAAGGTGTGGAAGCCAGGGATTCTCTCCTCTGTGTGGAGCCCAGCTAAAATGCCCAATAATACACCAAGGCTGAGAAGAAGGTTGGATCTCCCCCCTGGCTACCACTACTGGCAAATTACCCGAAGTGGCTGACTGCTACTCCTAGCCTGGTGGTATCGTTTTCTTAGATGAATGAAGTGGATGTTCACAGTTCCTTAATAAAGCTGTGTTTCTTCTTAAACTTTAAATATATTTTTAGGAGTGGGGAAAAAATGGGAAACATAGAGAAGAAAAATTAAGGGAAAAACTACTCAATTTTTCCTTCTAATAATCTATTAGTATCACCTGCATCCTTTAAATGAAACAATCATTACTACACATAAAAGCAATACTTTAATCAATCCCACCTCTGTTAATATATTTGGAATAATGTGTAATTTTATAATATTTCAGATATTGGTTCGTCATATTCCTACTCTAAAATCTCTGGTTAGAATAGGATGTTTCTTCTGTTTTTATTTTACTTTTATGACTCTTGTATTAGGTTAAATCACAGTTGATAAGTGTGAGATCAGAAACTTTTCTTGTGAATATTGACATTTACATATTTTGTGACAGTGTACTTGGCATCTGTTCATGACTCAAATATTTTAAAATATCCAGGATATTTTGTTTACAAAGAATATATCTTCTGATTAAAGGAATGACAAAATACGGAGATAGAGAATGTAGAGGGAAAAAAAAAAATCTCCTGTCACTACTGAATATTCAAAGTAATCCTAGACCTTAAATATTGATACACTAAGCACATAATTGTTTGATTCAATTGTTTGCTTTCTTATTGATAAAATAAGCACTCAATATATTTAAGTGTTGAATAAATGACTGAATGATTAAAACTATTCCTTGAGACTTGTTTTTCCCGGGACAATTTGAAATTTGAAATTGCTTTTTTTATGTATTTAAATTTTTTTCTCATCTTAAATACTTGTCATTCATCCCATGTACTACATAAATACAACTTTATGTATTTTTTTATGTATTTTTAAGAAACAATTTCATTTGTATAAAGAGATGAAGAAAAGGAAAAGCACAGTAGGCTTAAAAAACACAGATGTTTTCTTACATAGGCGCAGTACAACCAAAACAGGAAAATTAGCAGCTACAGTATGATTATCTAATCTACAGCTGTTATTCATTTCTTAACAATTGTCTCAATAATATCCTTCAGAGCAAAAAAAAAAAAAAAAAATTCTGGCCTAGGTCTAATCTGGGATTACATACACATTGCATTTAGTTGTCATGTCTTTTTAGTCTTTTTACAGCTTCTCAGTGTTTGTCTTTCATGACCTTAATGTTTTTGAAGAATATAGACCTGGTATTCCATAGAATATTCTTCAGTTTCAGTTTATCTGCTATTTCCTCATAACTAGATTGCACTTTTGGCAGGAATACAACAGAATTGTTGTATCCTTCTCAGTGCTTCATATCCAGAGGCACATGATACCATTTGTCCTTAACTGGATGTTAACTTGCTGTCCACCAGGTTTTTCTACTGTAAAATGATAATGTTTCATTTTGTAATTAGTAAGAATTTTGTGGAGACATACTTTCAGACTATGTAGGTATCCTAGTCCTCAAGAATTTTTTACCCATCTCAATGCCCCCCAATGATTCTTACCTGAATTATTGCTTTGTTTTGTCAAATGCTAGTTTTTTTTTTTTAAACTTCATCATTCCTTCTATACTTATTTGTTGACATTCTACTATAAGGAAGAGTTTTTCCTTATGTATTTATTCATATCAATTTAGATACAAGTTCCTATTCAATATATTTTAATCTATTGCTATCATTTTTTATTTTTATGTTCAACTATCCCAGATTTTCTCAGTGGGAGACCCTTCAAGCTGGCTGTTGGTTCTTCTGACATGTCTCCATCATTCTTTGGACTCTTTCTTACTTTCTGGCATGATATAATATTGCACGCTTACCCTGAATTTTTCCTGCTGAAGCCCTCAAATCAGCCATTTCTTCAAGGAACTCTGGTTCCTTGTAGTGGAAAATGGTATTTAGAAAACAAAATACAGTATGGGTGCTTGGTATGCTCATTGGTACTGGGGTGTCATTACTTCTAGACCCTCACAGCAGACAGCTAGAAGATATGTGTATATGCACATATATATATACATTAATATAACCCCCACATATCTATATATGTATTATATCTATGTCAATAGCTATCTATACATAACTAGCTAGCTAACTTTATAAAACCACAAGTCCATACTGATACTTGTAATTCCAGTCCAATAACATAGGATTTATTCTCATGTTCCTCCTTTTCACATCTGTAACCGCCTTCTCTGATAGTAAGAAACTTGGCTCTCACTATCCTCAACATATTTATTTACTGAGTTCTGGAACTCAGCAAAAATAATGTTAGAAATGCTAAGCCATATCACTGGGAAAAACAAACTATTGAACTAGAGTCAACATTTGTTTGCATTCTGAGCATCTATAGTCAACATACTGTGTTCAAAATTTGAGTTCTTTTATTTTTCTCTTCAGTGTGCTTATGTTATTCATTTGATGTCATTTGATATATGGATAGGTTCACTTGTTTATATCCATATTCTATTTTAGGGTTTCTTTCACCATTGTTGATGTGCGTGTGTGCCTGTGTGTGTGTAAAACACTAAGATGTTTCAAAAGTCAAAACTCTACAGAAAGGCATACTCACAAAAGCATCATGGCATTTTTTTAGCAAATAACTTTTCTTTATTGAGGGTTCTTCCTCCTATATTTATAGCTGTGGCCCTGGATCCTTTGGGTCATGCACCCTGTATTCTGTGCTTGCCTGTTCTCCATGCCCCAAGCATACACATGGACATACACACACAAATCGAGCAGATAGTGAAAACTACAAGATGATCTTTAAGGCATATGTTTCTCCCACTTTCAAACATAACATGATTCTACATGCAAACAATATTCTTAAGTTAATTTTTGTACAGTATATCACTTTTGCTCAGTGTAAGATAATGATATATTTAATCTAAATTTTTTTTTTTTTTTAGGAGACAGGGTCTTACTTTGTCTCCCAGGCTGCGGTGCAGTGGCACAATTATAGCTCATTGCAACCTCCAACTCCATGGCTCAAGTGACCCTCCCACCTCAGTCTCCTGAGTAGCTGAGACTACAGGCACGTACCACCACGCCTGGCTAAATTTTTTTTTTTGAGAGACTGGGTATCACCACGTTACCCAGGTTGGTCTCGAACTCCTGGGCTCAAGTGATCTTCCCACCTCAGCCTCCCAAAGTACTGAGATTACAAGCATGAGCCACCATGCCCAGCCTATAATTTTTACATAATTCATCTAAAACTGTTGTTTCTTGTGAAAATACCATGATGGGCTATGAGGCTAAATTTTATTATATAAAAGCAGAGAATTTCCTTTACTAAGAGTAAGCAAATTAGTTTTCTGTTTTTACTTAAATGCAGGACAAAACAACACATGAATCACTTCCTTTGTAAGAAAGTGACTGCAGACCAGACGCTCATTATCTAAACCCTGGGCCAGCTCCACTCTGCCAGCCCCATTTCCTCAGGACACGTGTCTTTCAGCACTTTTGGCTCCTTCTGGAACAGTGACCAGCTGCCTCTAATTTCCTCTCAGCCCAGGTACAGTGGTGATGGTGATGGTAGTGGGTTGAAACTGAGTTTGTAAAAGCAAGAATCCACTATGCAAAGGTTGACTAAGATTTTCACCATTTTTAAGTCCTTGACTATGGTTTTAAACACTTGATTAGGAATCTAGCTTTGTTATTTATAAAAACATTTAGCTTTATAAAATGTTGAAGATTCCCTTTCCTGTCTGCCTCTATTCCAAAGGTCTGTACCCATCACCATGTGATGCTTTGGAAGAAAGGTTCTGTTCATTTTTTCTTTTATATAAATGTTCATATTCAATAAGTACTTACTGAGCACCTACAAAGTGCCAGACACTGTACTAGGGATTGGAGATGTTCAAATAAGTTTAGTCTAAAGCTGCCTATTTACATATTTTAAGGTCAGCTTCAAGATTTCTCCACTATAACCTAAATGAATGTGTAAACGGACTGTAACCTACACCTGTACGAAATGCAGAGTTCTAGCCAATTACAGGTGGCCAACTGTTCAAATAAAATAGGGTAGCCAATCCAGCTGATTATGTACCTCACTTCTGTTTTCTGTATGTCACTTTCCTTTTTCTGTCCATAAATATTATCCAACCATGTGGCAGCCTCAAGTGGCTCTGAATCTATTCTGGTTTTGGAGGCTGCCTGATTCTCTTAACTGTTCTTTGCTCAATTAAACTCTGTTAAATGTAATTTGTCTAAAGTGTTTCTTTTAACAGGGACATCAATTATCAAAAACTGATAAAAAAAAATTCTTGTCCTTCTAGAACTCATGTTCTAGTAGGTATAGACATACAATAAAAAAATAAGAATAGCTAAATTATTTAGTTTGTTACAAGATACTAAGTGCTGTAGGAAATAGATCTGATTAAAGGGGAATGGGAGTACTATGTAATTTAAAATATAATATTATGTAAGTTTAACCTCTTGAGTAGGTGAGATTTGAGTACAGATTTTAAGCTGACGAACGTGTTAATCACGCAGATGTCTGGGGAAGGAGGATTGCAGGAAGAGGGATCCGCCAACATATGTGTACCTGCCTTGTTTTCCACAAGGAGGCCTGTGGTACTGAGTGGTGGGGGAGATGTATCAGCCCTAGTAAGGCCACTCTAGACTTTTGTATTCTGAGTGAAATGAGGGGCACCTGGAGGGATTGGGTTACAGAAGTGACATGATCTGACTTGTGATTTAACAAACTCCTCTGGCTGCATACTTGAGAATGAGGGTGCTATAGTTTGAATGTTTGTCCCCTCCAAAACTCATGTTGAAATTTGCCATTGTAGCAGTATTAAGAGATGGGACCTTTAAGAGGTGATTAGACCATGAAAGTTCCACCCTTATGGGTGGGGTTAGTGCTGTTATAAAAGGCGAGTTCCGCCATCTTTTGCCCTTTCACCTTCTGATGATGTGTCAAGAAGGCTCTTGCCAAATGTGGGTGCCTTGATGTTGGACTTCCCAGGCTCCAGAACTGTATGCCAAGAAATTTCTGTTCATTATGAATTATCCAGTCTGTGATATTCTCTTACAGATGCACAAAGTAGATTAAGATGGGGCGGAGGGTAGGGATGGCAAGGGTGGAAGCCGTGAGACTAATTTGGAAACTATTGCAATAATGTAGGCAAGACGTGATGGTGGTTCAGACCAGAATGGTAGCAGTGGAACTGGTGAAAGATAATCTGACTCTGGATATAGTTTGAAGATAAGCTGATAGGATTTTCTGATGGACTGGATGTGGAGTCTGAGAAAGAGAGGAATCAAAGATGGAGGCCTTTGGCCTGAGCAACTTAAAAACCAGAATTGCTGTTAGCTGAAAAGTAGAAGATTATGGATGGAGGTTTTATGGGGAAAGACCAGGAATTCAGCTTTGAATATGTTAAATTTGAGGTGTTTATTAGACTTCCAAGTGGAACTGAAAATTAGGTAGTTAGATAAATGCATCTGATGTCCGGAGGAACAGTAAGAGCTGGAGATAGAAAATTGGGGGTTGACAGCATAAGACTATATGTGATCACCTGTGGAATGAGTGTGGGTAAAGAAGAGAATCCAGGACATACTTACCCCTGTGATATCCTTAAGAGGTGCAGTAAAGGAGACAAAGAGTGTTCAGAGGAGTAGAAGGAAAACCAAGAGTTTGGAGTCCTACAAGCCAAGTGAGGAAAGTGGATTAAGGCAGGGAGCACGATCAAGTATGTCAGATGCTACTACTCAAGTCAAGATGAGAACTGGGAATTGACCACTGGATTTAGCAACATGGAAGTTATTGGTAACCTTGATAAGAGCAGTTTCAGTGGAATGGTGGGGGGGCAAAAGGCCAATTGGAATTCATTCAGGAAAGAATGGGAAGAGAGGAATCTGAGACAGCAAGTATAGGAATCTTTCAAGTAGTGTTGCTGCTAATGGGAGGGGGAAATAGGGTGGTAGCTGGCAGGGGAAGTGGAGCGAAGGTTTAAGTTGGGAAAAATTGTAGCAGGTGTTTGCTGATAAGATCCAATAAAGAGGGAAATCTGATATTACATGAGAAAGGAAGAATGGCAGTAGCAGTATCCTTGAGGTGAGTGGGAACAGGATATTGTGTACAGATGAGGGATCTGATTGAGCTAGGAACATGGATAGGCAGGAAGATAAGAGTCTGTGGACCCAGGTGTTGATAGGTGGCTAGATAGGTTGTGGGAGGCTGTGGAAGTTCCCTGTTGATTGCAATTTTCTTAGTAAAGTAGGGAGGACAGTCATCAATTGGGACTGAGAATTGGAGAGATGGTGGAGCTTTGAGGAGAATGGAGGTGGAAATAGTCATTTAGGAATGAATTTAAAGTGAAACCAAGGCTCAGCTCATGCCTGTAATCATAGTACTTTGGGAGCCCAAGGTGGGAGGTTAGCTTGAACCCAGGGATCCGAGACCAGGCTGGGCAACATAGCAAGACCCCCTATCTCCACCAAAGGAAAAAAAATTAAAAAAATTAACTGGGTATAGGTGGCCCATGCCTGTTGTCCCAGCTACTCAAAAGGCTGAGACGGGAAGATAGCTTGAGCCAGGGAATTTGAAATTGCAGTATGCTATGATGATACATTCTAGCCTAGGCAACTCTCAAAAGAAAAAAAAAGAAACCAACCTGTTGCTTGCCTGTTTTGTTCAGCTGCATGGGTGCAGGCATGAAAAAGACAGAATTGAGTAAACCAGGGATTTGATTTTGCCAAGCAAGACAAATATAGACAGGGCAAACGAATTGAGTGAATGTAAAGGAGTGATTTTAGTGATTCAAGAAGGAATTTAAACCAGGTAAAGAGGGGAGAGAGGACACCAAGAGCTGAGTGACATATTATTAGCCCCTATAATATAAACCCGTTTCCTTATCTGAAAATCTTAAGTGTTAGTGTGAGGTTTAGATGAGATAATATACATATAGTAAAGTACTTAGCACAAGACCAAGTACTGAATAAACAGTGGGTCTCAAATGAGGTTTCTCATTAAAATCACCTGGGTAATTTTTGAAACTAACACCCAGAGTCCAACCCAGACAAAGAATTTCTGAAGGTGGGACCAGGGTATTGCTCCAACTATTCTACAGGTGGTTTTAACGTGCAGTTAGAGCTGCAAACTTTCGCATTAACCTAAATGATCACGACTATTAACAAATGAACATCTCATATGGGCCAGGCAATATACACTTGTCTGATTTAAGTCTCACGAGTCTTGATCACAAACAGGAAGTGACAGAACCGGAGACTTCCAGCCAATTGTCTTAGACAAAGTCCTTCCCACTATAAGCTTGTGACTCCAATGATGGCTTAAGAAGCAGCAGCATCACCTGGGACCTTTAAAGAATTGCATCACAGACTGAGACCCGCAGTTTAACAAGATCCGCAGGTGATTCCTATGTACACCAGAGTTTAAGCAGCCCAGAATGATGGCACGCTGGCGCTCTCCACATTTCCACTTGGTATAAGGTGGACCCAAACAAGTCACATTAATGAGCCAGGGGCAATGTTTATTTTATGAAATCCTTCAGCTGATGTCAATTGCTTTTAAGTATCAATGAGTTAATTCTTGGTGGACTGAAAAAGCTACTACACTTCTAAACAGGATTATCTCTGGAAGTGTCTTATTTATGAAATCATAGTGAAAGTCACTTAGGATTCCTTTTTAGGACTTTAAAAAAACCCAAAGCCATGAAAGTAGGTAGCTCAGTGAAGTGTTCCATGAAACACTATTACAAATAGTCTTAATGCTTTGTAGTCACCAAGTGCTTTTTTCCTCGTTACTTGGAATGACTAAGTTTATTATGGGGATTAAAGTAAATTGTACAAATTCACAAGACTGGAAATAGCAGGACTAAAGCAGTTCCTTTGGCTTCTACTTTCATGCTTGTTCCACAGTATACGACTTTTTATAAAATGTGCCCAAATACTATAAACTATGTAGTAGAGCAATTTCCCAGGGTATGAAACAGCACTGTTTTGTCAGCTCCTGGAGATCTAGACTTGGAGTTATCACAGAGGAAGCCACTGTCTCTATACCCAGGGAACCTTGGGTATGTTACAAGCTTTATTCCTGAAACACTTATACAGATTTTTTTGGTGGGGAGGTAGGGTCAGGAAGGTGTAGGGGTACCCTACTGGCATAATTTTTTCCTGAGCAAACAACCCAAATCATTGTGAACTGAACATGTATAATCCTAGCTGAAATAACATCTAAACCTTTGGAATTGATTTAACGACGTGTTTATTTACAAGATACAAATGTTTAATATTTAATAGGAATTAAAGTGCTTAATTTTACAATGTTTCCAATTCTCTGCCTTTATGACCAAATATACATATGTTACACCATATATACATTATCTGCAAGTATTGTACATTCATACAGCTAGAAAAGAACAATTACTTATGGTGTACACTTTCACATTTTAGTCAACCATAAAATTCTGATAACATACCTTTTCAAACTTATCAGTCAACAATTCAAAAGAAAAATCCAGGTAACACTTACTTGAAAATATCAGTCAATTGTCACTCACAAAATGAAGTGCTAGTTTGGTTAAAAAAAAAAAAAAAAGTCTTATATACAAGCATGATTGTTTTGCTAATGAAGAGACCCCCCTCCCCCAAGTGATACGTTCCAAAATCCATGTATTGTGTAATAGATAATGTAATTCTGCTATCATAACGGTCCCCACAGGCTATTTCTTCTCAAACCTATATTTCACTATGTATTTGGTATTCACTTATTAAAATATGCTAGGAGATTTAACTTTCCACTAAACCTACCACAATGAATTTTAGGAAAAGGGGTGACCATCATGTAACTCTCAGTGACCCCGACAAGTTCAAAACTATCTTGTAGAAGCCATGTGCTATTTCATCTCAGAACATAGAAAAAGACATTGCCTTCTGCCATACGCTCAGTCTGGAAAGTAGAAGACCATGACTGACATTAGAGGGATTTTTTTTTTTTTTTTTGCCTCAGTAAACAGTGCAGGAAATGGCCTAAGAGAATTATTTCTTAAAAGTCCAAAAGAGAAAAAAGATATTGTACTCTACAATTTAAGAGGCCAAGGTCAAAAGCCTGTGTGCAATGGATCCCATCAGCATGCAATTACATAGATTTGTATTTTATAGTTTACATCCCTTCTGCAGTTTAAGTATTTTCTTCTTAAAATACAATGCTCTCATCTGGGGATCAACAGTCTCTTTCTGTCTACCTCTCTGTTCATTTTTTTTTTTTTTTTTTAAGAGACAGGGTCATTCTGCCACCCAGGCTGGAGTGCAGTGGTATGATCATAGCTCACTGCAACCTCAAACTCCAGGGCTCAAGTGAGCCTCCCATCTCAGACTTCCCAGTAGCTGAGACTGCAGGTGCACGCCACCACACCCAGCTAATTTTTTAATTTTTTTTGTAGAGACAGGGTCTCGATAAGTTGCCCAGGCTGGTTTCAAACTCCTGGCCTCAAGTGATCCTCCCACCTCAGCCTCCCTGAGTGCTGGGATTACAGGCGTGAGCCACTATGCCTGGCCTGTTCATTCTTTCTTGTTTCAGTTTCTAATCTTATTCCTCTCTACCCTAACTGTAAAGAAAGCAAAGTTATCTTCTCATGACCAAATGATTAAAGGGCATATATAAGGATGAATTATACATAAAAACTCATGTAAATAATTTATGTTAAAATATTTAAGTTAAAAATTTTTATAGAAAAATTTCATTCCTATGGAAAGGCAGAATTGAAAATCAACAGTGTTTTTACATATATACATACATATATAAATTCACAGAAAGCATTTTTTAAGTAGACATTGTGGTCTTTATATATCATTCATATTTTCTAAATCTGAGAATCTATAGTAGATAATAGTATGAAAATAAAAAGTAGTTTGATTCTAATAAAACTGGATAAGAATGAAGAAGCAACATGATCCACTACAGATGTCAATACAGTCCTAAGAAGAGGAACTGGCTGGCCAGTCCTTATATTAATACATTCTTGGAGAATACAAAATTTAAGAATGAAAACATTAAGACATTCTTGCCTTTCGAATTAATTTTAGCTTATAAATACCATGTGCTTAATCTTAGACCCGCTAACATGAACATCACATTATGTAGGAAAGTTTAATCTCCTACTCTGCATTCTAGCAAGGATACCTGCGAAAAAACAAGACCTTGTTCTCTAGAAGTTTATTTGCTCCTGTTGGTACTTGTTCAAGATATATCCAGTCCAAAAAGATCATCAGAGATTTACCACAGACAATATGCTCAGAATAAGAACTTAAGGCTTTGAATATAATCAGAAAAAACAAGCAACCACCCTGTTTCCACAAAGTCAGGATAAGAAAAAGTAAAACAGAATTATGAACTCACAGAAGTATTTTTGATAGGTTTTTAGAAGGCATCAAAGAAACTTTAACAACCCTGCAGTACCATGAAGTGTGTAATTTTCTTCATATGTTTATGACTAACACAAGTGCTCTTCTCAAAAATCCAAATGAATATGGGCACAGAATACATTTAAAAGGTCAGTTCCTGTAAAAAGTTTGGTAATTTAAAAAAATTGGGGTAGGTCACCCAGTGAATTAGATAAATACACCAACATGTATGTTGAATTAAACTTCATGGAAAACAAAATGTAGCTTGATAAAGTAGTGCAGATGTGCTTTAATTGTTTCACTATCCATATCCTTTGTGAAAGTAAAAATGCTTTTGATATTTGAATCCAAGGAATGATGCCCCCTACCCACTTCCCTTTCCCTGTACTCAGCAATCTGAATTAGTGTCATATCTAGGACGTTAATAACTCTCTGTATCCTTGTGGCTAGGGGCCTTCATATTAAATTTTCAGTATAAAACCATACCCTGAAGAGTTTTATTGCTTGCATACATGACGGCATCATAAATGCCGTTATTACAAAAGTGGCTGGTGGTGGTTTTCATTAAGCTCCGCGTAAAACTGAGATAAAAGTCTGCACTGCATTTTATACTTACACCAAATGGTAGACTTTCAACCAAAGCAAAATTTAATTTTAAAAATTGGAATGTTTCATAATGAATAGCGATTTTGTCAAACGAGTATTTTTTAAGTTTGGAGGCAGGGCACGTTAAAGAAAAGAGTTGGAAAGCACCAAATGAATGAAAATAAAGAATTAAAACTTTCATACAATGTTGGTTTTTAATAGGAAAGCAACCAATGAGGTTTGTTTAGGTTCAATTTGTCATGACTGCTCAGGTGTCTCAAAGGAAAAGACATTGATTATGCTCATAACCAATCACACTTTGAGGTCTTTTGGTTGAGGAGTTTAATAAATGCTAAGAGTATTCCTTTACCCTTCTTCAAGTAAAAGCATTAGTGAATCTTTAATAAGAGAAACAGGTAAGGCTGTTTCATTGCTTCTCTGTTTAGCTGAAGGTGGGGTGGAAAGTGAGGATGGTGACTGGATAAGCAGACATTCTCTTCTAGGACTCATTTACAAAATTAAAGATAATGACTAAGAGCATGATAATATCCTCTTTACATGAATATTCTTTTAATATAAGTTAAATAACATTGCTATTTATTGAGCCAAAACTTCAGTGTCCATGTTACTTCTATCCCAGAAGAGCTTAAGGGTAGGGAAAGTCTAGTTTTCTTGCTGTTCAAAATAGTTTTCAAAAATAATCTGAGTCATAAATCTCCTCATTGGTCCATACATTTCCATTGTTCTATCCACATTTACAAAAGTCATCTTCCCCTGGTAATCATTCTACATTCCTGTTACTTCTCTTAAGAGAACCAAAGCATCATCTATAGCTATATTTTAACTTTCTCAATAACTACTCTCAACACATATCACACACACAAGGTGGGCAATTAGATAAGAGAAGCAGTGTAAAATTTCTTTTAGTCTGTTCCCTGATTTAATAGGGCCTAAGAAGCTACCTTTATCTCTTTTTGGCTCTAAGTATTTGGTTTAATGTTAATGATCATGGCTGGTATTCCTTTTATGGAGGAAGGGAACTTAATTATGTCAGCAATAATTGGTTGACTTCTTTCTTTGGGGTGGAAAAAATAAGATACTTCTTAAAGTAATAGGGCTGGAATAAATGTGTGGCAGTCTCAAATTCTGTTCTACATTTAAGCTGTAATCCTTACAGACTGAGGTTAGTGGGGTCATTCTTGTATATTTCTAGCAGACTGGTACAGTAAAAAGTGAGCATGTTTGGGGTATGACAATGTAAAGGAAACAAAAAGGTAAAATTTGAGAGAAGGATTAAGTTAAACAGTCAATGTGAGATTTTAATCACAAGTACAATATGTCGTAGAGCAGCCTTCATGACAAAGAATCATAATTTGTCTATTAAAATTTCCAAGAGGATAAAAGGGAGAAAGTTCTCAGACTTTGTTCAATCATTTGTACCTCTCTAAAAACTTCCATTAAAATATCGCTTTTTCAATATTATGTTTTTCCCTTCTACGGTGAGGTGGTTTGAGCACAAACTTCCTTTAATATCTATTGACCACCCCCCACCCCAAACATAGGTTATCATGTGTGAATTCTGTTTCATTTCTGACAAAAGAATAGGCCCACACAGTTATCTTAAGTATTCATTATATATAGTCCTCATGTAACCATGCTTAATCGTCTCATGGAATAGAAAATCATTACAATAAATGTAGTTTCCACACGTCCCAGTTCTGTGTAATGTCAAGTGTCTCACGGAGTTCAGGTTTTGGTGAAAATTTTTGTACATGCTGATGTTAACTACTGCAACAATTATAGCACTGTAAAAGGTAAAATAACCTATGACTTTGACCGTCCCAGTGAACAAAATGCACTTTAATCTCAGAATAATCAAAACTGAGGCATTAACTGAACCCTCATCTTATATTTAAATAGGTATTAATAGCACCTTCTAAGAGAGGCACTGTTTTAAATAGGCACAGAACAAAAAAAAAAGGTATGTTAAAAGTACTGTTGGAATTCACGAATATATCCCATGCCATATAAATTACTGCTTTTTATAAAAATACCATACCCTTAGATGCCAATCAGTTAAACAAATCACTAAAAACATTTCTTAAGTTCAGAACACCGCTTGATTCCAAGATAAACCATGCTTTATATTTATAAAATAAATTAGAGATGAATGTGAACCTAAAGCTGAGGAGAAAAGCATGGATAGTATATATATATTTAATATTATATACACATAATTGCTATATACTTAAGATATTGTATTCTTAGGAGTATTTCTACAAAAACAAGTATTACCTTTTCTGAATAAGTCAAAAATCTGAACACCAACAATTTGTCTTTTTTCTTTCATTTAAAAAGAACAGACACCATTTATGCAGCTTGAGATTTATAAACTAAATTAAATAAGTTAATACTATAGTCTAAACTGTCCCTGTATTTTTCACTATGGATCTATTTTGGCAACGTGGAGGTATATCTTTTAAACTGTTACAGGTCCTACATGTGAAAGAGAAGACTTTAAAGGATTTCTTAAATGAAAGTGCTCACTCTAACCTGATGGTGATAGAATCAATTGATAACATTTTCTTCAAGACAAAAAGTATATATTCAAGGAATAGCTCAAAAAATGCTCAATTTTTCACATTTCAAAACTTTTATCGGTAGAATGGCTCTACACATTAATTTCGCTAAGAGTACATAAACATAGGAAAATAGTCCCCAAATGATGCATTTATGAGCCCATATTTTTCAACATAAAGTGCTAAGACATGAGTAGGGAGAACTGGGAATGTCTTGAGCTGTGAGTCTTGAGACCTCCACACCGTGGCTGGTCCTGGAGTTCAGCATTCCGATTTTCTCTTAGGTTCAGGATGATCATCCAAGGTGGCTGGATGCTCATTTAGACCCTCTGGTGTCTCACCTGTGACAGCTAAAAAGATGATTTTCAGCCACTTCTGCTTCAGTTCCTCACTGTCTGCAGCAAAGCTGTGCACAGACTTGGACTGGGTCAGTTTGAAACTGTGTGGCAGGTCTGCACTCCGCGGCATGTCGTCCACAACATAGCCCAGGAGCGGAATGGTGGCCTGGGCCCTGACGTCCTAAGGAGAAACCATTGGACATAAGAGCATGAGATGGATTAGCTTTGCTTCGTGTGGCCTTTGCTCCTAATAAACCTCTGTTCCTCCTCCTGCCTCACACAGGTGAGCTGTCCATGGGCAGAGAGGAATTGCAGTGCTTAGCCCGGGGCCTGTACATGAGGCCACTGATAATGTCGACTGAATGAACCAGAGTGGACACCCAACTGACACTACACCTTCTCTATGCAAGGGAGCCCATTCAACTCTCCATTTAGTGAAAAAAGAAGAAAATAATAGCCATCTTGTTGCCTTAAACCAGCAAGCATTAATGATGATTCATTTATTCATCAATTGATTTATGGACAGGGAAAAGGTTTTAGGAAAAACAATGAAATAGACTAAAAATGCCAAGGTATACATTTGATTCTATTTCCCAAATAAAAGAATTTTACTAGCCCTTAATGTAAATATAGACTAAAATACAACAGTCACATTTAAAATTTTTATATTTTTAGGGTGAATCCATACTTGGTTTCAGTGTTGTACATTCAATTTTTTTTTAAGCACAACACAATCCATATTTCCTGGTGCTGCTCTTGTTAGAAGCTAAACCTGCATATCTGTTGTTCCCATAGATTTATCTCCGATCCATACACAAAGGGTTCCCAAAAAACTGTTACTGAATGGTAATCAAGATTGATTTAAACTCCCTCTTCCTCGTATATCCATTAAGGTAAAAACAAACAAAAAGTCTTTTCTCACTATTTCCTATCATTAAAAGGTTTGTTCTCCCCTCTTGCTTCAACCTCCTTTCTCCTCATGCTCATTTCTAATTCAACTCACCTTTTCTCAAACCCACTGAATAAAAAAAAGAGAATGAGAAGGGGACAGACGACCCACAGGTTGCAGAAAATATTGGCTATAAAATGCATTGATCAGCTTAAACAACAAATTTGAATTTTAGTTTCAATGTTAATGAAACACAGTGAAACTGCCTGAGTTCTCTCGTTCTAGAGGGGAGCAGTGGAAGGATGTTGAGTTCACTGACTACCCCCTCCCCGCCCCTGAGGGCAGTGGTCCCTTCAGACACATGTGCTTAGATACCTGAGGGGCACCGTACATGTACAGCACAAGAGGGTCTTGCTTGGGGATGACACACCAAGCTTTCTGCCAAGGTTTTGACTTCTCCATGTACTGAAGAAAGCTGCACACCACACTGTTTCCAGAGACTTCTGCCGATTCGATCTAGAAAAATATAATGGAGAGAAAGCAAGAGAGAATGAACACACAAAGAACCAGAGAGAAATAACTAGACTGAAGGGAAATATTCATAAAGTACAATGTGTTTAGATAAAATGGCTCTTTGGATTATCCAAAAAAGATTTGCAATTGCTGTTTAAACACCATTACTAACATGGAAAAATATGTAACTAGAGTTAAACATTTATAAACTGCTACTATGTAGGAACTTTTCTTAGCAACACATGTATTATTTCATTTAATCCTTACACCAACACAGATAAGTTTTTACTTTCATTATCTCTGAAGGCTCAGAGTTTAAGTAGCTTTCGCAAGATCACATATTTAAGAATTGGCATGCTGGCATTTGAACTTCAACAGTCTGGATCCAGAACCCAAACTTCTCACTCTGTCACTGGGTAGAGTGCTGTGGCGTCAGCCTAGCTCACAGCAACCTCAAACTCCTGGGCTCAAGCAATCCTGCCTCAGCCTCCCGAGTAGCTGGGACTACAGATGCACAGCACCACGCCTGGCTAGTTTTTTTTTCTATTTTTAGCAGAGACAGGGTCTCGCTCTTGCTCAGGCTGGTCTCAAACTCTTGACCTCAAGCGATCCTCCCTCGGCCTCCCAGAGTGCTAGGATTACAGTTGTGAGCCACCACACCTGGCTCGGAGCCTGAACTTTCAACCATGATGCTATACCTACTTCAACTGTGCAAGACCGTAACAGCAAAAAGTAAACACCAACCAGCAATCTTTATCCTACTACCTGAGATAATAGAAGTTTTCTTGCAATAAATTTTCTATAGAGTCGTTTATAGTTTTCTGCTTTGTCTCTTAATACATAAATCATTGGCTAAAAAGGGAACAAAACCATTAAAGTAAATGATGGCTTTTACTATTTACATTATGGAAAGTAATTGGTTTGTAGTAACTTCTATTTTCTATCTCTGAAACCCTTAGGGTAGTACTCAGTGTTGTCCCGGCTGGCTTGCAAACCGTTTTGTTACTAGTTCCAGGTAAGCACAGAAAGTAAGAATCAGCATGAAACTTTTGTAACAATCTTACACGGTCATGATACCCAAGTGCCTGACTGTGTATTTTATAAAACCATTGATCTGTCATGGTTTGGAAATAAAACCGATGCTTCATCACAGATAGTTTAGGCAGCACTGGTTGGCAAATGATGGCCCACAAGCCAACTCCAGCCCACTACTTGTTTGTGTATGGCTGTGAGCCAAGAATAGTTTTTACAGATAAACGTTTACAATCAATTTGATAATAGGGAACACTAACTTTGGACTCTAATTAAGTGAAATGTTATCCTCCCCAAAAGAATTCCATTCTTATTAGTAGATCTATATTACAAAAAATCCACATACTAAATATATTTGGAATTTTGTCAATTAAAATGTGTGGAAATTTGTTTTCTCTCTTCTTACAAGTATATATGTAATATCCTTGGTTTGGCCTCTTGGCCTGCAGATGCTAATGTATTTGCTCTCTGACCCTTTATAGAAGAGTTTGCTGACCACTGTTTTAGGGCATATAACATACGTGTTGGCATAAAGTGAGTCTCAAATATGCATTTAAGTGTGTGTGAGCACGTACGCACTTATCTCCTACTTATGGACCTCGTACCATGCATTGATTTGGTTGAATGAGTTGACAATAAATAATTTATTAATTTCCCCCAAATAGATGGTTTTCTAGAAAATTAGCTAGAGATTTATTTCATAGATACAATCTGAAGCTCACCCTTAAAACAAGTTACCTGACACATCATGCTGTGCCAGTGTCACCAGTTATTGCTATTAAGTCTTGAGGCTGAGGCTGTGTTCTTGTTGTACAAGGAAGCATGTCATTCCACCCTCACTGCCTGAGAAAGCCACACTTTGGTCTGCCATACAAGTAACATCTATATCCCAGAAGAATTCAGAATTAGTTTCACCTTGTGGCTCTATACTGTAACCTCAAATGGAACATGAAGTTTATGATCCTTTTATTAGTTAACAGAAATGACCTTTGCACACTTATACAAAGTAAATGCTCAATAAACACTTGACCTTTAGAAATTCTTAATGAACCACGTATGTCTATGATTTCAGATACACAGAATTTTGCTCCTGAGCCTATTCTTCACCCTTTCCAGGCTACCTTGAACTTGTCACAAAGGCCTTATTATACTACATTACTCCTTATATTGTTAATATCTCTGGCTGGGAAATTCGCTGCAGATACAAGCTGCTTTACAGTTCCTAGGCTTAGGGATCTGAAATTTATTCTAAAACATGGGTCAAATTCACTTGGTAGACACTTCAATAATATTTGATATTTATCAGATTACTGATAAATATTGACAGATAATTGACAGCAATTATCAGATTACTGTCACTAGCTATTAAAGGACTATAATAAATTGGCTATTTTATTGCAGTTAAGTTGAAAGAGTTTTTCAGGTAATAACATAGTATGTTAATCTAAATTTGGAAGAGTTCACATAATGGTTTTTAAAGCCAATGTGATAAAATTGAGAGAGAAGCTTTCCCATAAAGAAAATATACTATAATAATTTGGGCATTAGAAGAGATACCAATTAAGATAGCTGCCCCAACAAAATCAATGTATTTCATTCTCAAATGCATGGTGGTTTAACATAGCAGCCCCTCTTCCTATACAACCAAGTGGGATCCTAAAAATCAGCAATATGAAACAAAAGTATGAATCTTGCTCATTATCCAAATTGTTAATGCATTAAATGCCATGTGAATTGTACTTAACTCATGCTGGTTTTGAGCCCAGGGCCTCATGAAGCGTATGTAACTCACACATCTCTTTACCTTAGGAGCTGAGTGGTGCTCAGGAAACTCACGCTGCCATGCTATAGCATATATGTTACACAACGGGTGGTCCCTGGGCAAAACCCTGCAGTTGGTTCGTGAAAATCTTACTTGTTGATGTCATTGTTACAATTAATATTGACAATTTTATTGCATATAATCCATGCGTAGAAAACAATAAAAAATAACAAATTTTCATTAAATTAGAAAGGATCATTTTGTTTTCACAATGAAACACCATGGCCCCAAAGACAAAAAATTTTTTTCTAGTGTGGCAGTCAATGTGTTAAATACTCAGAGAAATAACAAAATATATTACTTGTAGTCCTCATGGCTAAGAGAATTCTGTGTTCCTTATGTAAAAATCTAAAATATAATTTAATATTTAATATTTCATACCTCTAAAATTCCTTTCCTTTTCTTTTCTTCACTGTCTGTGAATCCACTTATTATTTGATAACAGTCTTTACAAACTTTGCTCAATTTACCACCATCATATTCAAGTTGAGCTTTGTAGTCAGAACACTTCCAACAAACCACCTTAAATTTAAAAAAAAATGAAGAGTGAACAATCATATTTAAAGTGTAAGACCTGGGTAGTAATTAGTGATAGGTACTGATAAATGAGAAAAAGTTAAATGTAAAAGGCAGATTTTTATCAGACTGAGAAAATCCCCGTAAACATTAGCAGTATGCATTAAGGTGTAATGCTGTTTGTGATAGGTCCTGCTCACTCATAGCTCTCTTCCTGTCCTTCAAAAGCAGAAGATCCTCAAAGGCTGGGTCCAGACCTTTATTCTTTGCACTTCTGGGTGTTTCATCAATATCCTCGCAAACTGAACTCACAATCTTCCTGCCCCGAGCTCTCTCCTTACCTGATCCCACCCACTCCTCCCACTGCAGGAAACGGCACAGTCATCTAACCAGTCCCCAAAAGTCAGAGTCACATGAGTCATTCCCTGCACCATTTTCTATCTCACCCTAAAGATTCACCATATTACAAAATCTTGCTGATTTTAACTCCTAAATATTTCTTCAATCTCTTTTTCTGTCTTCCTTATAATGACCTAAGTCCAACTATCAGTGCCCCAGTTTGGCCTACTTTTCTAGCCTCATGACCAGTCCTTATAACAGTCTTACTGGCTCCCAGGTCCCCATTCTTACATCGTCCCTCCCCCCAAGCTATTTTCCAAACAGCAACTAGAAGCCGTTTTAAAAATGCTAATCTGATATGTTCCCTCCTCTGTTTAAAATCTTTCAGTCTTCCTTTGCTCTTGGGTAAAGAACCAATTCTTAATTGTGGCCTACCAAGCCCTGCATAATCTGTCCTTCTTACCCTCTGGCTCTGTGTCTTCTGTGACACTGGTTTCTTATATCACCAAAAGGCCACGCTCCCTTCGACTCTCATTTCTGCTTCAGTGAGTTAACCTTTGCTCATCCTTCTGATGTTGACTCAAGTTTCACTTCCTCAAGGAAGACTCCTCCAACAATTCCAGAATAGAGAACATCTCCTGTCACTATGCCACTAAAGTTCCCTGTACTTTCATTCATTGCACTGATTACAGTTGTTTTATTTTTTTAAGAGACAGGGTCTTGCTCTGTCACCCAGGCTAGAGTGCAGTGGCATGACCACAGCTCACTGCAGCCTCAAATGATCCTCCCACCTCAGACTCCAGATTGGCTGGGACTACAGGCTCGGACCACCATGCCTGGCTAATTTTTAAATTTTTTTTTTGTAGAGACAGGGTCTCACTATGTTGCTCAGGCTGGTCTCGAACTCCTGGCCTCCAGCCATCCTCCTGCCTCAGCCTCCCAAAGCACAGGGATAACAGGCCTGAGCCACCACGTGTGATCTTATTACAGTTTTTAATTATATACTTGTGTGATTATTTGATTGTTTGTCTCCCTTACTAGGCTGTAAACTTTAGGAGAGACTGTCCTTGAATATTCTGCTCACCAGGTACACAATAAACATTGACACAATGAAAATGCGTATAATTTCTTAGTGAATATTTTTTTTTTTTTTTTGAGACAGCGTTTTTAACCCCATTGCCCAGACTGGAGTGGAGTGGCACAATCACAGCTCACTGCAATCTTTAATTCCTGGGCTCAAGCGATCCTCCTGCCTCAGCCTCCCAAGTAACTAGGACTACAGGTGCATGTCACCACACCCAGCTATTAATAATTTTTAAAATTTTTATAGACACGGTGTTGCTATGTTGTCCAGGCTGCTATGCTGTCTCAAACTCCTGACCTCCCACGATCCTCCTGCCTTGGCCTCCCAAAGTGCTAGGATTACAGGCCTTGTTAGAGAAAATCAGGGCACCACACTCATCCTGCCTCCTTTCTTATATAATTAGCTCTTTCTCGCCTTTTAAGCATCAGGTTAAAGACTAACCCCACAGACAGAGGGTTAGTTTTTCCTATCTAAAATTGGTTCCAAATTTTTCTCCATTACCAACACTTTCCATTTTAACCTCTTGATTGCTCTCATGCCATCTATAGTAAATGAAATTCTTATTTGTCTGTTTTCTCCATTACAATGTAAATTCTGTGAAGCCAGGGATCATTCTGTTTATCATTTTTTCTACAGGGCCCAACACAGTGCTTTGCACAAAGTTGGCACCAAAATAAGTTTATTAAGTGATTTCTTTCTTTTTTTTTTTTTTTGAGACAGAGTCTCGCTTTGTTGCCTGGGCTAGAGTGAGTGCCGTGGCGTCAGCCTAGCTCACAGCAACCTCAAACTCCTGGGCTCAAGCAATCCTACTGCCTCAGCCTCCCGAGTAGCTGGGACTACAGGCATGTGCCACCATGGCCGGCTAATTTTTTCTATATGTATTTTTAGTTGGCCAGATCATTTCTTTCTATTTTTAGTAGAGACGGGGTCTCGCTCTTGCTCAGGCTGGTCTCGAACTCCTGAGCTCAAACAATCCTCCCGCCTCGGCCTCCCAAGTGCTAGGATTACAGGCGTGAGCCACCGTGCCAGGCCTATTAAGTGATTTGTTACAGGATTTTTTTTTTTTGTCTTTTTCCAAGTTGATGCTTTTACCTATTATACAGTTACTACCTTAATGATCAAGAAATCTCACTTACATGTCCACATGCTCGACAATGATGCCTCCTTCGTGTCAGTGCATTGAAAGATTCTTTGCATTTCATACACATTGTCACTTCATTATCTCGGATCCATCTTGGGGCTCTTTTCCCTAGCTCAGCAGTCTAAAAAGGGAAGATTGATTCATTTTAATAGAAAAAAAACTACTTCTCTTTTATTGCTATTTTTTTAAAAGCACTTTAACAACTTTGTTCAAACCACGTTTTGAAACTCAAGGAAAAGAAATAAAAGGTTCATAGAAGTTTAAGCAGTATGAAAAGGCACTCAACTATTGCAGTCATTTAAGAAGCAATGAAATTCTGGCTAAACTGCCAGTTCTGACATTGTGCAGGAAAAAGGCTGGATAACAAAATGATTAGATAGATATTCTGCAACTGTAAAGAGATAAAAGGGCTTAAAGTTAAGAATTTAATTCAACTTACAGAAACCTCCGAGTGAATGTCATTATCTTTTGCAATTGCATTTCTGAAGGTTTCATGCCTTTGATGAAAAGCATCAATGGTCTCTTGAAGGGCCTAAAAGTTAAATTCAAAGCACGTATTAAAATTTCACCTGCAAATTAATGAATATACTTTACCAAACAAATATCTATGATACGAATCACCTTCAAAAATAAATGAACTTGCTCTAATGACTGTATATTAAACAAACACACCAATATGTACACGTTTGTGTATACACAGAAAGGTTACCAAAAGAATTAAAATAGAAATCAGGCTTACCTTGATCCATTCTTCTTTGTCTTGCTCAGAACTAAAACAAAACAAAATTAAAGTGAATACAGAGAACATTAATGAATTACACCTGGTGAGCAAAACTATGCTTTATAGTTGTTCCAACTTTTCAGAAAATTCAGGGATGTCCTGAAAGAAGTTACAATCAAAATTAAATACAATTTCTGGTAAATGAACAAATAAATTCTCAAACAGAGGTTCAACTATCCACTGACTCTGGTATACATAAATTCTAATGGAGAGAATCAAGTTTAGCTTCTATTAATATAATGCCCCGACATAAGTTTAATAACCACCATCTGGTTCTATATATCAGGTGACTCTGTATATCTAGCATTATACTGTATATATAACAGCTAATCTTCCAATTTTCTAAAACACATGAAGACTATTAAAAGCAACTAGATACAGCCCATCTTAGAAAAGATTATAATTATCCTTGAGAATCTAAAATATCCCTGTAAAGCCTCAGGGAGCTATTTAACGTTTCCTTTGATAAATAATTTTATTTTCCTATTCCTAGGAGGCCTCAAGCAATACCATACCTAACCTATTATAGATAAAGCAAAGCATATAAAAATTTTAAATGCTGCAGAAAGGGGGTTTCACAGATTAATGGACCCCAGTGATTAGTAATTCTCCTTAGGTAAAAAATTTCCTTGACTGTAATCAAGTTCTCTTTTTTGTGTTAAGGCAAATTTTATTTCCTTACGTAGCCAGCTTCTGTCAAATACCATATTTGAAAAATCCCTGTTGGTAGCCTATGAACTGGGTAAGATCTCCAAATTGAAGGACTTTGACAAGTGTCAAGGAGTGGGCTCTGTTTGTTTGCATGTGTTTGGTAGGCTGGGGCTAAGTTTGAGTTCCGGCCTGAATGTCACCTGCCTCATTCTCATAGGTATGAAACATGCATGAGACTGGTCAGAGGTTTGTTCCTGTGACAAAAACCACCTTTCCAGCAAATTGATTCCTGAGCACCACTGTGTGCCGGAAATGCCACTGGAATCTGTGTATCTGTGTCTGTCAAGTGGAAGCTTCTACTTATTGTCCACCTGGGGCTTCAATCTTGTCCGTCAAAAAAAAAAAATTTCTCTATACCGGCCAGGCGCGGTGGCTCACACCTGTAATCTTAGCACTCTGGGAGGCCGAGGTGGGCGGATCGTTTGAGCTCAGGAGTTCGAGACCAGCCTGAGCAAGAGCGAGACCCCGTCTCTACTAAAAATAGAAAGAAATTATATGGACAGCTAAAAATACATATATAGAAAAATTAGCTGGGCGTGGTGGCGCATGCCTGTAGTCCTAGCTACTTGGGAGGCTGAGGCAGAAGGATTGCTTGAGCCCAGGAGTTTGAGGTTGCTGTGAGCTGGGCTGATGCCATGGCACTCTAGCCCGGGCAACAGAGTGAGACTCTGTCTCAAAAAAAAAAAAAAAAAAAAAAAAATT
>CM052440.1:61127629-61164776 GCA_028533085.1 Varecia variegata
AAAATATATATAGAAAAAATTAGCCGGGCATGATGGCGCATGCCTGTAGTCCTAGCTACTCGGGGGCGGGGGCGGGGGCGGGGGCGGGGGCGGGGGGGGGGGGCGCTGAGGCAGTAGGATCGCTGGAGCCCAGGAGTTTGAGGTTGCTGTGAGCTAGGCTGATGCCACGGCACTCAACTCTAGCTCGGGCAAAAGAGTGAGACTCTGTCTCAAAAAAAAAAAAAAAAAAAATAGGTCTAAAAACTCACTCTAATACAGAACTTTCATTAAGGGCAATATTTTCCACAAAATATAGTTAAGCATTACCTGCATTAGATATATTTGGTATTCTTTTAAAAATGCAGATTTCTGAACCCCACTACAACCTATGAAATCACAATCTTTGGGGAAAGAGCCTGAGAATATGCATTTAAAAACACCCCATACACTTGTAACATTAAAGAAAATTCCCGATTGCTGGCAATCATTTCAATTAATCACTATAAGGGTTTGTGAAGTCACATTATTAAATCACTCTACAGAGATTTTCAAAAGATGCACCTGTTTAATAAGGTTCACTAAGCAAAACTGTATTAAATGACTTTGGATTCGACAGAAAGTATTTCATAATGAGGCTGTCATAAATGTCATTTCCTTTGAATTTAAAAAGGACTTCATATAGAAAAATGACAAGATCTGGGCATCTTGTTATCTGTAAGGAAATTTTCATTTTTCATTATTAGGTCCAAGCATTCTTCTTCATTAGAAACCAAACTCTGTAAATAGAACTCCATTTCTTAGGGCAATAGTAAGTCTGTGTCACTTGCTTTTTGGTAAGCTGTTAACATAAGAGAAGAAAAAATATGTGCTTGTTCATATTAAACAAGGCAGAAATCTCATTAAAATATTTACTGAACTCATGCCATGATCACGGCACTGCAGAGTATAAAAGTTATATTAAGACACGGTGTTTGCATTTAAAGCAAACAAGTAACTAAAGGCTTCACAGAGAAGGGAACATTGAATACAACACCTGACGAGTGCAGGCTTTGTTGGGAAGGGAAGTGAGAATGACTAGGAAGCAAGTCCAGGAAGACAAACCTGAGCGAATAGGCCCAAGGCAACAGAGCATGAAACACGTTCAATAAAAGGGGGCGGTTGGGTGTTTTGGCAAATAGGGTAAATGTAGGGAAGTAAGGGATGAGGGAGAAAAGGTAATACAAAGTGATGATGTTGAGAATCTTTAGAGCCTGAGTTTAGATTTGCTTCATCTAATAATGCAGGTTTTGTGCAAGGGAGTGACATCATTAGATCTGAAGCTCTATTAGATTAACCTAGTGCATTGTGGCTTTAGGGGGATTTGAGGAAAATAGTTTGCAAGTTAGTAATATTAGTGTAGACTAGTATTAATAAGAAATTAATAAGCACCTGAAACTGGCATGGACACCGAGGGAATAACAGCTTTCCTTAAAAAAGTGTAAGACAAATAATTTTACAAATTTCATCATCTCATTTGATTTTCCCCAACAAACCTAACATATATCCAGGAAAATATTACTGATTGCAAAATTTCTACATGAAGAAACTGTGGCTCAGAGAAATTAGGAGCGTTTTCTAAGGTCAAGCGACTATAAGTAGCAGATTAGAATTCTAAACTAGGTTAGCTGATTCCCAATTGACCACTCTTTTTACAGCCCATGTCATTTTCTTATAATATGGAGAAGACAGACATTGCAGGGACAGCATTTAGAATTTGATAACGATAACTACCACCAGCGCCACCATGATTTAGTGAGCACTTACTATGCAACAAGCACTACGCTAAGCACCTTGAATACATTATCACACAGGAAAATGAATACATGTAGAGAATGAAGAAAAGTAACAGATCCAGCTCTGGTGAATGAAAGAATAATGGTGTCACCTAATAAATCGCATATCAGAATTATTATGTACTCCGTGCAAGGCACGAAAATTCACATGATAAATGCTTGAGAGTTAAAGATAGAAATAAAACATGTTGACTTTGTTTTGACGACAAGATGTTCACACAGAATTGTGTAAACAGCACTTGGCCATGTTTAACTGGGGTTTGGGGGTAGAGGACTAGAATAGAAACATTGACCCTAGAGGCATCTGTCTGGCATGACAGTTAAAGGTGTGGGGAAATAGGACATTACTGAGGGTATGAAGAGAAAGAAGACTGTGGAAGACAAACCTTGTGCTCTCCCCACATTTTAGTATTGGCAAAAAGGGCTAGTCAAAGAAAGAGCCAGTGTTCAGAAAGGTACTTGAGTGCTTAATCACGATAGAAAAGAATGCTAACAAAGGGAGTGAAGGGGATGGGGCAGGACTTCTGGCGATGGCCAAGTGAGGGACTGGCAACCCCCCATGAAAAGTGGCTATAAAGCTGGATAAAATTGACAAAACAACCATTTCAACATTTTATTTATTTATTTATTTATTTATTTTTGAGACAGAGTCTCACTCTCTTGCCCAGGCTGGAGTGCCGTGGCATCAGCCTAGCTCACAGCAACCTCAAACTCCTGGGCTCAAGTGATCCTTCTGCCTCAGCCTCCCGAGTAGCTGGGACTACAGGCATGTGCCACCATGCCCGGCTAATTTTTATATATATATTTTTAGCTGTCCACATAATTTCTTTCTATTTTTAGTAGAGACGGGGTCTCGCTCTTGCTCAGGCTGGTCTCGAACTCCCGAGCTCAAACAATCCGCCCGCCTCGGCCTCCCAGAGTGCTAGGATTACAGGCGTGAGCCACCCCGCCCGGCCTCATTTCAGCATTTTAGAAATTGATCAAAGGCATCAATTTGTTTAAAGCATCAATATGTTTAAGCTTATAAAGGCATCAGTATGTTTAAGCTTTAAAAACTGTTGAACTTTGGACAAGAACAGTGAGATTCTGTGGCATTCTAGCCCAGGGCTGCTCCCCTCCCTCCCCCAGCTCAGACACTATGAAGGTTCTGCCAGGGAGGTGCGGGCTGTGAGTCCCGGCAGCTTCTCTGCTGAGGCTGAAACGGGCTCATTCAATTTGCAGTGCTGGGCAATGCGCACACCCAGCCACATCACCAGTAGAAGTGAAGATCTCTGAAGTAGGTGAGTGGGGAGAGACAATGGCTCTACTGGCCCTGTGGTTGTGGGAGGGATAATCATATTGCTGGTTAAAGCCGTGTGAATGATCAGCTGAGACCAGAGAGGGCGCAAGCCAGCATACTCTCCTGGGCTGCCCTGAGGTTGTGCACATGTGGACAGGAGATGTGAAAGGGCCGGCCCAGTGGACCTGGGCAATCCCTAGAGAGCCAGGTTCACAAATAAACACAAGAATATTAAAAAAAAAAAAAATTAAGTGGAGACATCAGTGACTGTACACCAGAGGAGAGAGGGATTTTACAGATTTAGTCTAAGCAACTAACTAAACAAAGAAACAAAGTAATCACAACCACTTTCAGTGGGGGAAATCAGAATCCAGAGTTGCTATAATAGACTATCTAAAATGTACAATATTCAGCAAAAAATTATGAAGCATTCAAAGACACAATAAAGTATGACCTATAATTAAGAAAAAAGGAAGTCAATAGAAATTGTCTCTGAGTGTCCTCTGATGTTGGATGTAGCAAAGACTTCAATGTAGCTATTATAAATATGCCCAAAGAAATGAAACAATGTTAGAAGAATTCAAGGAAAACAATGAATGAACAATTGCAATTTTCAAGGAGACAGACATAATAATAATAAAAAAGAACCAAATAGAAATTATGGAGTTGAAAAGTATAATAAACTGAAATGAAAAATTCACTACAGGGGTTCAAAAGCAGATCCAAGAAGACAGAAGAATCAGGGAAAGTACAGAAACATTAACAGAAATTATACAATCTGAAGAATAGGAAGAAGAAAGATTGAAGAAAAATGAACAGTCCCAGAAACTTGGGGGTAGTATCAAGAATACCAAATTTGTGTAATGGGAGTCAAAAAAAGAGGACAAAGAAAAAAAAGACAAAATATTTGAAGAAATGGCTGAAAATTTCTCAAAATGATAAAAGAAAAAACCCAGATCTACAAATGCTAGAAGCTCAACCAACCCTAAGTACTATAATATTAATATAAAAACAAAAAGTCAACAACTAGACCATCACATTCAGACTGTTGAAAGCCAAAAACAAAGAGAAAGTCTTGAAAGCAGCAAGAGAACAATGACTCATCAGAGGCAGGGGAGTACCAACACAATGAATGGCTGACTTCTCATCTGAAGAATGACATATTCAAAGTGCTGGGGGAAGAAAGCTACCAACCAGAAATTCTACATCCAGCAAAACTATCATTCAAAAGTGAAGAAAAAAGAAGGGTAGTTGCTAGCCAATGTACTTCATGGGAAACAACAATAACTTCTATGCTGAAAGGAAATGGCAAATATATGGGTTAATATAAAATATACTCATGGATACATCTTTTCTCATATCTTCCCATATTTTTTTAAAAGACTTAAAATTGTATAAAACAATAATCCAACACTGTATTGCTGGATTTAAATCATACAAAAATGTAATATATAGCAGGGGTCCCCAACCTATGGTGAGTTATATAACTATTTCATTATACATTACAATGTAATAATAATAGAAATAAAGTACACAATAAATGTAATGGGCTTGAATCATCCTGAAACCATCTCCCACTTCCCCAGTCTGTGGAAAACTTGTCTTCCATGAAAATGGTCCCTGGTGCCAAAAAGGTCAAGGACCACTGATATACAGGACACTAATAGCACAGAGCATGGAGGAGGGAACAAAACTATATGAGAGCAAAGTCTATTTTATTAGAGTTAAGGTTAGTATAATCTGAAGTGCACTGTGATAAATTAAGCTGAATACTGTAATCTTAAGAGCAGGCACTAGAAAAATAACTCAAAAAATAGTTTAAAAAGCAGAGGAATTAAAATAGTATAATAAAAATATTTATGTAACACAAAAGGCGGCAGTCAAGGAGCAACAGAATCCCCACCCCAAGAATCTCAAGTGACCTAAAATATTCCTTTTCAATATTGAAATTACATCAAAGAATAAGATTGTGATTAGAGAATCCAATGGAAATTATTAACATATTATTAAAATGTATTATCCAGGTTTGGTGAAATAGAAGAAAATCAGGACATATATAAAGTGACAAATCAAAACAACAGTTTCCAAAATCTCAGGGCTTATAGTAATCATGTTTTATATTTATTTATATTCCTTCTAACATTTCAACCTCTGAAAGAAGGGAAGAGAAGCACAGACCTGCGTGGGAACTCCCTTTGTAAATTTATGCAGACACTGATAAAACCAGCCAATGCTGGTCTCAGCAAATGGAGAATTTACTGCTTAGTATGTGGCCCATGCTCAATACATATTTTAACTTCATGGAACTTTCTTGTTCTGCCAAGAATAGAAATTCAGAGTAGAATGGATTTTAGGTATCTCAGAAAGATCTCTGATGTCACTTTTAGATCTAGAAGACCATATGATCTGTATGAAAAAATTAATTTACAGCCTTGAACAAAATAGTCTCATTACCTGAATTTCTTCAACCACTGCTTTGAACTGGGGACTACGTTCTGTCATGTTTTTAACCAATTCCATTGCATTATCAAATCCCTTCACATATTCTCCATACATCTTAAGGAATGGCGCCAATTTCTGAAGGATGTCTCCAATTCTAGGAGTAGCTTCCCTATATTAAATATGGAAATAGGTCATTAAGATTGTGCATAGAATGAGCAAATTAATAGGACTCCGGATGAAGTAGAATCACTTTCTACACACACCCTGTGCTTTAGCAGATCCACCTTGCTGTAACACTGAAAGCATCTTTTTAAAGGGGGTTTAGGAATGACATAGTAAAAAAGATGCTATGGAATTCTTGAAGGTCCAGATTACCCGATACCTTGTCTTCATAAATCAAAAGATAGTTTGGAAAGTAGACATGAAATCTTTTCATTAAAGCTGAAAATGTACCACAACTTCTATCAGTGGTCTTTAATGCAAAAATTTAGCACAGATGTCTAGCTACAGCTCTTGTGTGGCATTTGTATTTCAATTTAATAGCTGAAAAACACAGCATCTGGTATGACTATCTTTGACACATCATTTGCTGTCTACTCCTCTTACCATTCTTGCATTCGTTTCTCCAGCTCTGGCAATAGGAATTTACTATGGAAGGCATTTATTGATGAAATATTTGAAAAGATTTTATTCACCATCTCTGCTGGAAATGAGCCTCGGTTTGCTTCTTCCAATAGTTTACAGTAAAATACCTGAATAAGAGAATAAAGCAAACATTACCTCCAATTTATTGGTTAACCACCTAGCACTGTGCTAGGTACATAGTAGGTTCTTAGTAACTGTTTGTTAAATAATTGGAAAAGTCCATGGTTCAAGAAATTAATTACTATTTGAAACGCAGCAGTGAGTATATGCTTTGATTTAGAAGAACCAAGAATAAGAATTAGGAAGCTTTGATTCTAACCTAGGATATGCCCCCATCTGTAGGAATGTTAAGATTTACCTTCTCTGTGCCAGAAAGTTTCCAGTTGAGGTTAATAGGATTTATCCTTCCTAACCACAGCTAGAGTTAAGAGATGCGAAAATACTTTATATATACACAATAATTGTGGTATTTTTCACTTTATGTTTCAAATGACATCTATGGCACTTATTATACTGCCCTTTATTGTAGCTTGTTAACGTAAATCTCATTTTTCTTCTTAAAATCGTATGCTCTTTGGAAGGGGGGATATCATGATTTAGTTCCTACAACAGAACAGGTGTTTAATACCTGGCCAATGAATGAACAAAATAATATTTTAATTGTCAGATGTTTACTTGCTTTTAGGAAATAGTAATGCAAGATAACTTAAAACATTGATATGTGGGGGGGGGACTTTTTCTGTACATAGTAACAGGTACCTTGAAGATAATTAAAAAAAAAAAAACTTGCAGTCTTAGCTATACTCCACTATGGCTAACTATTATTAATTGCCATTGTTAAGTGTAGGCAGAAGGAGGTCTGTTCCTTCATAATGTCCAGATGGTTGTTAATTTTCTAAATTTACCTCCATTGCATTTTCTTGGGAGGCAAAAAACACAAAATTATGTCCTTAGAGTCTCCAATAGATAGGATACTGTAGTAATTAATTAAGACTCTAACATTCTAAAGGGTCAGCAACAGGAGCTGACCAGTTATTTGGCTAACAAAAACCATACACCTTGATAAAGCAGAAAAGACATATCTCCACTATGGGAACACCTAAAAGTCTGTAATTCCCATGAGAAAGAAAAGTTGTTTCAAAGTTGTAAACTTCACGATTTGATTTTGATTTATGGTGAAATTCCTTGAAAAATGAGTATTTGTTAGCCATAAACTCATTATTTCAAATAACACAATGCTTAAACTGGCTCCTCAGGGCTCACCCTAGCAGGGATGTTATTCACTCTTGGAACCAGTGATAAGGAGGTGTGCGCAGAACCTCCTGATTCCATGAAATTCCAGTTTTCCAGTGGCAGACTGGGACAATTCTTACAATCAACCCTCAAACATGGCAGCTTTCTCTTCTAACAAGGAGTCTGTATTAGCAGATAATCTACCAACTGTCCTGTTCTTTATTGCTGAAACAGGATTAAGATGCCTTAGTTTTCAAGTTATTCTTATGATGCTTTTTTTTTTTTATTTTTTATTTTTTTTTTAGAGACAGGGTCTCGCTCTTGTTCAGGCTGGTCTCAAACTCCTGAGCTCAAACGATCCACCCACCTCAGCCACCCAGAGTGCTAGGATCACACCGCGCCCGGCCATGATGCTTTTTTAAACTTTCCAAATGTATATCTGAAATGATACTCAAGGCTCCACCATGATGAAGTACAAAATGTGATAAAACAGACTTACGTATTCAACGAATACTGACTGGACAACTTTATGGTAGGCACTCTATTAAATGTTTCATACAAAGTTGAGCAAGTGAACTCTCAAACTCCCTTCTGGCCCTATGACTATACCAGCTGAGATCACTCACGTGGTGCTGAACAGCAAATGGATGAACAGCATGTGAGCATTGCAAAAACAAATATCTTATCTAGATTAAAATGGTAACATGGCTCCAAGGATTACAATAAAAGGTCAAGAAGCACACTAGTATTTAAGGTTACAGGGCACAGATGAAGGCGTTTTTGTGACTCATACAGAGAGAAACTTCTACTCTTTACGAATTACAAAATGCTTATACCTAGTGAATTCACTGAGGAAGCTAAAAGTGCTAGAGACTTCCTTGAACAAGTAGCTTTCATTAGTCAGAAACAGGTCCTTCTTGCAGTTTCTAAAACACTTTAATCACTAGATTGAAATGATATACAATGTTGAAACATAAAATAATTCTGAAAAAGAAAATATTACCTGATCTAAGAGGTCCAGTCGGTTAACATAAGCTCTTTCTGTAAGCAAAAGTTCATTGGCTATTTTGTGAAGTTTTTGCTCATTCGTCTCCTAAAAATGGAACAGATATTTACACATCAGGAAAGAAACCTTGGCCAATATTTCTCAAGTAACAAACACTTCTTCAAATGGTATGATCAAAAGAGTCTTCTCAAGCTTCTCAGGTACCCCATTGCTTGTAGCCATTGAGGAACATCCAACCAGAAATTTACAAAATTAGAAGCGAGCAATCTGCTAGAGTTAAACGACAGCTTCTTCTTTGACCTCTGCAGCTGTCAACAGTACATCCACCTTTTCCTTGAAACATCTTTTCTCTTTTTCTATTCCTAGCACTATACTTTCCTCATTTCCCCCTACCTTTCTCAGGCTACTCTTTGGAAATGATTTCATCACTCTCTCAGACAGTTTGTCTAATTATTAGCTCCATGCACGTAACTTTTTGTCTTACAAAAATATTTTATTATGAAAAAGTTCAATTATATATAATAGTAATTAAAAAAAATAGTAAGATGATGAACCCCCATGTGTCTATCACTGAGATTCTGCAACTATCAACTCATTAAGTCTTGTTTCATCTACGCTCTCCCCCGCCTCCTCCACCCATATTATTAATACTTTGAATTAAATTGAACTTTATTATTATTTATTCAGTATATATTTATTTTACCCTTAAATATATCTGTATAACCTTGCTAGTTTCATGATGATAGGAACACTTTTTCTTGTTAGCTGCTCTATCTCCTGTTTTTTTACTACAATGCTTCAATAAAAACACTGACAATATAATATTGCTGAATGAATGAATGAATGAATGAGTAGCAGTCTCACATATCTAACTATTGCTGGACATTTATTACTACTTTGACATGCTGTCAACACAAGACCAAACTCATCTTTTCTGGAAAACCTCTCCCCTACCACCAATCCCTAAACTTTCCCATTCTGTTAGTGGTACCATCCTTTTCTAGTTACCTGACTTCGGAATCTTGAATTACATTAGCTTAGTTCTCTACCATGACATACAGACAGCCACTGAATCCTACTCATCACATTATGTCTTTAGCATTTATTCTTTAAGTTTTCATCAATGCCACCCTGTTTCACTCATTTCATCTTAAGCCCGGTAAATCAATAGTTTCCAAATGATCTGATTCCAGTACTTTTTGGCTTTAACCCACCCTGCATATTGCTGTATGAAGAATCTTTCTAAATCTTTGCATTGAATATAAAACTTATTTTGTATTTCATATGTAAATCTTTACTTTGTGAAATTACTACCTAGTACTTTGCTGAAATACCCTTTCACTGTAGGCTATTATGAAGCAGAATGAAAATTTTAGGAAAAACTCTAGTAGCAAAGTAGACCAAAGTATATTTTAAGCTAGTGTCTAATTTTTTGTGTATAAACACATTTTAAACTGTGTATAAATGCTATTAAGTTCTATGAATGCTTCACTGTGTTCAACACACATGAGATCTACTTTATGCTTTATATGCAATATCTGTTCTCATGTGCAGAGTTAATGTGTTGCTTCTTACAGCAGCATTGTAAGGAGGTACTTTTATGTGAAGTCTTTAGGTAAAGTAGTACAGTAGTATTTAAATAAGCTGTGGTCTCGGCAACACTAAAATAAGAACTATACGGTTGTCAAATTCTACAATTAGTCACAGTTTTAATAAACTTGGGGAAAAGTACTGGCATTGCTGGTTGACAGCCTGGCACTCCCCTGTTCCATTTCTTAGTGGTATCCAGGTGTGACTAGAGCACATACCCCACTACTGTATAGACAATTTCTTTGGGGAAACTATCCTCATTTCCAGATCAAATGGGGGGCCTTGAATGGTATAAGAAGCTGAGTAGATAGCAAATGGTTCAGGAAATGAGACATCAGTAAATATACACTGAAGATTTTGGCAACAGGAGGCTCCACTCTTCAGGGAGAGCCATGGGAAGAGATCTCTTTGGAGCTCCGTGAGAATGAAGATACGTGTAGACTTAAGTGCTATGAACAGCCACCCTATAACGACAGGAATGAAGCCAATAAACTTCATTAAAGAATTCATTATTGTTTAGGCCAGGCTGAGTGTCATCTGTGGCCAGAAACATCCTGACTGTTATTAATACATTTGCAATATATTCCGTGAAATTAAACTTAAGTAATTTTAAGCAATCACTACTTATAAGGAGAAAGAGATAAAAGTTAAATACTTGGTGAAAAAAAATGTGACTTTCAAATCTGTAATAAGTAAATACAAATGCATGGTAATTATATAAGAAATCTATCAGCGTTTCAGAGGAAGATACAGAAATATGTTAGCTTTCATATTCACAAATATTCCCCTGCACCAATGCTATAAGCCCTTTCTTTTGTTTCATTAGGCTAGATCTACTGAGGCGTAATTTATAAACAGTAAAATTCACCCGTTTTGATGTACAGTTCTAGGAGTTTTGATAAATGCATATAATCATGTAACAACTACCACTACAATCAAGACAGAGAATATTTCCACTATGCCTAAGTTTTTCTTGTGCTCCTTTGTAGTCAACCCCCTCTCTACTCCCACCTCCTGGTAACCACTGATCTGTCAGTGAACGGAATCACACTGTATGTGCCTTTTGAGTCTTCCTTCTGTCACACAGCAAAATGCATCTGAGATATTAATACATCCAATGTTGCCTTAATGATTGTATCAGTAGTTTCTTCTTTTCAAGCCCTTAGTGATGATGTATCTTATTGACTCACACTTTTATATGTTCTGACTATAGCTTTGACACTATCTTTAAAGAAAGCAATCCAGCAGAATTTGTGCAATGATAAAATAATAGATCTTTTATAAGTCACACGATATGTAAACCAACAGTCTTAACTATTACTGCTGTGCAAGGAAGTCACCTCTGAGGTTTTCCACAATCCTACAGGATCTTAAATAGGAAGCTTATAAGAAACGATCTTTGCTGACTGCAAAGCATACTTTAGCTGAACTTAGCAAATTGTGGATATCCTGGTCCTATTTTGCAAAATCCAAAGGGGATGCCAGCAGTTTTTAGCAAAAGCTATGCCTCCTCCACACAGATGGTCTTCTACATATTAGGTCGCTGACCTTGCCAGAGCCAACACAAAGATAAGCAAAAGTAAGCTTGCTGACGACGTCCAGTTCAAACACTCACACACACACATATAAGGCTTGCAGAAAAGTTATGAGGGATTTGTGGAGGAGATAAGGAAATTGTGGACTCATGGGGCCTTGCTTTAGGTTAATCACAACAAGAATGTTGCCATAATAAAAACAATTAACACATTCACTCGTTGCTTGTTATGTGCCAGAAACTGTCTAAGTACTTTACATAAACTGACTAATCCTTAAAGTTCTATAAAATAGGTAACATTATTCTTGCTATTTTACAAGCAGCACACGTACAACAAAACCCTGAGGCTCAAAGAGGCCACGTAACTTATTCAGGGTCACACAGCCAAAGGTGACTGTATCAGGTAACAACCAGAGAGGAGAGTATATGATTTAAGTAACTGTGCATTATATAGTTTAACTCTCACTCTCATCATTCTTTGCAACAAAAACCAAGACTGTGAGATATGCCTATAAGTAGACAGACTGATAAAATATAAACTATTTGCTAAAAATGAAATGTGGTACTATAATAGTATACATTTTAATTTATATATTATTATTTTTTTCAACATAAATTCTATTTCAGACTTTTCAGCATTTTAGTAATAATTACCAGGTGTACAAAATTCAGTCATTTTGATGTAATAATAATCATAGTAACACTATAGTGGCTTCCAACTTTAAAAATTACTTTGCTTACTGACATTCATCTGTGAGTACATTTAAGGAGATATATGCTTCATCTGCATGGATGGGGCTTTATTACTCTATTGGATTTATGTATAAAGTAGTTTTAAAATTGCTGGTACCCCAAGGCCATAGCTTAATTTTTTTTTTTTTTATAGGGTCTCGCTCTGTTGTCTAGGCTAGAGTGCAGTGATGCAATCATAGCTTAAGCTTAATTAGTCTTAATTAAGCTTAATTATTAAGCTTAAGCTTAATCATAGCTGAGACTCAAATTTCTGGGCTCAATCAATCCCTCTACCTCAGCCTTCAGAGTAGCTGGGACTACAGGTGCTTGCCACCACACCCAGCTAATCTTTTAGAGAGACAGGGTCTCACTATGTTGCCCAGGCTGGTCTCGAACTCCTGGCCTCAAGGGATCCTCCATCCTTGACCTTCCAAAGTGCTGGGATTACAGGCATGAGCCACTGTGCCCCGTCTACTTTTTAAATAGCAAAGTTAAGTAGGTAAATACTGCTTTTTTTTTTTAATATTTGCCATTTCAAAATTATATAACTCTTACTTTATGCTTAGCACTTTACTAAGAAGTCATATATTCTTGTGATCTTCTGGGAAACAGTAATGGTTACACAATATTGGTTGAATCAATAATCCCATTTTCTTCTACTGGAGTATAATAAACAGGCTTGACTTTTCAAAATAATTTATAAATAAAGTATAATTTATAAATTTTCACAAATGCTATTTAAAACGCATCTTACTTTTGATATTCCCTTTTAAACTAAAGGGATTGCTTTTTTTTAACTTGCAAATACATATGTGATACTATACTCGTAAACTGAAACCTGATTCCCAGGGTATTGCCTCAAAAATACATTAGAGGGTATCTAAACTAGCAGAAAAAAAAGATACACTCCTCTTACAATAATAGAGTACACAGCTCAGTTTTCTGTTTCTGCTTAACGCACTTCCTAGGTGATTACCGTGTGAGCTTACACCTTCAGTACCCTTTGGAAGAGATCTCCTTTCTCTCCAGGCTTAGGTTCAAGCCTGGTTGTTTCTCACTGTTGTACCCCACTGGCTCCTGAACATACTGCAGTATCCATCCTAGCTTCTCATCTGCAGATGCCACCAGCTCCTGCAGCTCTTTTCAGAGTTTTCGGCATGACTCTTCCATATGGCAGAAGGCAGGACAAAGACCTCCTACTGCGGCTCACAGAGTTCATTAACTGGATAGGCAGAAAATGTTTCTGTGGTGCCAGCGATCCACACTTTAAAATCTTAGTGCCATCCACCCACACACATGCCTCAAAACTACCAGGTAGGGGAGTAGACATTCTGGGAAGAATTTTGTAAATGCCAAGAACAATGACAGTTTCCTGAGAGATGCTTTAAGGGCAAAATCTTCCATTATTTTAAAACAAATCAGATATTGGTATATACTCTATAACTCTTCAATACATGTTGTCATATGTGATTTCATTTTAAGTAGGAAAATACTTTGTTCTAAAAACATTCACTCAAAACTACAAATAGTGACACAGGAAGAGTTAAAAAAAAGAAAAAAATAAATAAAAAAAAAGAAACTGAAAACAAAAAAAAAAAGAAAAAAAAAACTACAAATAGGAGCCAGTCGTGATGGCTCAGGGAGGCTAAGAATTATATTCTTCTGTGGAGAAAGAGGGTGTAGCTTTGTACAGGCACATGCATCTCTGTGATCCCTGAAGACCCTTCTCTTGTAAAAAGCAGTGTCCACTCAGGAATAACCATTTGATTTTGTACAATTTATGAGATGCGTCAAAATTTTGATGTCATTGTATATGTCTGATCACACTTCACTCTCTTCAATGCGGCTACAGGCTGACATTTAATAATTTAAAATGAGATCACAATGATATGTGACTCTTGTGTAACTAGCCTATCATCTGAAAAAGCATCTTAAAATCTCTAACTTGTGTTATACATCTTTTCTTTCTGTAATATTCCTAAATTCTGCAGATTCTTTCTCAAAAAACTAAGGAGTGGGAGAAATCAAGGGAAGCTATCCCAAGTGGGAGAAAGTGACAGTTGCCACTATTTCATAAGTACTTATGTACACTACTCTATGTGCTTCCCGTGAATTATTGCATGTAACCCTCAATACTCTTGTGAAGCAGGCACACTATTACCCCCATTTTATAGATGAGGAAGCTGTGTCTTTAAAAGGCTAAGCAACTTGCCCAAAGTCATACAGCTCGTAATGACTGAGCCAGGATGCAAATCCAAGTCTGTGAGAACAAAGTTTTTGCTCTGCTATAGCCTTCTGCAGGAAGAGAAATCCCTCTGGATTTAGGGAACAAGAAAATCAGGAGGTAGAGGAATAATATACAGACTTCATGTTCAAATAACATCATGTAATAATACCATTAAAAGGGTCATAGGGTCTCAGGGAAGATTTGTAACCATCAAGGAATTTATCACCAAGTTCACATTATAAAAAAAAAAAGAATACCCGTTTATAATACACACATGTTATTCCTTTCCAAGTGCTTCATAATACAGTGTCACAAGCATAAACAGTCTGTCAATTTACCATGATCTTTTAAGAAGCTTTGGGAGCAAAGTGCAAGCCTACCTGTGACCCACCACCAATATTTCCCCAAACTTATGTCCTCCAAACTATCCAATTCTAAACTTGAAAGGAGGCAGGGAAATAGAGGAATGAAGGCTTTTAACGTGAAGGCTTCCATTACATTCTTTTAAGATATGGTGGGGGAAAAGGAGAAATTGAGCTTGCACAAAGAAGGAAGGTTTGGTTACTTGAGCAAGATCAGACAGGAAGTAAGTTGTGGTGAAGAGAGAATAACATTGGTCTTCTTATACCCCATTTAGTATGCATTAGACTAAACTATCCTTTGAATTTTGCAAAAATTAAAGAACAGGCACCAAGAAGAATTTAGTATGTACACACATTCAATGACTGAATTAACCTATCTCAAGTCTATGTAGAGTATCAGAGTAATTCAGTCATTTAAAAATATTTCTGATGATAATTCCCAGAAGTTAAAACCATGCACATACTTATGAGAGCTTCTCAAGTAGTAACAACCAATGGTCCTCAGGCAGGAGAAACAAACAAAACATAGAAAACCTAAGTTAAAAAAAGAAGAAGCATGCAAACCTATCTCTGTGCCTCCCATAGAGAGAGCACCTCAGTTTAGAAGAGAACTTAATAGGGAATGCTGGGTATTCACCAGGCAGAATATGTTGAATTTTGGAACTATTAAATGCCAGCTCAGGTTTTGAGTCTATTTATTTTAACTTACAGGATTTTATGTTTATTTAACAAATACATAGCTCTTATCATACATCAGGTCACTGTTCTGAAGTACTTTACAACTGTTAATTGGTCTACACTTCATATCGTTAGAAGGTACCGAGAAGTTTAAGTCAAGGTCAGAGCTAGTAAGTTGCTGGACTGGGATTCAAACCTACAGAGCCTGGCTCTTGAGTCTGTGCTCCTGACCACCAGGTTACAGTGTATGGCCCTCCTCTTTATTTGTTTTGAAAGCCACATACAACAACTGCTCTGTTTTCAAGATATGACCTTTCCATTTCTCTCATACCCACACTACACTGGATCTTTCTGTAGATTGTGCCCTCCAAGAACCTGGTCTCAATTCTCCTGGTTCATTTCCACATTCTCTTAAAGCCCATCCTCGACTCTGCTACCCACTAGTTCTTTTGGCACTGCTGACTTGCTGATCCTGGATAACTTCTACTCCAAGTTTGCCTTTTCTCCCTCTTGAATTCCCGGCCCCTGAGCAATGCTGGGGAGACCGCTGATTAGACCCACTGTCTTGGACTGTGGCCCTTGGAATCACAGTCACAAGTCACCACAATAGCTAGGCCTTCCCCACTTTCCTCAAGCTCCACGCCCTGCCCCTTGAGGATTTCCTGCTGGCCTTGATGGGGCGCTTCCCAAATCGACACGTCAATCCACAAGCCCATGCGCCATCTCTACGCTGTGGTCCCTCAGTAACCCCAGCCCCTCGGGGAGTTCCAGATCCTCCCCAGGACTGCTCCATTTGTGTTAACAACAGTGAATTCACCCTCTCAGCCACAATCAGACTTGGCTTTACCTTTGAATTCTCCTTTTCCCTTCATCTCATGACATCTTGACTAATGGTCATTTATATGTCTTAACTTTCCATCTCAACTGTGTTTCTTCTTTGTATTCACTGCAGCGCTCTGCCCATCATGTACGTGCAATATAAATTTACTCAGTTTAATTCAGTTACCCGAGTTCACTGAGGCAGTTAGCTGTAAAGCCCCACAAAAGGCTTAGTCTCCAGGTTAACTCCTAGTCTCATATTCTAAATGTGGACCATGACTATTTTCCTTAAAGCTCATAAATATGCCAGAGTTCCCCATGCCTCTCAAGCCCTGTGGTTCCAAAACACTGCTCTTTTTCTTCTCAGACAATTCATTATGTTCCCTTTTCCATTATGTTTCTGTGCTCTAGGGCTCAACCCTCGGCCGGCTTCCTGTTCCTGCACGGTCTACTTTGGCAATATTAACCACACCCGTACGTACATCCTTGTACAGTCTCGCCCTCTCCCCTGGGCTCCGGGTCCCATTTCCACTTGTTTAATTAATATCTCCAAACAGATGTCTTGCAGGTGCCATAAACTCAGTAGCACAAAATTCACCTAATTAGCAACTCTACTCCCTCCTCTCATCCCTAATGTTATGTTCCTCCCCGTCTGCCATCTCAATTATTTCATTAACATGTTAGGAAACCACAGCCTGGAGAGTTGTGTTAAAGTAACATGTCCATGGTCATGTTGGTAAATGACAGAGCAGGGATCTGATCTCAGATCTTTTAATTCCAAAGCCTTTGTGCATAACCAATAAACCATAATGCCTCCAGAACATTCCATTTTTGTAGTAGGCATCTTCACCTGGACTTCCCAGAAGCCCCTCAAATACAGGATGTCAAAATGTTATTTTTATGCAGTTTTTCCTTTTGCAGTTCACTAAATGGCACAACATCTGACAATTTATCCATGCTAGGAGTTGAACTTGACTCACTCCCTGCATCCAGCCACAGGGTCCTTAGAAATCTCTGTCCTTTCTAACCCTCTGCCTGTTGAGGCCCTCTTCATGTCACACCTGGACTAGTACAGTAGCTTCCTAACTATGTACTCTGCTCCATCTGTTTTTCCTTTCAGCTGACTCATTTTCTAAAACCCACAGATGTGTCATCATGTCACTTCCATGCTTTAATTGTTTCTGAGGCCAGATAGTGTTAGGCTTATGGAAAGTTTGAATTAACACGGGAAAATGCCTATGTTTAATCCAACAAAACAGGATACAGAGTGAGCATACATTATGCTATTGAATATATTTTGTCAAACAGAACTCAGAAAAACAAGCTGGAGTGTTAAATATCAAAGCAGTTCTTTCTGAGCGGTGGAATTATGGGTATTATGGGTGCTTATTTGTATTTTCTTCTTTTCATTTTTTTGAGACAGAATCTCACTCTGTTGCCCCAGGTAGAGTGCAATGGCGTAATCATAGCTCACTGCAACCTCAAACTCCCGCGCTAAAGAGAACCTCCTGCCTCAGTGACCCGAGTAGCTGGGACTACAGGCCCATGCCACCATACCTGACTAATTTTTTTCTATTTTGGGTAGAGGCAGGATCTCACTCTTGCTTAGGCTGATCTCCAACTCCTGAGCTCAAGCGATCCTCCTGCCTCGGCCTTCCAGAGTGCTAGGATTACAGGCGTAAGCTACCATGCCTAGCCTTGGTTATTGTGTATTTTCAATGCTTTGCTGCATATTTGTCTTTGTCGGTGAGGATTATTTGTTTCTTTCGTTCATTCACTCATTTATTTTGAGACAGGATCTTGGCTCCATTAACCAGGCTAGAGTGCAGTGGTGTCATCATAGCTCACTGCAACCTCAAACTCCTGGGCTCAAGTGAACCTCCAGCCTCAGCCTCCTGAGTAGCTGGGACTATACGCATGTGCCACCATGCCCAGCTAATTTTTTTAAAAAGTTTCTATAGGACAGGTTCTTACTATGTTGCTCAGGCTGGTCTTGAACTCCTGACCTCAAGTGATCCTCTTGCCCTGGCTAGTATTATAGGTGTGAGCCAATGCGCCTGGCCTCATTGAGGATTATTAACATTGGAGTTTTTTTAAAAAATCTTTAAGACATCCCTATTGTTTTAAGGAAAAAAATTATAACTTCTTAACAGGCATACAAGCTACCTGTAATCTGTCTTTAGCTTACTCTTTTTAAGCCTAGCCCCCTACCCTATGCCCATTTCCTAGCCCTTCTGGCCCTGATTATGAGGCCAGGAATATGCCCCAAACATGGCACCCACCCTCATGCCTCTGCTTATGGCTCACATGTTCACTCATCCTTGGTCACCCAGCCCTCTCCCACCCTGTCTTCAAGCCAACTTCAACTGCTTCTCAGCAGCCTGGCCCTCTGTGAGCTCCCCTCATCTGTGTTTCCAAACCACTCACTGTACCATGGTACAGTAATTTATTTATTCATGTCTTTCTCCCTCAGTAGACTGAGGCTTTGTAGGCAGGGCCTGTCTAGTTCATTTCTGTATTTCTGGTACCCAGGAGAGGCAATCTGCCACATTGAATGTTGAAATCGAGCAGTTCATTTTTTCTCATTTCTCTTTCTTATACCTCCAAACTTACTAAACTGAGGTGCCACAAAATAAAGAAGTTTTTAAGTTCACCATTCAATTCTAAGTGATTAAAGACAAGCCACCATCAAGATTTTTATGAGCTAACCACATTGGTTAGTACGGCAACTTTTCCATTCTCCTACATATGCTAAAACTCCTACAACTTCAGTTGAAGCTTTCATTGTAATACTAGCAATAACAAAGCGCTGATCAGTCAAGCTGGATAATTTCTTTGCTTATGACTTCACTTTCTTGGAATTAAAAGCTGATCTGGCAAGAGAAGAAATAGCTAAGGAGTGAATTACTATTTGTCTTTGAATCTAACAAGACCTCAACGGCTAGCCTCTTTATATTTAAAGACATTAACGGAGATAAATTTAAAGCTTTACAAAAAAAGAACTTATTGCCCAGCATAAGAAATGAATCACCAAGGTAAACATTATGTTTTGACTCCAAGAAAACTTTGATACTTCACATCATATCCTATACAATTAATCAATGATTCTAAGAATAAATTTAGCAGAAATGGGAGGAAAAGTAAATTAACTTGGATTATAGCACTTGTTTTTCTATTTGTAATTTACTTCTGAATTTGATTCTGTCCTTCTTTCCCCTAGGAAATGATTTTCTTCTTTACTTCTAATGTAGTATGTTCAATAGTTATAAACCCTCAACGTTTATATAAAATATAATAAAATGGTAATTAAAAATCAGAAGAAACCTGGAAATGAACAATTTTTTTTTTTTTAAATGTTCCCGTAAGTCTCCACTTTGTGGACACCAGCTTCTTCATCTAACCCCATTTTATTATATAATTTCTTGCATTTTTGGTCAAATGAAGAGTTAACGTCTTTTTATCTGCCTCTGCTATGTTCTTGATAAAACTATTATTACACTTTTAATACATTACTACTTTGCGCATGTTGCCAGTAGCAGATTTGTTATTTATATAAACTTTAGTCTTTAAAAGTACAACTCTACACATTTATATTCGGTTTACTGTATGAAATACAAAGGAAGAAAACACTTTGAATAAATCTGAGAGAAATCTACAAATTCAACTTGTTAAAGTACATCCCGGATATTAAAAGGCTCATGAAACTGTAAAGATAAATTTTTATTTATATGGCTTCATGGATCATTCCACATTAGTGGATTTCTAGATAATTAAGCTTATCCACTTAAATATGCAAATCTGAGAAAAGATAATCATTTTAAATGAAATTCATTCTACAATGAATTGACCCATCCATTTACCTGAGTCTCATAAACAGAATACTTAATACAGTTTAAGCTATTTATGATAACCCCAATTCATCATGCCACACAGGAATTATAATACTGCTGCCTCATGAAGTCCTTAAGGGTGCAGGCTTGCAGGGCACAAGAATGCAGGCGCACACTACAATATTCCTTTGCCTTTTCCTAGCCTGTAATTTATGAATTTTCTTTATTTTTTGAGACAGGGTATCACTCTGTCACCCAGGCTTGAATGCACTGGCACCATCATAGCTCACTGCAACCTCAAACTCCTGGGTTCAGATGATTCTTCTGCCTCAACCTCTTGAGTAGCTGGGACTACAGGTGTGTCCCACGACACCTGGCTAATTTTATTTATTTATTTTTTTTTGTAGAGACAGAGTCTGGCTATGTTGCCCAGGTTGGTCTTGAACTATTGGCCTCAAGGGATCCTCCTGCCTCAGCCTTCCGAAGTGCTGGGATTATAGGTGTGAGCCACTGCGCCTGGCCAAATGAAACTTACTTAAGACTATTCTGATGTAAATCTCTATATCCAGTTATATAAAGGTTGAAGTAATTTTTTCAGTTGTCTGCATACTGAAACTCCAAATATTCCATTATATCTTAGAAGTTCAACATGTTAGTTTAAGAAGCAGCTGATAATCTGGAGGATTACTCTAACAAGGGAACATGCTTATATATAACAGCAGAGAAAGTTATATTATCACTGTAAAGGGCCTTAAGATCATACACAGCTTATATCCTTTAACTAAAAACACAAAGACTTTTATTAACTTGTTGAAGCTCATATTGCTAATTCGTGGACAAGCCAAAAGTAAGCAACCAGATTTCATGGTTCCAATTGTTTGGACCACTATGTACTACTAAAGTTTTTACTTTTTAAGATTTTTTAAAAAAAATTTTTAGTTGTGGTAAAATACACCTCACAAAATTTACCACCTCAACACTACTAACATTTATGTTTGCATTTAGGAACAAGAAAAGGCAATATAACAAACATCAGCACAGCAAAGGAGAACACACCGTCACTTTGTAGATATTAAATCCTTAGTGGCAGAGATGTGGTGTTTGCATCAACAGCTCTGCAGAAAAAATTTCCTTTTTCTTCCCATATACAGCACTGCTTAAAAGCCCACTCAGGAGAAAGGCCAGCTGTACTATTCTAAGTTTCATTGGTTTAATGGGAAAACCCTATTAAATCTCTCTCAAACCAAGTAATACTCATCTATGAAAATGTATACATAATAATATATAACACGGAAAAAAAACTACCATTCAGGCATTATCATCAGTTAAAGTATTTCACTTAATAAGAATAGGTCTTACTGTTTTGTAAATACTTGCTGGTGGCATCATCCCAACGGTAAAAGGTTTTCTTGGTTCTAACCTTCTCTTCCTTCCACCATAGTTCAAATACAAAAGACACTAAAATCTACCACTTTATCGAAATGTAAAGAGATTCACTTTGCAATGTCCTGTTTCTTTACAGTTTCAGATCATGTTACCAAGTATGACTCACTTTCTCCCACCCACTTCCTTAAACTTTCCCTGCTCGAGAGTTAGTATTTATAATTAATTCACTAACTAGAAGAAAATAAAGCATTTGTCTCTTTATTTGGGATTTTTTTTTTTAGGGTCAGTGAAAATTGTACCATAAGGTTGATTTCACTTTGATTAAAGTTCTAAATACATTATCACTTTTTTACTCTAAATATTTTAGTGTTGGTCCTTTTGAATTTCTGCCTATGTTAAAGCCAATTAAGGCACAGCACCATAAAAAATCCTTAATAGATTTAAGACTTGGATTTTTCATTTACAAATTTTCCTAGAACCATCACCATTTTCAATTCTCAAATCTCCTACATAGTTATTTATAATCAATAAGAGAAATCAAGCAATGGAAACTTTTTTCTTGTCTTTAGAGATGTAAATGGCTTTCTAATTCTAGGGAAATTTATGATGATCTTTATATCGCACCTTTGATCTGAGAAATTCCAAGTATTATGTAAGAGATATATTTATTAATATTCCGAAAGTACTATATTAACATAATAAAATTGCAATGGCCTTGTTGCTGGCATTACGTAAAAGTTTCTGCTATAGTATAGGTAAATTATGAATATATTTCACCAGCAAATCAGCTCTTTGTTAGCTGATATTTTGTACATGCGTAGAAACACCACGCAGACTCTTTTCCTCTTTAGAAAGGACATGAATGTCCAGTTCCTGAAAGCCCCACCAGTTTATTACCCATGGCTGCTGTATTCCTTAAAATTTTTTGCATTTAGCCATTTAAGTGCATGATTTGTTGCACCGGGACACAACACCGGCCTTGAAGTCACAGCAGAAGGAGTCTGAGCTATTATTGATTACAAACAGCAGTGTGACCTTGAAAAAATCACTTATGCTTTCTAGGACTGTTTCTTCGTCTATAAATGAATTGCTGAACTAAGAAGATCTTTAAATGGTCTTCTAACTCAAACTAAGCCATTTATTATAAAATTTGGTATTAATTAGAAAACATTAAAAAAACAGAAGCATAGACACAGTTATAAATATACTCTGATTAATAATTTGTGAATACTTCCATACTCATGTCCTTAAAAGTAACACCTACTAATGGCAAGTTCATCTTCCAGGCCTATTATTAATTTGTCCAGATTAGAAACTTCTGGGGAAAAAAAGATTGTACAATTTCTTTTGGCTTAGCCCACAAATATCAGGGATGCAGCACCAACATCAAGAGCAACAAAGAACATTTTCTTTCTGTATAAAAGCAATATGTTTATGCTTTTATATAAAGTCTCCACACCATTCTGACTTTTGAAATTTACAATACAGATGTCAACAGAAACTACATAAAAAGTGAAATGTCTCCTCACAGCATACGGGAAACGCTCATTAGCAGCCAGGGCTTGAAAATCGTTCAACAGCTGGTGTGGGTGACCTGACTCATTCATTTCATGAGAGCTATGAAAGGAAGAGTTTTAGAGCAGCAGTAGAATAGGCAGTGTTTTCCCCTCCCTGTGAGCTAGTCTCGTGCTCTACCTTCATCTCCTGGTGCTGGTCCAGCTGTTCCAGTTCCAGAGGGCTTTCTCCATTCTCCCTATCTAGGACCTGGGGTTCTGTTTCTGCCCCTCCTTCTAGGGGGAGCTCCGGGCCTATGCTTGGAGTCCTGCAGCTGCCATCAGAAGCATTTCCATCACAGTCATTTGTTGTGGGTGACACGGGACCTGGAGCAGTTTCATCTCTTTCTCCATTCACTAAGTGTGCATCAAGCAAAGGTTCCGAAGGTTGAAGAGGGGCATCTACTTTATCCTCCTCACATTCCATCTGGCTTTGCGCTGCCATTATACCGTTGGCCACACAAGTCTCTGCACCCCGAGTCTGGTCGATATCATTTTCCTGCTTCCACGGTGGGTGCTGGGAGAGGAGTTTTTGTTGAGGTGTGGTTATCAATCCATGCCTTCCCGGGGTTCTAGGAGCATGTAGGTTCCCAGCAGAATCTTTCTTCAAATCGCTATAATTTGATAATGCACTAAAAGATAAAACACAAAGTAAGCATGAAAACATGAGCATGGAAAAGTTCTAGAATAAAGGCAAGTTTGTCCCAGTTGAAAGGGATATTTGGTGAAGATTTTTTTCCTATCTCTGATGATTTTAGAAACTTGGATTTGAATATTCTCAGTCTCTTGGGATGCTCTCCACATTAAACTAAACATGTAGATAAAGATGACGAGCCTGATCTTTACTTATAGGGTCTGGAACATTTCCTTGGACTGTTTAATAAGAGTAAAGACTTAGATGTAAGAAATATTTATATGTAATACAATGATCTCATCTCAAGATTTTTATTTATTGATGTTTCTTAACATTTTGTTTTTTATCATTTTCAAAACAGGTATAGCATGCCCTTCATTTAACAAGTAACTTATAAACCAAAAGTTGCTTTTATTTGGAAAGTATAACATATATTCTCAAAAACTTTATTTATACATGCTGTAATAGCCTTTTAATTGGGCTCTTTGTTTCCACTCTTTTTTTTAAAGACTAGTCAAGTGTTGTAGTGAGAAGGGGGAAAGTAGTAGAACAAGGAGTTCAATCTGTAACTGACTGTGAACAATCAAGTGAGATAACTCACTACCTTCGGACCAGCCCTTTGTTTCCACTCTTGATCTCCTCCAATCTAGTCTCCACAACCCAGTCACAGAAATCAAAATTCTCTGAGGGCTTCCTTGCACGCACACTTAAGGAAAAACTCACATCCTGATGACAGCCTATGAGATTTCACATACTCCACCTGCCAACGCGCGAGCCTCCTTAATATTCCATTCTCCCCTAAACTGGCTGTGCTCCTGCCACACTCCTTGCTGTTCTCCATTCCCGGTAAACAAATGTGTGCACCTTAGGGTCTCTGCAGCTGCTGTTCTCTGCCTAGAACCACTTTACCCAAAACGCTGGTGTGGCTGACTCCTTCTCATCATTCAGGTTTCTGCTCAGATATCATCTCTACAAAGAGGCTTTCCTAGATTAGTTTATAACAGCACACTCTATCACTAAGTCCACGTCTTATATTATTTTCCTTTGAAGTCCTTATTATTACTTAACATTGTATACAGTCCTAATAGTATTAATAGGACAATGGAACCTTACTCTCAATATATAACAATGTTCCCACAGAAATATTTTTATAGGATTTTCATCTAGGATGGGAGTGAGGACAGAATACAAAACTCTAGGCTATAGTCTTTGAGAGAGTCCTGTGCCTTAAGTGAGAAAAAGAAAACAATAATATAGACTAAAACGCTGTAAGGAACAGACTGTGCTGTCTTGTTCTCTGCGTTATTCCCACCTGTTAGCACAGTGCTTGACACCCGGGAAGTGCTCAATACACATTCGAGGAACTATGAATAATTGTGATAAGGATGATGTGATAGTGACAGTAAAAGCAAGTAACATTTATTAAGTGCTTACTAAGTATCACAACTTCATTACATTGATTATTTTGTTTCATCATCATCGAAACTCCAAAAACAGGGACCCCATAAATAGAGAAATCTAGGCTTAGAAAATTATATAATGTGGCCAATGTCACATGGCTAATAAGTGAAAAAGCCAGAGTTCAAGCCATGAAGTCCAGCTCTAAATCCCATGGTCTTCACAGAAGGATAGAATGAAGGTTGGCCGAATGGGCGGGAGGCACAGTGTGGGAACAAAGTCGGGGGCTGGCTGTACTTCCCAGTGCGGGTGGAGAGGTGACAGGGTCGAGGGAGGCAGGGGAGGAGACAGCAGCAAGGTCGCAAGGACAATGCTGAGATGTGTGTCATCTTCTCAGCACTCCCCCCTTCCCAGTCACTGCTGCTCTGGACTGCAGAATGGAAACAAAGAATAATAACAGACAGCAAGAAAGTGATAAGTGAGGAAGAAAGATAGGAGTTAAGGCCAGGCCACAGAAAGGGAAGGAAAAATTTAGTATGGTAAAATGTAATATATATATAAAAGTTGGAGGTGGGTCAATATAAACAAATATTACACAATCCACCATTGATATTTCCCAAGCAGTCCTTGGAGATTTGAATCAAACTGTCCTCTTTTTCATGCCCGTATCAGTGTCTGATCCCCTAACAGAAAGATCCTCAACAGACCCTCCGAACCAAACTTAAGCATGCACAGGACTTCTCTAAAAGACTGTTTTGGATCAGAGCTGGAAATTTTCCATAAGTGACATCAAGGGTATGTGGGGGTGGGAGGACATGGATAAGGTGCAGAAGGAGTTAGTAAAAGCAGTAGTTGAACCAGTGCCTAGAAGATCCTGCTGCTCTGGGGATGCCAAACCATGGGAGAAAACACTTGACCTTGCAAGAAACAGTGTTTAGGTTTGTAGGAAAATGTTGCTTATTTCTGAAATCTTTAAGTCTTGCCTAGGTTAAAAAGGGTACTCTATTCTGAAAGAAAGGAAGAAAAGGAGGGAGGAAAGGAGGGAGGGAAAGAGAGAGAAAAACAAGAAAGGAAACCAGTTAAAAAAAAAAAAAAAGTCTTGCTGTAGATCTCTCATGTTAATAAAATAGGGTTACTTGGATCACTGCCCAGTGCAAAACTGCGATGCTCAGGTAAGGTCTAACAGCAGTGTAATACAGCCCTCTATGACCACCCTGACCAGACTCAGACTCTAACTGATCTTGGTTCTTCCTGTCAATTTCCCACGATAACTCAGAGCTTGGCAACCACCTTCTATTTTATAAAGTGCTAGTTCAGGCTCTAATAACAAGGATTAAAACCAAAAACCACCTTTGCAGGCATATGGATATCACTTAACAGTAAATACAAATTTCCCACTACAGTCCTGTAGAGCCAATGCCATATTAACCTACTCAGACACTAGGGGCCAGTTTGTAGTGGTAATAACTCACTGAGAACACAATTATTTTTCACATTGGCAGTACCACAATTAACAGCCTTTCACCAGACTTGCCGAAACACGACACCCTATCTGCACTCAGAACAAACTTGCTTAAAATACAAATAAATTATAGCACATCTCTTCTTACGTCAAACCTTCAAGCTTTCCATGAAAAAATGTGAATTTGTAAAGCTTGAAAGAGTAAAAAAACTGATATCAAAAAACTGTAAACATTTCACATGTAGGGAGGATACCAAAATGGTGGGGATTACAGGACTCAGCCTTTGGAAGACTGACCCATTCAGGGCTTCACAAAGCCACCCCTGAAAGCTAGGGTCACAGGCTCTGCGTGCACTACGATGAGGATCAGGGCTCCAGCCCTCCTTGTGTTATGCAGTCACTGGGCATAGTCCCTGGACTCTGCAAATGGAGGGGTTGCTCTCTGTTGTTATTAAACCAACTTACCCTGAGAAGCAAAAAAAAAAAAAAAAAAAAAGATATTCTAAATGTAATTAAATCATTCCAGTAAAGATCACTGTAATTTAAGACAGCAAAGGTATTTATAAATCCTAGCTCAGAGGGGCAGATGTTGACATTTAAATATTTATGACCAAAGTTCCAACAAATGATCAGAAATGAAAAATGAAGACAGGTTTCTAAGTTACATTGCTCCAAAACTTGTAAATAGATACAGTCCCATTTTTAAAATGAGAGACACTGCAGTTTTGTGCTTGGTCACAATTTCCAAAAGATCCTCAAACTATTTCCAAGCCATGATTTCATTACATAAATAACAATGAATCCTGCAAATAAATAATAAAATCACTGAATGGGAAACCATTCCCAAAATTACACTGGAATGAATGAAAAAATCTGGCTTCAAGGATGAAAGTGAAGTTATATACATTCTATTTAATTACATATAGAATTTTTGTGACAGATAAAAACAAAACCCTTGTGAAAAAATTTTTTAAAAATTCTATTTAAGTCAGTGATGAAAATTCTTTTCATCAAAAGACTCTAAGAGAAAACAATTGAGTGTCTTATAAATAGAAAAAGCAACCGATGCGGGTTTGTTTTTATGTTTGTCAGAAATATACACTATTTCACCAACTTTTTTTTGAACATTAGGACTAAAGAATAAATTATATCTAATAAACACAAAAGTGAAATTTAGCATGAATTTTGCTATTAGTAATAATAGCTCTTTCCAAAACCTACCATAAGATGGGGTATGTGGAGACAGGAAAGAGGGACTCAATGGGTATAGAAGACCCACATTAAATAAAATGGATCAGAAAGAAGAGAGGGTTCCAGGGATGACACAAGCCCACAGGAGTGACATTCACAACGTACAAAGTAAGAAACAGAGAGAGATAACCTCCTGGCCTTTCCAATCCAGATATCAAATGACCAAGAGAATAACACATAGATACAGAAGAAATGAGAGAGCACACATATATGCAAAAGCACACAATTTGATGAAAAGGCTGGTGGCCTACAGTGCTGCACACAGGCAATACATAGCAAATGACAATTCATATCAGGGTAAGATTAAATCATTTATTTAAAAAATTCACTCTTTCTAAAGGCCTACCAAACCTAACAGGAATAAGATGCTATCAATATGTTCTTGATTTACAAACTCTACGATGACTCTATCATCTTTTCACAAACCAGCTTTCTTCTTCCCCCTGCCTTCTCCCAATGCAAATTAACTCTTACCTGCCTCCTTCAAAGCGACTGATGAGATCTGATACCTTACTGGGTTTTTCTTTTGAGACACAAGAAGCAGAGGCAGGTTTAACTTCCTCCATCCTTGGTTTTGCACTAGGTAAAGCTTTATGCCTGGGGGTTTGGTGTATATTGGACGAAGGTGAATTCTGCAGGTGTAATGGCTTTGGAGGCACTGTAGAAAAAGAATAGAATTCAGTATTTCACTGATATTTTGTTCTTTAACAATAAAAATTCTAGTGTTCTGGATGCAATAATCTCCAGCATCATCTCAAACTACTGTCAAGGGCGTATGTAAAACTTTAAACCGAACCATAACCAGAGGACCTTTGTTTATTTTGGACATTTGCTTTGTGTCCTGTGGAAATTCCATCTCCAAATTTAAGTGGTTTTTTCAATTTCAGTTCTTAAATATAACATTATTAAGCATCTGGGAATCTACATAAGTCTATGGCATTCCAAACTCTATTACAGATAACACAGCAGTTATTCATCTACACAGGGAAAAGAAGGTGCTAAATTTGAAACTAAAGCCTAGAGATACACCGTTTGCAACAAAACAGATTTTCAATATTAGACTGATAACAGATATAACCGGAATCCACACATACTAAGTTAAACAACATAAAAGCCAACAAAACAACAAACAACAGTAATATACTATTACATTAATATAGCATCTTCTCATTTAACAAAAGCACTTTATCTCACTTGATCTTAGGTAAAATCTTATCCTTTACAGTTCTCTGAGGTAGGTACTATTATTTGCTTCTTATGTCCATGAAGGTTTATAAGAGGGGTTAAGTGATTGGCCTGGGGTAAGAAGGCTAATCTGAGTTTATGGCTAGTATCCAGACTCCAGCTTCTATTATCAGCACTGCTCCCCATCATTAATCCAGCAAAAGGCAGTGGAGAGACAGAGAATTTCTACTATTTTTGCCTGCTACATTATATAGTTAGTGCTTTGGGTTTGGATATTTGTTCCCTCCAACTTCATGTTGAAATTGGGTCCCCAGTGCTGGAGGTGGGGCCTAGTGGGAGGTATCTGGGTCATGGTGCAGATCCCTTATGAATAGCTTGGCGCCATTCTTGCAGTACTGTGTTCCCGTGCACCTACCCCCACCCTCTTTTGCTTCCTTTCTTGGCATGTGATCTCTGCACAGGCCAGCTTCGCAGTACCTTCCACCGCGGGTGGAAGCAGCCTAAGGCCCTAGCCAGAAGCCAAAGAGATGCTGGCACCCTGCTTCCTGTACAACCAACCTGTAGAACCATGAGCCAAATAACCCTCTTTTCTTTATGAATTACCCAGCCTCAGGTAGGTATTCCTTTACAGAAACGCTAAACAGACTAAGACCCCTGGCTTGCATCAATATACCCGACATCATTTGTTACTTAACGAATCCTGCACTCAATTACTAGAACAGGAATAGATCATTTCATGAAATACTAAAATTTTCAGAATTTCTCCAACAGACTGTAGATGAGAAAACATAACACGCCATCAGTGCATAATCAGTACAGGAATTACTTTACTTTTGAAAACCAATACTTTTCTCTAAGATGGACATGCAAGGTAAAAGATTATATAACATGTATGGTTTTTTCCACAGCTGGTTTTGGCAGACCAAATAGAATCATCTCTATTTTTCTTCTTTAAATCCTTCTCTTACTGTATGGAAGAAGGGTGAGGAATCATGTCTCCTAATTACATGCCCCATTCCCCACCCCCCCGCCCCCTGCTGATTACCCTGGTTTTCAGTTATCTCATCTCCTTTATAAACTCAGCTAGCTGACAGCTGCCTGATGCTCACTGGCCTAGATTTCATCATTTTGGTGCCAGTTACCAATTTATTACAGGGAAGGAAAAAAAAAATCACAATGAACTACAAGTGGAGCAATTAATTCACTGAAATCTCTTTTAATACAAACAAGAAGAAAATCCCAATGAAAAACTGGTATGCTTTTTTTCATGAAAATGGTATTTTCCAAGTTTTGTTTGGGGGATGAGTAGGATAGTATCAGCTGGGAAGGAAAGGACTTATATATTAATATTTGTTAATTTTAAGGAAAAAACTCCTGTGCACAATAAATAAGTACTGAAGTAATAAAACAGGAAAATCTCCCACCAGTAAAAAAAAAAACTTTAACATGTAGAATAATTTTAACATTCTTAACTGGAATATTGTAAGAAGTGAATATATTCTCTATAATTCTATGTACTAAAACTGTTATGAAATAACTCCTCCAAACCTAGAGTTTATTCACTGAACATTCCTTATTTATTATGTGCCAGACGCTGGAAACACTCAAATGATACAGATCAGCCAGTTTCTCAGGGATGACTCCATGGCCTTTCAAATCTAAATTATGCCCATCTCTTAAACTGTTTCATAGCATTGTGTGCTTTTTCTCCAAAGTACTTATAATAATCTGTTATGTAATAATTATTAATATGCAGGGTTAAAACAATAAAGTGACAATAAAATATTAAATATATTATAGACTTAAAGCTTCTTCCTCCACAGGCTAGAATTTCCTTGAAGGCAAGGAATACATGTCTCTTGATCACAACTATATTTATAGTGAGTATTTGCATTGTCTTTGGCAAATTTGTAGAATACATATAGGAAATAATTAATGTGTCATCGAGGAGATCATATGCTTGTGGGGAGACAGTTTAATGATGTCGATACAGGTGGGCATTGGGGACGTGGGTATTTTAGAAACACAGAGGAGGCACCTAATTCAGCAAGGGAGATAATTCAAGTATACAGTAGTAAATCAGTAAACATATACATTTTATTTATTTATTTATTTATTTATTTTATTTTATTTTATTTTTTTTTTGAGACAGAGTCTCACTTTGTTGCCCGGGCTAGAGTGAGTGCCGTGGCATCAGCCTAGCTCACAGCAACCTCAAACGTCTGGGCTTAAGTGATCCTCCTGCCTCAGCCTCCTGAGTAGCTGGGACTACAGGCATGCGCCACCATGCCCGGCTAATTTTTTCTATATATATTTTAGTTGGCCAGATAATTTCTTTCTATTTTTAGTAGAGACGGGGTCTCGCTCTTTCTCAGGCTGATCTCGAACTCCTGACCTTGAGCGATCCACCTGCCTCGGCCTCCCAGAGTGCTAGGATTACAGGCGTGAGCCACCGCGCCCGGCCAACATACATATTTTAAATAAAAGAGCACATAATGGCACACGGATATGACAAAAATCTCAAGATGATACATGAATGGCCAAAGTGTTAGAGATATCTTAGAGGAAAATTCTGTTCTTTCATCATTTATAATATAATAAAAATAACCTGTGTTTTGCTCAAAAGATGTCATTGATGCATGAAAATGATTTTTTCAACTCTCAAAGTTAAGCAGCAACCTAGGAACATATAATGACATCTCTAAACAACAAAAATCAAAGACTCATATTATGTATGTATGTATGTACATATGTATTTATAAAATGAATTTTTCACCAGCAACTTGTGATATCAATCTCCTTAACTTTTACTAAGGGGTGACAAACGCAAACTCTGATTGATACTGTATTAAAAATTTGAGAGAGTTCAGCCTTAGATGGAGAAAGCAGCAAGATCAATCAACAATGTCTGCCCTGGGTACAAATGGGAGACTATCTGCTATTATTGCTTTAAAATTACCCTAATAGTTAAAAACTCTCTCATATAATGTGTAACTGATAGCATATCAAGGGTGGTGGAATATGTCCCCTCAAATATGCCACTTTGGCATAAGGATTATTTTGATCAAAAGGGACTTGAACAGCAGGTGTAAGAAGGGCACTCTGACCTTCTCCTTGTTCCTGAAAGCAAAAGATAAAAGCTCCATATAGAAGATGTCATTCCGATACGAGAAGGAAATAACACTGTTATTACCATTGATGGGGAGTTGAGGCTGAGAAAAATCTGTACAAATAAACCTTATTAAACTAACTCTCATCTTCCTAGTGACTTTTCCCCCATCATGAGGGAAATGAGGAAAAAGCTCCTTCGTCTTCTCACATTTTCAAAATTTACTACTCTGTATCCAATTCAGCATATAAGCATTCAGCTCTACCTGTTTGAGTGTTCACTTTTCTTGTAGAGACTCAAATGTACATGTTAAAAAAAATTAAAACTTTTCTCCTGCTCATCTGTTTTATGTCAGTTTAATTCTCCTATCCAGCTAGAGACCCTAAAAGAATAGAGGAGAAACTTTCCTCTCTTACATGTGTATAAGATCATGAATTAGAAAGGACTAGTAAATCCTTTACATAGTAATATAATCCAGGTTGTTAAGAATCAATTATAAAACTAAAAAGAAACTTAAAATCTAGAGCTAAATGGCTGAGCACAGTGGCTCACACCTGTAATCCTAGCACTCTGGTAGGCAGAGGTGGGAGGATGGCTTGAGCTCAAGAGTATGAGACCAGCCTGAGCAAGAGTGAGCTCCCATCTCTACTAAAAACAGAAAAAATTAGCCAGGTGTGGTGGCGCATGCCTGTAGTCCCAGCTACTTGGGAGGCTGAGGCAGGAGGATCACTTGAGCCCAGGAGTTTAAGGTTGCTATGAGCTAGGCTGATCCCACGGTACTCTAGCCTGGGCAACAGAGTGAGACTCTGTCTTAAAAAAAAAAAAAAAAAAAAGAAGAAGAAGAAAAAAAAGAAAGAAAAAACAGATCTAGAGCTAAAGAAATCATGACTTTATAAAACAAATAGTGAATGTTTTAAAAGATTGGTTTTTTTTTTTTTCAAATTAATTCTACAATGGAAAAAAGATTATAAGTTGTAGGCAATATTCTAAAGACACAGTTTATTATTAGTCTCTATTAGTATTAGAGATTATAAGAATGGAAAATCCTAAAGCTCCAATTCCTCTGCATCTTCTTTTAATATTTCAATTATTTATTTAGATTTTTTCTTTCTTCAGATAATATATTACCATCTAGAAATCAATAATATGACATTTAAAACAAGCAAAACCATTTCCAGATTTAGGTTTCACACTCTAACAACAGTGTAGCATACAACTACAATCTTTCCCTATTTCAATGATAAACTTTTTATAGCAATAAGATTTTCAGGTAAAAGACACTCTACTCTGAATTTAAAACATCTACTACAACATTTTTCACTGAATGAGAACACCTACATACATTCTGCTAAGATATGAACACTTGCAGAATAATGTTACTATGAACCGTATTATACATCTAGATCTAAAGGAAAATAACATGTCTACTGGAAAGCCAACACAGTAGGTTGTTCATTTTCTTTGGAAAAGATTTCTTGGGAACCTTCTTTATACCTGCCTCATCTCTGCTTTCCCACCCCCATGCAGCCTAGATTCCAGCCACACTGAATTGCAGACTGCATTGTAGGCTTCCTAGGTTTTGCGACGGCCCTCAGACTTGCACACACCTTAATGTCCCTTGCAATCTCATTGGTCACTTGGCAAATGTCCATACTTCCTACAAAGCTCATCTCAGTCATCAACTCTTTTTGAAAAGATTTACCTGACTAGTCCACCCCTAAAGTTACCTTGCCCTCCCCACCCTGCCTTAAAAATCTTCACATACCCTTCTCCATTAACCTCTGTCACATTGTTTTGTAATGATTTTGAACCATGGTTCCTTGATTTACAGGAAAGGAGTCTTACTCATCTTTATTTTGGTCTATCTCTTCTAACCATCTGATTATATGTTAAGTAAGGTTCAACTCTTAAGGAAAATCACTATTTCACAAAACTGATTCATCATTTAATCTTATTTCTCCAATTAAAGACTGAAAAAATACATACTTTAGCCTACTTTGAGGGTGTTTAGAAAAGGATTTAAAAGCCTGCTACACAGAACCACCCTACCTGTGAAAACACTTTGTAACTGCACAAGATTAACACATATAAGACTTATCATCTATTTTTAAGATAGCCATGTAACATCTCTGTGGAATTTCATGGTAGGATACAAAGTTTCAAGTCACAGTAATGCCCTTAACCTGCCCTTCTCCCCTTCAGCCCTCCTTGTTTCTTCTACAATGACCTGTGAGGAAATGGAGCTTACAGACCCAGGAGACTTTTGTATTATATATAAGAAAGGAATAACAACCAGAATAAAGAACTCCTATACATTATTAATTAAAAGACCCAGCAACCCAAAGGGTGTAAATAGGAAAAAGTCTTCACCCTCATTAATAATCAGGGAAATACTAATTAAATCCATAATATGATACCACTTTGGCCACATCAGACTGACCAAAAATTTTAAATCTGACAATACCAAGTAAAAGTGAGATATGAAGCATTGTGAACACTCATATATTTCTGGTGAAAATATAAATTGATAAAACCACTCAGAATTTAGCATTTTCAAAATACATATCTTAGAGAGCAATTTTTATACATTTGTATAGGGTTTTGTTTTCACTTTTTCATTAATTCAACAAATATTTCCTGAAAACCTATTAAGGTCTAGGCACTTTGGCATATCAATGAGCAAAAGGAAATAACAATAAACAAACAAACAAAAAATAACAAGAAATCACAAACCAGAAGGAGGTAAGTGCTAGGAGAAAAGGGGAGAGGCTAGAAGAACAAGGTAAGTAGGAGCCAGGCGTGGTAGGTGGAAAGGCAGATTTTGTACTAAACAGGGTGTTCACAGTGGGCCTCTTTGAGAACTTGGAGAAGTTAAGGGAATTACTTGGGGAGAGCAGTTCACCAGGTAGAGTGAAAGCCAGGGAGGGCTATAGTCTGGAGGCCAATGTGACCAGAACAGAATGAGCAGGTGGGAAAAAGGTATTGAGGTCAGAGAGGGTGGAAGGGGCAGCCTTGCAAAAATAACAGGAAAACATCTAATCCTGCAATTTCCTAGCAACAGTTAAAGATCAATCCTATGAGTTCTCTCAGTACCAGGCACCCTGCAGGAGTTCTGTTTTGTACAACTTCTGAAAAGAGCTGAACAGATGGAAAAGAGAAATAAATCTTTCTCTTTAAAATTCTTTTTTGAGAATCTGCTTTTACAGAGTTCCTGAGTAAACAGCAGGAGAACAAGCTGCAGCCCCAACCATATCTCAAGGGCAGAGTCACATCTCCTGTGATAATCTCTCATCTCCAAGGAAAGGTGGGGAAACCAACTCTTTGGACTTTGACATCCTGTCCCATCCTGCTTTTACTATCAACTGACAATCATCACTTTTTTTCTCTTCACCCCCCTTAAAATCAGCAAGCCACTTGGCCTCGGTGCTGGCACCTCCCTTCTCTTTCTTTGGGATACTGCTGACTCCCTGCTCCCCCCGCCCACCCCGCACTTTCCCTTCTCTCTTTCACTCTCTCTCTCCTCTAAGAAGATAAAATAAACTTTTTTTTACTTTTATATAACCTAAGCTCTGTGTGGGAAATCCTTCTCTCCCTACGCTGTGAGCACCTACTAAGCTTTCCATCCCAACAGGGGGGACTGATAGTGTAGCATCTGTGGACCACTGCAGGGACTTTGACTTTGTGCAAAAATGAGAAGTCGCTGCAGAGTTCTGAGCAGATATGTGACACGATATGACTTAACTTCACTCTGTCTGCTGTGTTGAGAATGCAGGGGGACCAGGGTAGGAGCAGGGAGAACAATTAAGAGGTTACCATGGAAATCCAGAAATGAGATAATGGTGCTTAGAAGGAGGCTGGACTCTAGGTATAATTTAAAAGTAGATTTCCTGATCAATTAAATATAAGGTATGAGGGAAGAAGAGAGGAGTCCAGGATGACTGAGACCTTTGGCCTGAACCACTGGGAGGATGGAATGGTCATCAGCTGACACAGGTAGAGTGACATTTGGAGAGAGAAAAGATCGATAGCTCAGTTTTGCAGATGCTAAGTTTGAGATATCTATTTGGCTATAAATAAAATGGGCCTGGCTGGGCATAGAAGGGCACACCTGTAATCGGGGGAGGCCAAGGAGGGAAGATCTCTAGGCCAGGAGATCAAGACCAGACGGGGCAACATAGCAAGACTCCATCTCTTAAAAAAAAAATTTTTTTTAAATTAGCCAGGACGGGCCAGGCACGGTGGCTCACGCCTGTAATCCTAGCACTCTGGGAGGCCGAGGTGGGCGGATCGTTTGAGCTCAGGAGTTTGAGACCAGCCTGAGCAAGAGTGAGACCCTGTCTCTACTAAAAAAAATAGAAAGAAATTAGCTGGACAACTAAAAATATATAGAAAAAATTAGCCGGGCATGGTGGCGCATGCCTGTAGTCCCAGCTACTTGGGAGGCTGAGGCAGGAGGATTGCTTGAGCCCAGGAGTGTGAGGTTGCTGTGAGCTAGGCTGACGCCACAGCACTCTAGCCCGGGCAACAGAGTGAGACTCTGTCTCAAAAAAAAAAAAAAAAAACTAGCCAGGACGTAGTGGCATGCACCTGTAGTCTCAACTACTGGGAGGATTGCTTAAGCCCAGGAGTTCGAAGTTATAGTGAACTATGATCACACCACTCCTCCCCAGCCTGGGCAACAGAGCAAAACACTATCTCTAAAAAATAAAGTAGGCTTTAGTACAGCCAATTTACCAACAGTAAATAGAAAAAAACAATTTAATTACTTTAAAATTTACAAGTATAAAAAGTGATTATTGAAAATGAAAAGAGAAACTAATTGCCAGTTTAATTTTGGTGATTATCAGTAGACTTCAATTACTCTTATTTTAATACATATGCGAAAAGCTGGCAAGATATAAATGCATTATAAACTTATACTTTTAAAAGAATGGATCATTACACATAAACTGCTTTACTTTAGAAGCAAATGAATAGGCTT
>CM052440.1:61165276-61192799 GCA_028533085.1 Varecia variegata
GAAAAGCTGGCAAGATATAAATGCATTATAAACTTATACTTTTAAAAGAATGGATCATTACACATAAACTGCTTTACTTTAGAAGCAAATGAATAGGCTTAAATGCTCTATATATTTACATAAATTATTCAAACAATACTGTGGCTTTTTAAGTTCATAAAACTTTTTACAACATATTTAGAATTAATGATGGAGACATTATATGACAATGTGCACTTTGCCAAAGTAATCATGAGCTATGGAGAATGCTGTGGATCAAAGCTCTTAAGAGAAAAGGAACTATTAGCTTTAATTGCTAAAGAAGCTATTTTGAGTTATGTGTAGCATGGCAGGAAATAGGCCAGTGTTAAAAGTGGTGAGCAAGAAGAAAGACTTATGTTTGAGTCTGCTCAGTAATTGGTTTGACTGGTAGGATTGGTATGATGTGAATAAACCATTGTTTTCCAAGGCCTTAGGGTATTTTCTGAAGCTGAGGCAAAACAAGCTCTGACTATTGAATAAATCCGTTTCAAAATCTACATACTCCACTTTAGATCCAAATGCAAGTTTATCTAATCTCTAATCTAAAATTTAGCTTTTACCTTTTTAGAACCTATAAATAATTCTTCAAAAATATTTATATCTTGGTAATTAATAAACAAACGTAAACCCTATGTTGTTCCAGACACATTACTACATAATCACCACTAATAAAGGTATGCAATACAGTCTCCTTTTAGAATTCCCAAAATAAATCATAGCTATGGTCACATTAGTCATCCACACAAGAAAGAAAAACCCAAGATTTAATTATGTGCTTAAAAAGCACATAAAAGGATCTAGAGCTGAGCACTATTGATGTTAGTTTGTATTAATTCTTTGTTTGGGGGGGGGCTGTCCTGTGCATTGCAGGATGCTGAGCAGTACCCCTATCCTCTACTCATTAGATGCCAGCAGCAACTCCCACAAGCAGTGTCAAACCAAAATGTCTCCAGACACAACCAATGTCCCATGGAAATGGGGGGGGTGGGTGCATGGGCAAACCTGTCTCCAGTTGAGAACTACTCATCTAGGATATGTTTCTTCAATTAAAAATAAAATTACATTATGGATATGATGCTCCAGCAACCTCACCATTCACAACTTGCAAGGGATTTGCAATGAGGCAGGAATAAAGGTGTCAGTGTGATAATCCCTTGCTCCATGTAGGAGGTCCTCATTAGCACCCCATTCTCTTCTCTGCCCCAGGCACTCAAATGTTCTTAAGAGTTTGGAGAAATTGAGAGTAGCTTCTCCCCACTGAAGGTAGGAAACTTACTATTGGTCAGTAAGTCGATCAACAGTACCCAATCTGTTTGGCAGCTCATCTGACAATACTAAGATGTAGCCTCATTTCAGGGATGTTGCTCTCTGTATTGTACACATTCAAAGTTTTAAGCAAAGAGTAGCAGAAGCAAAATGGAAGAAATGTAGCACTGTAGCAAGTTTATTGATGACCTGCTATGTATTACGGGAGGGGATACAGTAGTGCAAAAGGCAAGAAAAAACTGAGTCAGGTGAGTAAAATATATAGTAGGTCAGATTGTAATGAATGAGAAAAAATAAAGTTGGGATGGGGTGCTACGGTCTAAATGTCTGTATCTTACCAAAATTCACGGTGACACGCTCACCCCCAGTGTGACAGTGGGTGGAGATGGAACTTCTGGGAGGTGCTTAGGTCATGAGGCTGAGTGAGCCCTTATGAATGGGATTAGTGCTCTCTAAAAGAGGCCCCAGAGAAAACTCTCACCCCTTTCAGTGTGAGGTTATAGTGAAAAGACGGTCATCTACAAACCAGAAAGCAGGCCCTCACCACACACAGAATCTGCCCATACCTTGATCTTGGACTTCCAGCCTCCAGAAGTGTCAGAAATAAATTTCTGTTGTTTATAAGCTATCAGTGTATGGTATTTTGTTATAGCAACCTGAACGAACTCAGACATAGGGCAATATAAAATATCAGGGGTTAAGAGGGGGTTAAAATGGGTGCCAGGGAAGGGCCAAAAAACCAGTGAAAGTATTTTGAAAAAGAAGCATAAAGTACTGTGTAATTTATTTCATATCTGGAAATATTTCCTTTAGTTAGAAAATTGTATATAATTAATCCATATTTAAGATAGGAAGTAAATATATTTAAACAGCAATATTATTACAGAACTGTAAAACCAAGGTCAAGTATTGTCTCCCTAAAGAATGAGATTATTTGGGCACACAGCAGCTCAGAAAGGACACTGCTGAGATTTATCTAAATATACTGACTGTGAAAAACAATGAAGTAATACAATGCATCTTCCAAAAAAAGGCTTTTTAAGTAATGAAATTCCTCTTTTGCAATTACATGAACTAGAATTCTATTCATCTTTTATATTCTTACCTCATATTTGATCTTTGTCAACTCAGGTCTAATGAGCAAGATGGAATTTTGTATTTTGGAAATAAAATGGCTTAAATAATGGTCCAAAAAATTTCTATGTTGATATTCACATCAATGTTATAAAGGAGCAGTATGGTCAAAAGAAAAGCTTACAAGCTCATGAATAAGCTACTCATTAGAATCACCAATTATTTGATATTACTTGATAGTGATACTCCATACCACCATGAAGACAGCTAGTAGCAAAAACAAGAAGACCAATATCCCATAATATAGAAGATTCAATTTAAACTCATTTTAAAATTCTTTCAGAAATTTTTAAGACATACAACTTTAAAGAATAACACCAGTTCTCTTATAATGCATTCTCCATAACATTTTTTTCTTAGCAAGAACAGGAAAGAGACCAAACTATACACAAAATAAACAAAATAGAAATTGATTTTTCTAAAGTGTAAATGAAAATCTAATAGGAAGAAACTATACATTACACCATAAGGTAGCTTAGCTTTGGTGTTACCATTTCAAAAGGCCTTGCTCTATCATCAAAATGATAATTTTGAGGTTCACAAAGTTAATATCCAGTTCACTGGAAATTTCTTTGTAAAAGGAAAACGGTCACAAAATAAACATTCAAAGCTTTCTGCTGTCGTACTTTTTTCTTTTCCCTTATTGGCCACTCAATCCTGAGGGAGGGATTGCTTACTTTTCATTTCTGTGGATGACCTTACCCTAAGACATTTTCAAGGCTCAGTTCCTTAACATTATCAAAGAACGTTCTCCTTAAGTATGTTAAATGCTGTTTTAGAATTATCTGTTTCACGGATCCTCAGACATCTAGCAAGTCATTTCTTCCTGATGGTAGTCCCAAACACATTTATTACCAAGAGAGTAAGTCAGGCCCTGTGCTAGGCCAGCACAATGCATGAAGAGATCACAGTCCCATAACGGGACGTGAAAACAATTTCAGCAACGTGAATGGACCCATAATAGAGAAATGCATAAGTTATTTCAGGGGCAGAGCAAATACCAACCTCTGCCTGAGAAGGTTGACAGATTGACTCTTTTCTAAAAAATGATATATACAATTCCACCCTTTTATAGCTTAAAACTCTTTCTCTGGAGTCATCATTTTTCTGTATCGCCTTCATCGGTCAAGAAAGCACCTGCCCCGATCGCAAACCCCCAATAAGCAAACCTTGTGGCTTCGGACTTGCGGTCGCGGGTTTCGCTGGCGTTTTCCCATTTATTCCCTGAGCCTCTTCATCAGATACATTCTGATCAACCAGCCTGGTTGTGCTGGTTGTGGGACAAAGCGGAACGACAGTGACCTCTGGACAGATACTGCTGCCTGTGAGAGTTCAAAAACAAAGGACAGGTAAGAACGGAGGCAGAGCACAACTCTGTTTTGTGAGTTATGTTTCTCCTGACCCCATAAAACAAAAACAGTCATAGTTACAAGACGAAGCATGGAAATACATTTCCCATGTGGGCTGGCCTCGACAAAGGGTTTTCCTGGGAAAGAGCTCGTTCCATGTGCCTTAGGAACCCTATAATGCATGCTGACAGAAGACTGCCACACACCCTGCTCCCTTCCTAGCAGGGCCACTAAAAGGGCAGAACACAGCTGCTGCAATGTAGGCGAAGGAGAGGACAGGAGGCCCCCGCACTAATCCGTTAAAAGCGTTCCTTTCCAGTGTCCAGTCAGTCGCCAGTCACCCAGCAACTCAAAAGAACAAAGCAGGAAAGCACCACCGTGACAGCTGACCTAAAGACTCTAGAAGAATGGCTCTGTTAGAAAAGTACAAACACGCACGGGCGCCTGCGTGCGCACACACAACCTCTCCCCCACTAGCTTACTCAGTCTGCACATCAACATCCATGACATAAGCTAGTGGTGATCCCGGTTTTCCAAAGAAAGAATCATAAGCTTGTAGGCATAACACAGTCACGTTTGTTTAGAACTCAAAACCCCAAAATATTCTCTAAAACAACACTGAAAAACGTCATGAGACACAGATGGGAAAAGATTAAATTTTCTGTTCAATTTCGAATATAAGAAGTTATATGTTGAGTTTTGGAGACTTTCTAGAGTCATAAGTCAGAGGCTTTTTAGAACCATAAGTCAGTATTTTCTCTTTAGGATGCATATTAAATTTCCTTCTCTTTTGGTTGACCTGGTGACATTAACAATACTGGATTCGGCTTAAGAGAAAATAAAATTTCCACCAGGAAGTTCACTGTAACTGAATCAAAGTATGCAATTTAAGGAACTATCATTTGGTTAACAAAGACTTTCATTTTTATAGACTCCAAATATTTAAGAGAGAACTATTAAGAGATTTTTTAAAAAGCTTTATTATTCAAAACAAGGAAAGTTAATTTAAAAAAACCCAATCAACTTTCTATTGAGTCAAAAAATTCCCTCTAATCCAGTTGATTATTAAACAGTATTGACTAAAAACCACACTACTGCTTTATTTTCGGTGCTCCCCTCAAAATTTATCTTGTTAAAACAGACTTTAGAAAACATTAACAGTGATAAGTATTGTGTGAGAAGTTATTTGAGAGCCAGTGCTAAAACAGAAATTAAATGGGTTTTCCTCAGACACCCTTCTGCTAAATTGGCATACCTACCAGCTGGATTAAGCATTGTTTAGCAAAATGTAACAAAGGTCCACAAACCAAGAGTTATGGAAAATTATTTCACAAAATATTAAACTTATAAAGAAATAAAAGTTCAACTCTTTAATTGTATGCGCTTATTTACCTTCTTAGACAAACTGTGTGAGGAAGGCAGAGTACATCCCTAAAATCCAGTGTATCATGTAACCACTTAGCTTTTTATGGGGATTTGGATGTTTTTTCCACAGTGATCCCAAGAATGGCTTAGTGTCATAAAAGCCACCTGCTAGGGTCTAGTGAAGGATGGCTTTGGGGCAGAAAAGTAAAGCATCATAACTCAATTGCAAACCAAAGGAAGAAACTGTAACATAATCGTAAAATGAAATCAAGAATGCAGATTTAGCATCAGTTTACAAGGGAAAGCAGCAATAAAACAATAAAGAGAGCGGTTAATGGGTTAAATGAGAAAACAAATTAAGTTGAACCTTTAAAAAATAAATCACCACTGTTACATATTAAATTATGAAACAAGTTTAATAATTAGTCTATTTAGAGAAAAAAACATGTCTTACATAAATATTAGATTGAAATTGAAAACTATTTAGAAACTTAACTTCTAAATAGCAAACTTTCAGGGCAGGGTGGGTCTTACAAGTGTCATATTTATAGAGATGTCTTTCACAAATGTGACAGAATACCTGCAACAAGAGATCAACTATGCATCTAATTTCTTATAAATCCATCAAAGTCATGATTACAAATCTTTTGCCAGTGGAAACTTCATTTCAGATCATTGTTTAAAACAAGTCTCCAAACTTCAGCCACTATCACAAAAGCATGAAAACACTGTGAAGGACACAGAGAATATTTACATTTTTAAAGGGTTGTTTGAAAAAACAAAAAAAGCAACACAAATATACAGCAGAGATCATTTGCGGCTGCAAGCCCAAAAATATTTACTCTTTGGTCCTTTACAGGAAAAGTCCTGCTGGCCACTGGTACAGGTCAAACATATCATGGCAAAAGAAATTTGTCTAAAGGAAGCACTATTCCATTAAACACTTCATCTGCTAACATCTTGGATACTAGCAATAAAAAGTAAATCTTTTTGCCTGTTTATGACTGACTCAGCCTACTCATATTAGGAAATAGTCCTTATTTGGGTGTCAGTTGCATAACAGGGAATTGAAACCAAAATTGTAATCAGTCTACCAACTCAAGAAATTTTACATTAACTACAGAGGCTGTTAGATTCCAAATTATCAAGAACCAATAAGAGTGACTGACAGTAATAAACAGTTATCTCAGGCACAGATGTAACTAATTACAGTATGTTAGCTTGGGCGGGGGAGGTGTTCCATTTAAATACTATCTCCTCTTGAGGACTGGTAATCTTTGTAGCCCTTGGCACTACTCATTTTGCACTCTGGTTTTGGGTTACTCACTTATGCTTGCTGGGTCATATATTCTGCAGGAAATACCTAGACATAGGCTAACCACAGACATTCTCAATCATCCCGATCTTTGGCTGCATAAGGCTCCCTTTTCCAACTGGGGAGGTTGTTAATATGGCTTAACTTTACCTGTCCTTTTTGCATTTCAGTAATCATGTATTATGTCCTGACCGGTTAGGGTAACTTTGGACTACTATTAATATTTACAGAACCGTTTTGGGCTGTCGTATTTTACCAAAACATTATTGAATGGCTCTTTCACATTTTAAGGTTGGCCTCTCTCTTTGGCCATGCATTCCAAAAGAAAGTCCACTCAGTTCTCTGATTCTTCAGGCCTGACCTCTTGTCACCAGTGTCTATGACCTCAGATCACATCGTTATGGTCTTCCTTACGTCCCTGGTTATACTGCCTCATTTGTCCACACATTTCTCCCAACTGCACCAATATCTAGCCCAGAAGATCTAGATGGACTCCACCCCCTGGGACAAGTCTTGGATTTAAGACAGCAGAAGTAGTTTTCTAGGGAAGATGATCTTTTTGGGTATACATTGTCCAGAAGGATAAACATACTTTAAGTAAACCAAAACAAAAGCCACTCTACTTTGAAATAACGTTAGATTTAGAGGAGTTGTACCCAAATTCCCCTAATGTTAGCATCTCATATAACCATGGTATATTTATCAAAACATTGGTACAATACTATAGACTTCATTCAGATTTCATGAATTTTTCCACTAACATCCTTTTTCTGTTCAATCCAGGATATCAAGTTGCACTTAGTTATCACTGTCTCCTTAGTTACTCCAATCTGTGAGAGTTACTTAGACTTCACTTGACTTATATGACTTTGGAACTTTTGAAAAATACCGGTCAAGTATTTTGTATAGTATCTCTCAAATTGGGTTTCTCTGTTATTTTCTCATTATTGGACTGGGGTTATGGATTTGGGAGAATATCACAGAGGCAATGCACCCATCTCACTTCATTATATCACTGCATGACAGCAACATGATTATCATGTGATGTTAACCTTGGTCACTTGGTAAGGTGGTGTCTGCCAGGTTTCTTCGCTGTAAAACATTCCAATTATATAAGACATTTTGCAATAGACTTTTCCTATCGTAACTTCAAAAAACTCCATTTGTCCCATAGATTGCAAATCATATCTCGCAGGTGCTAGCTAAAATACCTAGATTAAGAAATCAACTGCATTTAAAAAAAAATTCTAGAGCTTAATAAATTTTCCAGAAATACAATAATCAAATCACAAGGGATCTTATTAAAAATCATTAAGATGGTCTATTTTATGTTATGTATTTTTTACAATTAAAATTTTAAAAAAATTTTAAACATATCTCTTGTTTAAGGAAGAAAAAAAAAATCAAAAAATATGAAGTTGTTCTTATCGCTGATGGCAAGAAATCATGTCAACAAGCTCTTTAAAGTTGAAGTGCCGCTGGGCTTAGTGCTTGATTCTCTTCTCTCCCCACCTGCACTCACACTTCCTTGATGATCTCTGCCAGTTTCATGCCTCCTACACACCTAGATTCATTCCTACACTTACCATCTCCGCTGCAGAGCTCTTACCTAAACTCCAGATGTATACATTCAACCACCTACGCACACCTTAGGAGTCATCTCACAACCAACAGACCCAAATCTGAACCCCTGGTCTCTCCACTCTCACCCAAAACCAACTGCCTTCAAGTTTTCTCCATCTCAGTTAATGGCAACTCCATCTATGCTTAGGCCAACACCTTGGAAGCCCCCAGAAGTTCTCTCTTTTTCTCTCACACTCCACATCCTATCCATCGGGAAATCTGTTGGCTTTACCTGCAAAATAGTTCCAATTTCGACCATCTTATCACCACGTCCAGTGCTATTAAATAATATTCTGGCCCAAACTATCATCATCCATAACTGGATTACAGCAAGGCTCTCTACCTGGTCTTCCTGCTCCTTCCCTTGTCCCCAGTACAGTCCATATTTTCAAACCAGGACCAAGGAGATTCTTTTAAAACACAAATAAGATCCTGTGTTTAAAATTCCCCGAGGGGACGGGGCGCGGTGGCTCTTGCCTGTAAATCCCAGTGCTTTGCGAAGCTAAGACAGGAGGATTGCTTGAAGCCAGGAGCTCAAGACCAGCCTGGACAAGTAGTGAGACCCCATCTCTACAAAAAAATTAAAAAACATTAGCCGGGCATGGTGGCACATACCTATAGTCCCAGGTACTTAGGAGGCTGAGGTGGGAGGATGGCTCAAGCCCAGGAGTTTGAGGTTACAGTGATCTATGATTGCATCACTGCACTCTAGACTGGGTGACAGAGCAAGACCCTGTATCTTAAAAACAAATAATAAAATAAAAAAATTCTCCAATGGCTCCATATGTTACTGAGAGTAAAATTTCAAGGCCTTACAGTGATTTGCAGGCTGTACATGATCCAGCCTTTGTCCCAGCCTTTGTCCCAGTATCACTCTGACCTTATCACCTACTTATCACTCCTTCTTCATTCTACTGCAGTCATGGCTCCCTGTTGTCATCAAACAGGCCAAGCCCCCTTAGGGCCTTTGGTCTAGCTGTTCTCGGCTTGAATGCTTTTCCCCCAGATTATTCAAATATTGGCTCAGATTGCATCTTGTCAACATGGACTACACAGACCACCCTATTTAGTATAATTGCTATTCCTACCACGCTTTGCAGTTTATTTTTTTCCATAGCATTCAGCATCTTCTACCAAAGTACATTAATTATTTTGTCTACTTTCTCTTTTCCCTGGTTAGAAAGTAACTCCGGGGAGACAGCAATCCTTGTTCTAACATGTCCTAGAAACATCACCTGTCACATGCTTAATATCTATTTGTTGAATAAATGAATTCTAGAGAAATGTTTTCTGAATTCCGACTATAAGGAAATACATAGTTTAGAGCCCAATCTATACAAACTTTTAACTATTTCCATTTTTATCTAAAATCTGAAATATTCAAGGTTATTTCTATATAAATCCTAAATATTCAGGAGAAAGTAAAAAGGTTTGTACTCAAATAACTTTCCTTACATCTTCTAAACATCTGGAATTGTGGAACTATCCATATGTCAGTCTTGAGGAAAACAGCAGCAGCAAAAAACATTCAGCAACTGAATGTTTCAGTTTATTATAACCTGTAACTGTATTTACATTTACTAGAATCACTAAATAAAATGCACCACTAAATAAAATGCACTAGAATCACTAAATAAAATGCACCAGGGAACTGTATAAAGGCTGCTAATACTTTATACATATCACTCTGTGCTACCTAATGTTCAAGAATGTTATATTGTAGGATAAAGCAAATAGCTTGACATCTTTAGAGTTCAACAGCAATATGAACTCAAAATAAGCCTTGAAGGTAGATAATTACAGATATTCAATATTTCTAAAGATCTCCCGGTTGGAAGAGCATAAATAAGTGTAAGAGGCAACCTTTACTATTGTACCATTCTTAAGTATACACAATGATGTGTGTATGCAATTGAGGTAAAAATGTCCAGCCTTTGAAAACAAAAATAATTTTTAAAAACAGTGATCATTTTTAGAATATTCATTTTATTTTCCAAAAAGCATATTCCATAATTATTTACTTGATTGATTGCTATCCCGGAGGGGTGAAAAGGAATACTATTGTTTGTGGCCACTGAAAAGTTACAATTCTGTTAAAGTATCTGAAACACATCGGCTATGCTAGTCCTAATTCCAATTTTGAGCAGGCACTAGTAGCTGTTATGTAGCAGATGGCCTGTCACTACAATTTAAATGTGGGCACTGTGCATCTGAATCCTAGCTCCACCACTCGCTAGGTGACCATTTGGTGTTAAATGTTGTGCATCCCTGCACAGAAGGGTTACAAGTGCACACTCTGTGATGACTCCTGCATTGGGGCTGGTCAGTGTGCTCTGCTGTAACCTTAACATGCTGTTTTCTTAGGTACAGACCAAACTTATCACTGCATCAGGAAGGGAACTGGAGGGAGCTCTCTCACACCCCAAGCACGCACTGATGGAAGTTCCCCTTTTGGCTGTGTTCTACTAAGAATGTTGGTCAAGATTACAGAAAGCGCTGGCTATTTAAGGCACACCAATTATTACTTTGTGTCTACAGCTATGACCAAAGCGGAAGGTGGGAGTGCAGAGAAACCACAATCAATTACATATGTTTCTTTCTGCCTGCTTGCAAAAGGCAATGCTAGTTGACACCATCTTGAGCCAGAGGAAGTTCATAGGCTGCTGTGCTTTATCTGAAAATTGTTTCCAATTCATCTTAACACCCAATCTTGGTCCCCTCTTTTATTGGTAAGCATAACTGCATAGAGGAGACTGGGCCATAAATGTATTAAAACACCCTGTGTTACTGTAGTGCTGGTGGTAGGAAGTTGTCCATCCATACAGTCACATAAATTCTGAATTTGAAAACAGTCACATTTTCTGCCAGAGCCTAAGATTCCTAACAGTTTTGAGCTTTGATATTAATGAATATACCATGAAGATTTTTAAGTATGTCATTATTCAGCTGGGCCAGAAAATTATGTCAGATTTTCCCCATATGATCATCTGTATCAAAAGGCAACTCAGGTGCCACATACATGCACACACCTAGGTGGCTTCCCTTGGTCCCTAGAGGCAGGACATTTAGCTATGTGAATGTCAATTGTACTACTGTAGATTATTAAGCACTAAATAGACTTTTACAGCAATTTAAACAGTCTTCAAGCCACCCCTGTCATACAACTATCATTTTCCTGGGGTCAAATCCTGCTAGGGATCAGCTGGGTCAGTTAGTCAATCAGCTGGGTGACTGACTGACTTTCTCCATACTTTCTTCATCTGTAAATGAGAATTCATAGGTTCCCTAACAGTACCCACCACAGAAGGCTGTTGTGAGGATAACACTAATTCAAGTATTAAGACAGTAGCTGGCACACAGGAAAACCTGTATAACTATTTACTATTATTACTGCTTGTATAAGACTCACTGCTGCATGATGCCAGGTGGTGATCAGGCCACCAGATCCTTAGTCTCTGCTCCTCCAGCCTTTTGAGACTCCTACCTCCTTCAACGCCTGTGCCATCTGCTTCTATGTGCCCCCACTACTGCCCGAGGTGTATTTTCCTAGCACCCAGCCCTCGCTCATGCTACTGCTCAGCACCTGCCGTTTGCCTCAGTGACCAATCCCTCCGCTGCTCTCTGAGATTACAAATAGACCATTATGAAGAAATACTGTCAAAATCATGACTTTTGGCCGGGCGCGGTGGCTCACGCCTGTAATCCTAGCACTCTGGGAGACCGAGGCGGGTGGATCGCTCGAGGTCAGGAGTTCGAGACCAGCCCGAGCAAGAGTGAGACCCCGTCTCTACTAAAAATAGAAAGAAATTATCTGGCCAACTAAAAAAAAAAAAAAAAAATATATATATATATATATATATATATATACACACACACACACAAAGTTAGCCGGGTATGGTGGCACATGCCTGTAGTCCCAGCTACTCGGGAGGCTGAGGCAGTAGGATCGATTAAGCCCAGGAGTTTGAGGTTGCTGTGAGCTAGGCTGATGCCACGGCACTCACTCTAGCCCGGGCAACAAAGCAAGACTGTGTCTCAAAAAAAAATAAATAAATAAATCATGACTTTTTCACAAACTAATACAATAATGAATTATTCACAAGTGTACAGACCTTGTACGTCAAGCACAAATCTCTTATTCAATAAAAATGATAACAGCATTAGTAAAGAAAAAATGATGTCTGACAATTGATAGAGAGTAGAATTTACCGCAGATAATTCACGTCCCCGGTGATTTAATCATTATTCTCCACATTATCATCTTCACAGTATTGCATTATTGTAAGTGTGTGCTCTGGATTCCATAAACTTTTTTCCTTTTTCCTCTGTTTGACATTTCTGCATTTGCTACTATCACAATTGCTAGTTTTTGATAATAAATCATTTTCTGAAAAGTATGTTTAAGTGCCTATGACCACTTTAAAAAATGTCTTTTGTAGAAATTTGGATGGAACTGGAGACCATTATCCTAAGTGAAGCATCTCAGGAATGGAAAAACAAACACCCACATGTTCTCTCTAATAGCTGGGAGCTAACTGATGGGCACACACAGGCACAAAGATGTAAAGGTCACTGGAAATCAAAAAGGGGGTAGGGGTAAAAACCGACCTGTCAGGTACAATGGATACCATTCAGGTGACAGGCACACTAAAAGCCCTGACTTAAGCATTATAAAAGGTATCCATGTAACAAAAACATTTGTACCTCCTTAATATTTTGACATAAAACCTCGATATTTAATTTTAGATCTCATCTTTTTGGCTCCAAAGTACAAACTGTAAACATTGAGAATATCCAATGATCAACAGCAAAAAGAGTCACAAAACCTATCAAGCTGCTTCTTTGTTTCATTCTTTTTCTTTTTCTCCTTAATTAAATGTACTGAGTGATAACTCCCTAATTAAAAGTGCCAGGTACTCGGCTAATTACTAGGGACAGAAAGACAAATAAGACATTATCCCTACCCACCCTCAAGTAATTCATGGTTAAGGAGGAAAGAGACATGTCCAATTCCATAAGCATCTGGAACACCCGCCTCCCCACCCCCACCCGTCCCATACTCAGTTGACTGTGGCTAGGAGGCAACCGCGCCAGCCCAGGCACAGGACGAGAAGAACCTGAGCTCTGGCGTGCACAGGGTGCAGAGAAGAGGAAAGGTGCTGAGGAGAAAATCGAGAGGGGACTGGTTGTAGAAGGCAGGGACAGAAGGAGCAAAGGATGATGCTTACGTAGGCTCCCTGCTAGCACGACAGGGAAGCAGTGCCTTTCAAGAACGCAAGAATACAATTTCATGTGTGATGATTTCGCCAGCCTGTGTGACTGTCTAGGAGGCACAGTCTGTCCTAACATTCATTAGGTTCGGCCATCCCTAAACACTCCATGTGCCCTTATTTTTCAATCTCACTGTTAAAGTTTTTAGATATATTCCCTTCAGTACTTTCTTTTAAAAACCATTTTTATTTGTATTTTCAGTGGGGGAGAGGCCTATTTGCCTGATTCTGGGCCAAGTATACAAAGGCTCTGACTCTTCATTATTTTTTGTTGTTTTTAGTCTAATTATGGGCTAAATCACTTGTCCTTCTTCCTCTAAAAGGGCTGATTTCCTTAATTCTGTTAATAGCAGCAACAAAAATAATCCAAATGACCATGATTGAAAGAGGGGAAAAAAGCACTTGATGAGAGTCTAGAGAACTTTTCTGGGTGTGTGCTGCCAGTTCCTTCAGAACTCAACCGGGTTAAGAACAGTTCTTCAAAGCGCTCAGGCAAAAAAGTCACAGCAATATTCATAGCACATGCCACATGTTATGTTCTGTAAAATGCTACTCTCACAACAGCATTCCTCACCTCCCCCCCCCCCCAATCCCTGGGCATACCAGGATTCTCTGTGAAATATTGGTGACCCGTCAAATTCTATAGCTTCACATTTCATACTCATAATACCAGTGGGCATATTAGAGGCTCTGACAAGCTCTGCAATAGAAAAACCTGTTTAACTTTGAACCCAATGTTTGTCCAGGAAACCTTTCCACACAGAGCTAGTGCGTCTTGGAACACGTTTTGGAAAAAGCTGCCCTAGGGACTCCTTCCCATGTTCCTGATGCTATGCCTTGGCTATTTCCCATACTTTCCCATTTCCATTACTGGCACCTGCTCCTGACTTCCCGGTAATCATCTTGATCTTGACTGCCTTTGTGACCCTGACTTTGAAATGACGAACCGAAACTTCAACCTGCTCGTAGCCTTTGGACCTGACCCCACATGCTCCGAGCTTTGTGGCTGCACAGTCCCACAAAGGCAGCCCTAGGACGGGACCCAGGGCTCTGTGCATGGAGACTAAAACTAGAATAGCCCTCAGCCTAAACATTCTGACTAAATCGCCTTCTGTAATTCTACCAGTCTGTTTTCTCTCTCTTTTTTTTTTGAGAGAGTCTCACTCTGTTGCCCAGGCTAGAGTGCCGTGGCATCAGCCTCGCTCACAGCAACCTCAAACTCCTGGGCTCAAGCAACCCTCCTGCCTCGGCCTCCCGAGTAGCTGGGACTACAGGCATGCGCCACCATGCCCAGCTAATTTTTTATATATATATATATATATTTTTTTTTTTTTAGTTGTCCACATAATTTCTTTCTATTTTTTAGTAGAGACGGGGTCTCACTCTTGCTCAGGCTGGTCCCGAACTTCTGAGCTCAAACAATCCACCTACCTCAGCCTCCCAGAGTGCTAGGCATGAGCCACCGCACCTGCCCCTGCTTTCTCTTCATTCTCCACCTCCCTCAGGCCTCTCACCCGCAAATTCCCCCAACCGAACAGACCTGGAGGTACACAACTTAGTAATCATAGGAAATCTTCAAAGGAACTTTTTCTTTCCTTTACATGGATATAAAATAAATCTGCATGTCGCTTTAAATACAAGATGTAAAGTATTTCAATAATCAACAATACAGAGATTAGGAATATGTAAATGCAGAATGGATGCAGTTTTATTTCATTGAGACAAGTATAACAAGACCTCAATATAAAAGAACATCACTGGCCTTACATTCTAAGTAATGAACAGATGTACTGTTCCTTTACTTTGTTACCTCCTATGGGTTTAAACTCCAAGAACAAGACTTGACATCAGGGCTTTTGATTCCAAGGTCACTCCTCTTTCCACTACAACCAATGGCCCTGTTGTCAGGTCAATATGTGTTTTGCATTAGAAATGTGTTCAGGATTTGGAGCTGTATTTGTAGTATTTTGGGGCTATGAGGACCCATCAGTACTTGTTCGATTACACCAAAGACTACTTGCCATGTATAAGTACTACAGTGATTTTAAATCCAAAGGAATTGAAATACGTATTATTTTGAGAAGTATTCACAGAAATTATTAAGGATATCCTAGTGTATCACAAAACTGAGTTTAAGAAATTCTTTGAGATTTTAAATGAAGTCTTAGGATCTGTTCTAAGAAATTAAGATAATAATGACTGTCCATGGAGCGAATTCAGATCTTTAATTCACTTTAAGAATGCTACCAAAACCCAGCAATTACAATCTGCTATAGACTTCGAGCATTTCCTCTCCATAGGAGTATGTTCCAACTAATTCCCCTACTGGGAGGGTTAGAAGCTGTAGAAAAAAAGGTTAAGAGTTGTATGTACGCATTAGTTCAACAGGCATTCATGTGATACCTTGCAATAGAGGGTACTGGAGCAGGTAAGTGACAAGGCATGCAGTGGGATCAGTAAGATCCTCAACCTACTCTCAAAGAATCAACTCTCCAGTAGGAATATCAAAACACCCCTCTATCAGGATCTGTAATCTACTGGTCACATGTCCAATCCAGCCCTTCCACTTGTTTTTGTCAATAAAATTTTACTGGAACAAGGCCACATGCATTCATTTACGTATTGTGTATGATGCTTTCCACTACACTGGTAGAGTTCAGTAGCTGCAATGAAGACCACATGGCCTACAAAGCCTAAAACATTTACAACCCGATCCTTTAAAGAGAAAGTTAACAGAGCCTGACCTAAATAAGCAAAGCGACTAACTATGAATTAATGCTGTAATTTTCCAGTCTTGGTTCTGTCCCCAGCTAGTGGTATGACCTTGAGCAAGTAAAACCTGTAGGTTTTGGGGAACTCATTAGCACATCATGGCACAGTTGATCTAGTACATCTTGGCTTAGAACCCACTTCGGGATGTATTTAGTAAATGAACACTATTATTTGGTATAATTTTTAGTTTCTTATTGTTCTAAACCTTGCTTGCCTAGCATGCTATTAATATTATTATGTCAGTTGCCTAACTAATATTCTAAGCAAAAATTACCTTCTCCAGCTATCTGCTGCATGTGAACCAGTACACCAGAAGTGGTTAGCCACATCTAAAATCATTCTTCTTGATCAGTGGTTCTCAACCATAACTACAGTTAAAATCACCTGTGGAAGGAACCTTAAAGATGAGACCTGCAATACCTGGGCTGTACCCCAAACCACCTAAGTCAGAAACTCTGGGTGGCAGGACCCAGGCATCAGGGTAGTTTAAAGCTTCCCAAGTGACTCCAATGTGCAGGCCAAGTTGAGAACCACCATTCTTGGTGTTATGAAAACAGACTTGGATCAAATTGGTATTTGCAGTGGAGCCTGTATGAAATGAATACCATAATTTTGAGCTCTTAAGATAAAGTTCCACCAAAATTATAAAATGAGGACATCATGAAGACTTACCAATTTTAATCAAAATTATTTAGGCTCATAGCACCTTACATGCCAAGTATGAGGCCCTCTTCACAGGTGAGAGTAAGCTGATCTGACCTTAGAATCCATTTGTGATATAATACATTTTTTATTTTTGTCTCTGGTTTCTGATAAAAAGCAGCTCCCAAACCCCAATAATTTCCTAAGTGATGGGGGTACTAGGAGCATCTTTTGTTGTTAACAAACAGCTCCTAAAATGCTTGGAATTTCCTGGGTGACAGGACCTTCTTTTGTTCTAATGAGGTGACTCTTGGTGCAACCCGAGGTAGCTTCAGGATGGGGCTGGTTGCTAGAAAAACCAAGCCTAGAACCTTCAGTCCCACTTCCCCCAACCTCTGGGGAGGGAGAAGGGCTGGAGATTAATCATCAATCACACCTACATGATGAAACCTCTAAATGACAAGGATCAGGGAGCTTCCCAGTTGGTGAACACAAACTCATGCCAGCAGGGTAGCACACACTAACTCCATGGCACAGAAGCGCCCATGATCAGCAACCTTTTGGACCTCACCTTATGTATCTCCTCATCAGGCTGTTCATCTGTGCCCCTTATAAAATCCTTTATAATAAGCCTGGAAATGTAAGTAAAATGTTTTTCTGAGTTCTGTGAACCATTTTAGCAAATTATCAAACCCAAGGAGAGGGTCATGGAAAACCCTCAATTTACAGCCAGTCAGAATTACGGAATGCCCAGGACTTTCGACTGGCATCTGAAGTAGGGTCAGTCTTGTGGGATTGAGCACTTAACTTGTGAGATCTGATGCTCACTCCAGGTAGTTGATGCGGGAATTGAAATAAATTGTAGGATATCCAGTTGGTGTCCAGAGTTGGAGAACTGGTTGTCGGTGTGAGGAAAACACCCACATATTTGGTGTCAGAGCTGTTCTGTGGGTAAGAGATCATACCACCACTGAAAAAAATCCTAAACATCTCCTGGTTTATATGAAAAGCCACCAATTAGGAGCCTGGAGAATTCAAAAGAAGGAGATTATGGCCAATGGAAAGCATGTAAACCTCCACTATGGAAGGAGAAACTTCTGAAACGATGAAATTAAAATTTTTTATTGACTTCATAAAGTGTAGAAGAAATAAAAACAGATGTAGGAAAAGAACTTGAAGGGCAAAAGTAAGTTTTTTTTTTCTAAGCGTCATAGCCAACTCATTTATTCAAGATGTCTGGTTTATAAATTGACCAGAATCTTGGCTTTTCCCCTTCCCTCTGCCCACTGCCAAACTATTTTCCATTTATTCACAACAAATTTATCTACAGGTCCAGAGAGGAGAAGAAAATCAAACTGCTCAGTGTTTCCTAAGTTTTGACAAGGATGATGTTAAAACCAAATAAAATTGTTTTCAATTATCTCAATCACAAGTCACAAAAAAGGAACAAATGTTTCTCTTCACAAAAGGGAAAACACAGTCTTTTCACAGGCAAATCCTCCCTGACTCTGTTGATTTTCATTAATGTCATACTTGCTTTTCTGGTTTATTTTTCTGAACTCCATTGCTCTAAACCTGACTTCCAGCAGCTAAAACATCCCAGCCTAACACTGTTTCTGTAAACTAATGTCTGTGAGCTTCGTCTGCTTAAAATTACCTCAGCCACTGTCCTTCAACACAGTTTTGCTGTTACTGATGCTGGTCATTCATTTGTTCAACCTATAGTTTGCTTCCTGACAATGATGGGTAAAATGAACTCTACCAAGCAGGAAACACTCCTTGGGACCACCCAGTTCTACTTTAAATGCATCAATACTATCACTTGTAGTCCCAAGGTCAGGAACAGCCAGACCTGCTGTGAAACACAAGGCTATGTTTATGTGGGAAGTGCATTTTTTCCCTAGGAGAAAACAGGGTGGATTAGTAAAACTGGAGGTTGAAAGGTCAAAATTTTAACATTTATTTTACGACCGTGGGAAACTTACTTAACTTCCTCATAAATTAGAGACATATTCTGACTGCTTTAGTGACACCGCTCAGGCATAGGTCACAGGTAGGTAGACGCAGACCCAAAAATTATATTTGACTATTGGCAAATTTTACAAACACATCTCACAAATTAGATGGCTCTTTTAAAAAAGGGCTTGGTGGCACCCTCTGCTCTATCGCAACACTTTTTGATATTTTTTCTTTTAATATAAACATTAATATAAATCCCATTGTACTAAATATTTAATATTTAACATCTTACAAAGTTAGGTATTTGCTTTCTTTACTCCCCGCTGTGGAATCAGATCAGTAGGCCTCACACTTTTTTTCTAGACCAGGAGCACAATAGCATTGTGTGTTAAGCTTCTAACAGTAAGGGGGATTGTTTCAGTCATGCAAAACTTAAGAGCAAATACTGCATCTAGCTTATCCTTTATTTCCTATATTTTTTCTGGCTAACAGAAGGAGGAAGTCAGGAAGAAAAAAAATGAGCCAGTTCAAAGATATCCACTTTTCCAATTCTGAATTTTAAAATGACATTACTTAAGTCAAACTTGGCTATGTCTAACCCATTTTTTTGCATAAATAAAAAGTTTGTTATTCATTTAATAATGAAACTAACTACTACTGCCTTGCTTAAAATGCTTTAATGGAACAGCAAGGCCCCGGTAGGGGAAAAAACACCCTCTAATTTGCATAAAGGACCCTTCCTCTTCACCCTCAGATTTCAATATTAAGGGCTTAATATCCATGTACTCAGAACTGTGCACCCTTAATGCTCTGGTCACATTCCCGTCTTGTCCATTCCTGGAATGCATTATCCTCTTTTCATACATTCCCTTAGCTTAAGAGTCTTTCTTTAAACGCATTCATCAATATCTAGTTCCAATGCCACCTTGTGTGAGGAAATTTCCTTGAATCAACTCAAAAGTCTTTACTCATTTTCTATTCTCCAAACACCTATTCTGCACCTATATTATGACAATTGTCACCATCACTGCCTTTAGATGTACACCGGGGTGGCAAACTTAAACTTCCTTGAAGGCAGTGGTGTTAAAAATGTTTAGGGATTGAGTCTAGTGAATACAGTTTATTTCCTGTCCCTAAGCATATCTTGTTACCACTTGGTATCTAAATACTTAGTCAATTTTAGACTGAAGAGGTACTGAAAATATCTTCTTTGCTGGGTATTTTTATCACTATATTGCTATTCTAAATTAGCAACTCTGATGGAAATAAATCAAGAAAAATGTATGGGGCTAAAGGAGAAAAACATGATATTCCATAGAAACTGGTAATTTTACCAGTTCAATAGTCACTGGGGGCTTATATTTACAAAATAACAAAAATAATCATTTTCAAGCTTTACAAATTTCTTTTTTGCTACAGTCAAAATAGATTTCATATTTCTAACAAGCCACATGATCTATTAACATTATTGAGATCAAGTATATTATCATACAGCAAATAATATTTCATAAATTAACTGTTGGCTATAGATTTTCAAATAAAGGTTAACTTCCAATTATCCAGATAAATTTGGACAGAAACTGCAGGAAGTATAAATATACAAATCATGCTCACACTTTAGTTCATTTCTACCCCTTCACATCAAGCTTCAAAAGAACTATTAAGAGGAAAGGTTTCTATACTATTTTTTATTTAATGTTCATTCTTTTCCTGTCTTCCTCCTACAACGGTGTTTCAAAGAGTGAAATGACTTCACTCCAGGAAGAGAAAAAACACACAAAAAAATAAAGAGGTGGAAGTATATCCTTAATTAAGTACATTTTTAATAGCAAAACATACATCTTGCCACAATTTTCTCCATATAGACAATACCAAATTTCTTGGTTTCACACCCCAAACCTTCTCCCCTATCTCTTTCCTATCTTCCAACACATCTCGTTCATTCATCAGCCAAAACCATTTATAGGCCCCATCCACAGACTACAGTCTCACTAGCCCTTTCCCCACTTTCTCAGTTCTTTATCTTTATAGTTTTTTAGATCAACTTGGCCTCTGAGACGTCTAATGGAAGAAACTCATTTCTATATTATTTTTATTTTTGTAGAGATGGGGTCTCATTCTGTCACCTGGGCTAGAGCGCAGTGGTGAGATCACACCTCAATGCAACTTCCAACTCCTGAGCTCAAGCAATCCTCCTGCCTCAGTCTCCTGAGTAGCTGGGACTACAGGTACAAGCCATCATGCCCCGCTAATTTTTTTTTTAAGAGGGGGGCGTGTCTCACTATGTTGCCCAGGCTGGTCTTTAATTCCTGCCTCAGTCTCTGAGTTGCTGGGATTACAAGCATGAGTTGCCATGCCAGGCTGGAAAGAATTCATTATTCACATTCTGCTCAACAATGGAGACCGGAAGTTAGCCAGCGAGGATATTTACGCTTTAAAAGAGAATTGGGGGGAAGAAATGGAGAATACTATACATATTCATAATTTATTAACTTCACTTATATTCCTGCCCATTTCACCTTAAATTTCCTAACAGATTATGAATATATGCCAAAAATAATAAACGGGGGAAAATTTCCCAACAGAAAAGGGCATACGAATATTAGAAATGCATCCATCCAACAAATATTAACAAAGCACCCAGTATATATCAGTTACCTTTCGAGACCCTAGAGATACAGCAGTGAACACCACAACAAAAAAAGCACTAATATAACATGCTAAATGGTAAAAAATGCTGTGAAGAAGGTAAAGTGGAGTGAAAGAGAAAGTGAGCCATTGGCTGGGGGGCTGTTAGTATATCCTGCATCTGGGGAGGGCAAGGAGGGCTCACTGATAAGGTAACAGCCGAGCAGACAGGAAAGAAGTGAGGCATACAAGTATTTGGGGGGTTAGCATTTCAAGCCAAGTGTAAAACTGCAAAAATCTGTAAAACAAGAAGCATAGTTGATATGTTCAAAAAGAAACAAGGAAGACAACGTGAAGGGACTAGGGAGCATATTTGATGCTGAGGTCAGAGAGTCAATGGGGCAGGGGTAGGGGCCAGAGCAGGGCCTTGCACGTAACTGAAAGGACAGAGGCTTCTTCCTTTGAGAGACATGGAGATTCACTAAAGGACTGTGAACAGATAAGCGACAATTATCTCTCTTCTCTTTCTAACGGTGCACTGGGGTGTTAGAGGACAGACTCAGGAGGCAGGGGGTAGACAGGAGGTAGACAGGAGGCTCCTGGGACCAGCCAGAGGAAAGCTGGGTGCAACCTGAAGCAGGGTAAGAGCAGTGGAGACAACAGGACGTGGGCAGATTGACAGATCTTCAAGCAAGATTTGTTGACAGATTGAATGTAAGTGGAAAAAGATTCAGGACTAATGTTTCTGGCCTGAGCATAAGAAATAACAGCTGCTGCATAGGTGGTATAGGTGAGCATAGCTGCCTTCCAAGAAATACTGCTATATAATGACAAGGAGGAGATGGACCGCAAGGATAAAGTGGTTTTTTTCATTTAAAAATTTTTAAAAATCTTGTCTGTACTTAATCTCTAAGAGGGCGAAACGTTCATTTTTCTCAGGCTGGGTTTTAATTACCACCATGCAGAATGACCAACTTCCATGATCAACACTATTTTTCTTCTCATAGGTGTTTTCCTTCTGCCTGCTTTAACATATAACCAACCAACTAAAGACCCCGGGTCACATAGCAGGGGAACAAACATAGAATGACCTGATCTAGACCGAGCTTAATCAGTTCCGTGGTGGGGGATAAATCAGAGAACTTACCTAAGCTAGGGCAAAGACATTTAAAATCTACTTCAGCCAATACAAATTAGCCCCTTATTTTATAAAGAAAGGGCACCTGGAGTAAAGATGGTTATCAGAGGTGGATCAGGAAGGGGGCAGGGATGAATCAGTGTACAAACCACCTAAGAAAAGTCCTTTTTATTTTTGGAATAAATGAACTCAACTTTCCCCTGGTTTATTCCAGGAGCTTCCTATCTCCTCCTAAAGTCTATTCCAGTATCTAAGAAGAGTCGGTTAAGTTTAAATCTTAATCCTAGATTGCAATTTAAATTACATATAGGCTTGGATGTGTGTGTGTGCGCATTTTTCCTCCCAAAATATTAAGGGAGTACAAACACTTTGGTCACATAAAATGCCTTTGCACCACTAGAGTCAAAGCTACAAGTGCACCCATCCCCCAGAAAGCATGCATCGCACCCATTAGGTGTGAATTTACCCATCCCCTCCTCCTACCTGCCTGATCCCCTGGGTTGTATATTACATGAAGATCAAATCATCATCCCTCCAAAAAACTGCACAGTGAGTCATCCATCATACTCTATCGTATTTCATTTATTCATGTGAAAGGGTCTGCCTGCAAGCATAAGCTTTAAAAATAGAAGTTTTTACAGTCATTTAAAAAAGACAAAATTTACAAATCACATGTACACTAAATATGCATATTTAAAATATTTATTAAATGACTTACTAGCAATAAAAAGTACCCAGTAGTGTGAGCAGGAAGTGCTACATTACTGTCTCTTAAGTTTAAAAACCTTAAAAGGAACTTTGTAGTGGCCACTCTCTGCAGGGTGTTGTGCATTAAAACAGAAAACAAGAAACAACAATTTCTCCACATTTATCCACATTGACCTCTCAAGCTCCATCGTCTTCCAGTTCTAGCAGCATTTCTCTCTCCTGTTGAGAGCTACCTTCTCCCAACATCCCTGTTTAAAAATGGAATGCGAAGGGACAGAAGCTATTGCAGGAAAAAGAGAACTTGAAACTTCACTGAAGAAGAAAGAAAAATACTTCCCTTTTGCTGCATTTCTTCTTTAAAATTTTTCATATTTAATGTACGATGGTAAACTTTGGAGAGATCACACAAACCCTGAACTTTAGATAAGAAATAGTGGAACCTCTGCAAAGGAATCCAGGCTTCTGTCTAGATGGTCCTGGGAGTAGGGCCAGGCATGGCCTAGGCTGCTCAATCCTCTAGCAGCTACTAGAACTTGGGAACAGAGCCAGCCAGGGCTCCGCAGTGCAGGAGGGGCCTCCGCTCTCCCGCTGCAGCGCTAAGACCCACCCCACCCTCGGGCTTCCACACTCAGTGCCTGCCCTCCTGAGCCCAAGGAAAGAGAGAGACACCCGAAGAAAGAGAGAGAGACACCCGAAGAAAGAAAATATTGGTGACCACAGGGGTCTGCCAGTGGTAAATTTTAGTTCATCTTGTTTAGCAGTGCAGACATTCTTCGGGGAGGTTTATACCCATCAGAAACAATGGGAAAATAGCTAAACAAAATGAACCTATTTCAGCTATTAAAAATATTTTTAGCAGACATTTCCTGTCATGTGATTACATTTCTATCACACGGAAGAATTTTATTTCTATTTGAAAGATTTCTCATTAATATGCTCTCTAGAATATTTAAGGAAACCACAGTGGCTTAAATAGTACTACTGACGATTTTTAAAAACAAGCCCATGCCTATCTCTGCAACGTTATCTCAGATGGAAAAACAAGTAATACTCCCCCAACTTTGCCAAAACAAGGCTGGGATGGTGGGAATTTCTGTTTGTTTTAACAGAACAATGCCCCATGCAGTAGCACTAGAAAAATGATTAGTTGTAAACATTTCTTAACTTTGTTCACACCAGAAACAGAAGGAAAAGAGAAAACTTTTGCTTTCCCTCTTACATTCCTCCCCTCAATGACTGAATTTTCATACTTTACCAATGTTAGTAAAAATGAGCCAGAGAAATATATCAAACAATTTTGTGTTTGGTTAACACAGATGAAGCCTCCTGAGAGCCAGAAACTGTGGACAGTACGTATTTTAATCTCGAAATTCAAAAACAATGTCAACTTCATTCTTAACTTTAAAAGGAAACCAAACTCTGCCACTTTTGTGTCCCTCAGCATGCTGTATTATAAAGTGATCAACACTCTGAAAAAAACGGAGAAAGATCCACTAGAAAATGAAACCACTTACCTTGATTAGTGGACATGACTTCATATATACCGAAAATAGTCTACTCTGGCTTAGTAAGAAAATATTTGGCTTTAGGCTTTTAAAAGTTCATGTGATAAAAATCTCACTCCTAGCTTTAAAGCCTTGGGGAAACTGGAGATCACTCTGGAATCTGCCAGGAGCTCCGACCAGTGCACTGTGACTTCGGTGCATTCTTAGAACTTACAGCCCAAAGACAAACTCGTGCAAAACATGCCACGCCTCCCTGCAGGATGCGCTGCCGTGCACTGCACCCAGAATATGAGCATGGACAGAATTCTATTTATTACAGTAAAATAAACAACAATGAAGGCACGTGGGACCTTCAAATGCACTAGAAATACAGTTGGGAATAGGATGGTTTATAAATGAACTAATGCCTTAACTATTAGTAATGCTATAAAAAAGCTAACAGGAAAACAGTTTGTTTCCACTTTAACAGAGTTCCTGCCCTGGACCAAAGATGTTACAGATTCAGGATTCACAAGTTTAAGATGTTTAAAATCTTATTTTGAATGACCTTAAATGCCATTTTGCCATTTATGACTTTTCTCTTTGGCATAGATAGTCCATTGATTTCGGTGAATAAAAAGGACAGACTTAATAAATACGACAGATAAATTTCCTAAGGAAAACAAGTTTTATAGGTAATTTCATAATATTGCTTAATTAGTAAAAAAACATTTCTTGCTCATTTTTATGTATCTTTATAATTTTACATGATTTGATCAACACTTTGAAATTTTCTCATAGCCTTGGAAAATTAGAATTAAAATAGCTATAAAATCACAATGAGGGGCCAGGCGTGGTGGCTCATGCCTGTAATCCTAGCACTCTGGGAGGCCAAGGCGGGAGGATCACTCGAGGTCAGGAGTTCAAGACCCACCTGAGCAAGAGCGAGACCCTGTCTCTACTAAAAATAGAAACAAATGATCTGGACAGCTAAAAATATATATATATAGAAAAAAATTAGCAGGGCATGGTGGCACATGCCTGTAGTCCCAGCTACTCGGGAGGCTGAGGCAGAAGGATTGCTTAAGCCCAGGAGTTTGAGGTGACTCTGTCTCAAAAAAAAAAAAAATCACAATGAGGTATTAATAACAAACTATAGATAGACATCTCTCTCGCTGAGGAAAATCACCTCTCCAATTATTCCCTTCTCAGGGTGTCCAAATACAGTGATTCTTTATTGTCCCCAGGATCACCTAATGGCTTGTTAAGACACACATCGCTGGGTCCCATATCCAAAGTTGCATTCAACTGGTACACAGGAGGCCACAGAATTTGCCTTTCTAACTAGCTCCCAGGTGTTCCTGACCCTGATACTGGGCCTTAACTTCAGGAACCACACCTTGAGAATTGCTGGGAGGGAGCCTTGACTCACTCACTGAAGGCTTAGAGTGCTAACTCAGTTCTACCCCCGCCAGGAATCAGTGAATGTCACCGCAGGTGCACAATGCCAGGATGAGGCAGAGGGGTTTGTTCTTCTCCTTCAATACGTGTACACATTCACAAGGGACTCTTGGTAACTTCTATCTACACACTAGAAAATGTGCGTTATCAATCATTTTTAATAAAAATTATTAATAAAAAATGTATATAAGGCATGAATAAGCTTTATAACTAATCTAAAATAGAGAACTAAAACATGGAGAAAAGAAGTCAAAGAGGAAAAAAACCCGAATTGTCTTTTAGTCCTTTGCAAACTCCACCCATATGTTTTTCAATTTCACCATGGCAGGGAAACTGTTTAGATTTGATTCCAAGACCACTTAGCCTTGGCAAATTTCAGTAATGTAAAAACCAGAATGTTTCCCTGTCACAAATGCCCCAATGTCTGTCTGTGCTTCCTGAGCTTTGATAGCAATGTTTAAATTTATAATCTTAGGTTTGGTTGTCAAGCAAATACCTTTTCTTTTTTTTAATAGCTAACATTTCCCTTATGCCCGGTGCTATGTTAAGCACTTTCCATGCAGCATGGCATTAAATCCTCAGGGTAAGGTAATCATTTATCACCGTTTTACAGAGGAAAACCACTCTGTAAGGTAGTCATCATTTATCACCACTGTGTAGAAGAGAAAACTAGGTTTAAGAAGTTAAAAATCTTGGCCAGTCACACTAATAAAAGGATAACCATGAAGAAATTAAATTCACTTTTGTAAAACAAAGGAAGATATAATGGTGTACTAGTCACCCCTTACCTGTGGTTTCCCCATTTCTATAATTTCAGTTACTGTGGTCAACTTCAGTCTGAAAATATTATATACGATAAGGCATTTTGAGAAAGACTACGTTCACATAATTTTTATAATGTTACAGTACATTTTTATAATTGTTCTATTTTATTGTTATTAGTGTTAATCTCTTATTGTGCCTAATTTGTCATAAGTATGGATGTAAAGGAAAAAATATAGTATATATGGGGTTTGGTACTATCTATGGTTTCAGGCATCCACTGGGGGGCTTGGAACAAGTCCCTTGTGGATAAGGGTGGACGACTGTATTCACTTTTGAATCTTTACAGCTAAAAGCCAGACCCTAAAACATGGTTTACAGGAGGAAGTGATAATTAAAATAAAATATAACTATTATGATTGACTCTCAATTGTTCATGAGTGGATAATTTGCAATTATATGGAGGAACTACCACAAACTTAAAAGAAACTTCTAGGCTACCCAATAGTAGCCATGGCAGTTGGGAATACACTTAATATATGACCCAGCAATCCCAACTCCTAGGTACTTACCCAAGTGAAATGAATACTTACACTCAAATAAAAACCTGTACATGAATGTTTACA
>CM052440.1:61192899-61211141 GCA_028533085.1 Varecia variegata
CCAACTAAAAATATATATAGAAAAAATTAGCCGGGCATGGTGGCGCATGCCTGTAGTCCCAGCACTAGGGAGGCTGAGGCAGTAGGATCCTTAAGCCCAGGAGTTTGAGGTTGCTGTGAGCTAGGCTGACGACACGGCATTCTAGCCCGGGTAACAAAGCGAGACTCTGTCTCTCAAAAAAAAAAAAAAAAAAAAGTCTACATATATATGACATTCCGGAAAAGGCAAACCTATAGGGATAGCAAACAGATCCAAGGTTGCTGGGGTGGTGATATGGGAAATGACTGATTACAAAAGGGCATGACAGAACTTTGGAAGCTGAAGAGACTGTTCTGTAATTTCATTCTGGTAGTAGTTACATGACTGTACACATTTGTCGACACTCAGAATTGTAACCCCAAAAGGGTGAATTTTACTGTATGTAACTTATGCCTTCATTTTTAAAAATTTAGGAGCAAACAAAAGCAATTTCTTAAGAAAGCAAGAGGCAAGGAAGTTCACAGTTTGTCTTGGATGGTGTAAAGTCAAAACTAAATGGTTTCTGGTACAGCCATTGCCCTTCAATAGCAGAGATCATCACTGTTAATTGGATCCATTTTCTGTGATTTTTAAAATGTTGACGAATTTTTAAGAAGTGACCTAGTTAAATTCCTACGCAAAGTCCATTTGTGGAAGTTGAAGTTTATGAGAATATATTGAAAATGACCTTTTAAATAGATATGTTTAGACACCTTAGTTAATTTATTATTTGTCATAGCTATAAGTCATAGCTTGAAAAATACCTAAAATCCATGCTAACTAACTCCCAGCTATTCACGAAATACCTTGTGCTCTGAAGACTTACCAGCTGTCATCTGGCCCTTCACATCTCCTCTTTGCAGAGATGTTATTTTTGTACAAATTCCATTAAAAAGGAACTTAAACAGTTCTGCCAAATATTCACATGGTATTTCATGATTTTATTATATTAAACTTAAATTTCTTTTTATGAAAGTCTACCTACACTAGATTACCATTTTCAATGGAAATGATAGAAAAATCAAGATTTTTGTATGCAACCTGTGCTTCCTGAATTAAAATCTATAAACCTACAATGTTTAAAAATTAATGGAGGACTCAGCATTTTTATTTAAAGCTGACTAGCACATCATCTATCATATAATTGAAAACTTTCATGTATTAATGGCAAAGTTAGCTTTAATTCTTATTTACTAACAAGTATATTTTTGGCAATAATATAGCAGGAAGATTATACCCAATGAATGTTAGTAATTAACTAACTGTTCAGACAGAGCATGGAGCAGGAAAAAATAATAGAAGTACTTATGACTTTCAGCTATGAACTAAAGAGTGAAATCCTCAGACTGATTCTTCAGTGTTCCTTAATGGAGGCAATCCCCATTCTCACGGAATGAATCTAATCTGAATCCTAACCTATGTTACACTTGTTAGTATTCTAATAACAATCTAATAAAAACAAATGACACTTTGGTATTAAAACAATCCCCTCAATGGCTCAAAAATATTTTAAAAAAATAACCAATTGATGCATGATTTCCATTTTGCATGTCTGTGAGACTTCATGAAATGTGACCTGGAAATTCTGGAATGTATGCCAAGTAAATCCTGTTGCTTGAATATTTCTGTACCAAATTGTTTTTGCACGGATGTTCAAAGCAAACCTATTATGCCCGAACCTCTTTTTCTCTGATTAAAAAGTTAACAAAAATATTTTCTATTACCTCTAGTTACATGTTGAGTTAAAGTCAGTCACCAAGACACAGTACAGTAGTGGGCATTGTGTATCCAAAGATTCCATATTTGAGGAAGATACAACTAATCACAGATCAAAAATACTCAAAAAATAATAAAAAATACAACAATAAAATTTCAAATTTTAAAAACACAGCGTAACAACAATTTGTATTGTACTTACTGTATTAGGTTATTTCTTTTAATGAAATGTCACCCCACATTTATTAGATACTATAAGTAATCTAGAGATGAGTTGAAGTATACAGGAGGATTCACTTGAGTTACATGCAAATACTATGTCATTTTATAATATATACTTCAGGATCCACAGATTTTGTTAAGGACGGGGCAGGGGGTGGTTGTGGAACCAAATCCCATTTGATACAAAGGGATGACTATATATTGTTCAAAAGAATTTTTTTTTATCTCTAATGTCATCTGACCTTAATAATTCTCTTCCAATAAAAAAATATAATCCTAGAGAATAAAAACACTCTAACATAAATAATGAAACTGATCCATATATCCCAATTTACAGTCTGTCTGATCTTATCTATAAGGATTCCATGCATCACGCCCTCACTTCATATGTTCACATATACTCAGCTGTAAACAGACTTTTTTTCTGCTGATGAAATAGAATTTTTAATTTCAGACAAAATAAAGAACGACAAGTTAAACATGACAAACAGGAATTGTTTAAACTCACAAAACATCTCCCTTAGGAAGACGTGCAAATTTTTATGCATCTCATAACAGCAGTGAAACAAAAAACCAGCACCTATTAAAGGTACAGGTAGTAACAGAGGAAACCACAATCATAATGAGAGACACCAAAGTGTTTCTATTATTAGAGGCATTCTGAATCACAATGGCAAGAACACTAGCTACAATACACTGGGCCCTAATTAGGTTCCAGATAGTTTAACAGAACTTCTTTTTCTTTTTTTATTTCCAAGTATTACAGGGGTACAAATGTTTTTGGTTGTAAGGATCGCTTTTGTAATGCTTGAGTCAGAGTTATAAGTGCACCCATCACCCAGATAGTGTTCATTGTACTCCTCCCTTCTACCCCTTGACTGATTTCCACTGAGTTATACTTCCCTCTATGCACATGTGTGCTCAGTGGCTAGTTCCAAATTAATAGTGAGTACATGTGATGTTTGTTTATCCATTCTTAACTAAGTTATCCATTCTTAACTTCACTTAAGATACTTAACTTAGGATAATGGTCTCCAGTTCCATCCATATTGCTGCAAAAGGCATTAAGTCGTCTTTCTTCATGGCTGAGTAGTATTCCATGGTAGAGATATATATATACATATATATATAATATTTTGTTAATTCACCCACGAATTGATGGGTACTTGGGTTGATTTCCACATCTTTACAATTGTGAATTGTGCTGCAATAAATACGAGTGCAGGTGTCTTTTTGATAATATGACTTCTTTTCCTTTAGGTAAATACCCAGTAGTGGGATCGCTGGATTAAATGTAGTTATACTTTTAGTTCTTTGAGGTATCTCCACATTACTTTCCATAGAGGTTGTACTAGTTTGCAGTCCCACCAACAAATAAGTATTCCTTTATCTCCACATCTATGCCAGCATCTGTTGTTTTGGGACTTTTTGATAAAAGTCATTCTCACTGGAGTTAGGTGATATCTCATTGTGGTTTTGATTTGCATTTCCCTGATGATTAGAGACCTTGAGTATTTTTTCAGATGTTTATTGGCCAATAGTCTTTCCCCTTTTGAAAAGTTTCTGTTCATATCTTTTGCCCACTTTTTAATGGGATTGATTTTTTTCTTGCTGATTTGCTTGAGTTCCTTGTATTATAGATTCTGATTATTAGCACTTTATCGGATACATAGCTTGCAAATATTTTCTTCCATTCTATAGGTTGTCTGTTTGCTCTATTGATTGTTTCCTTGGCTGTGCAGAAATTTTTTAATTTGATCAGGTCCCATTTATTTATTTTTGTTGTTGCTGTGATTGCCAATGGGGTTTTCATCATAAACTCTTTGGCTAGGTCAATATCTAGAAGAGTTTTTTCAACATTTTCTTCTAGAATTCTTATGGTTTCGTGCCTTACATTTAAGTGTTTTATCCATCTTGAATTAATTTTTGTGAGTGGTGAGAGATATGGATTCTGTTTCATTTTTCTACATGTGGCGATCCAATTTTCCCAGCACCATTTATTGAGTAGGGATTCTTTTCCACAGTGTATATTATTGTCTACTTTCTCAAAGATCAATTGGATGTATGTGGTTGGTTTTATGCTCTGTTCCATTAGTCTACATCTCTATTTTTGTGCCAATACCATGCTGTTTTGGTTACTATAGCCTTGTAGTATAGTTTGAAGTATGGTAATGTGATGCCTCCAGATTTGTTCCTTTTGCTTAAGATTCCTTTGGCTATTCGGGCTCTTTTCTGGTTCCAAATGAAGCACAGAATTATTTTTTCTAGATATGTGAAATATGACATTGGTATTTTGATGGAGATTGCACTGAATTTGTAAATCACTTTGGGAAGTATGGATATTTTAACAATATTGATTCTACCAATCCATGAACATGAAAGTTGAAAGCAGTTCCACTAAGAACTGGAAAAAGACAAGGATTTCCACTGTCACCACTTCTATTCAACGTAAGCGTGGAAATCCTAGCCAGAGCAATGAGATAAGAGAAAGAAATGAAAAGTATCCAAATTGGGAAAGTAGAGGTCAAGGTATCTCTTTTTACTGATGATATGAGCTTATATCTGAAAAATCCCACCAAGAGACTCCTAGAATTGATAAATAAATTCAGCAAAGTCTCAGGTTACAAAATCGACATACACAAATCAGTAGAACCCCAAACTCCAGTAACAGTCAACCTGGGAGTCAAATCAAGAACTCAGTACTACTTATAACAGCCACAAAGAAACTAAAATACCTAGAAATATATTTAACCAAGGAGATGAAAGATCTCTACAAAGAGAACTATGAAATACTGAGGAAAGAAACTGCCAGTGCTAAAAACAAATGTAAACAGTCTTTAAGTTGGTAATAGTTCCTTTCTTTCAGCATTTTTCCTTTATCACAGTCCACTAACTACATTAAAATGATAATAAGAAAAAAAATTACAATAAGATAGTCATGGAATAGATGATGTATTCCAAGAAGATACCATGTTAAGGATTAACTTCTGTTATACATGAGCTCTGGCCAGCCTCTGGGATATGTGTGGTGCCCCTGGCCACGTGGAGGCGAGACTGCAAAGGGGCCCACCACCTCTACCTCACTGCTGCTTGTCAGAGCTCATGGTGCAGGCTCCCAGCTAGATACCTTCCATGTGTATGTATAGAGCAACTTGACACCACTTAAATACTGCATAATATTCCATAGTTTGACTATGTCATAATTTAAGTAAATTAATAAACATACTTTACATTTTATATTTTATTATTTTTAAAATAAGATCATTCTGATAAACATTTCCCTACACTTGTACAAGTATTTCTGTGGACGACTAGATGTGGGCTTGATAGTTCAATGGTATATGAATTATAAATTTTGATAACTTACTAAAAACTTTACCTCCCAAGAGATGACACCAATATATAATCTCTCTTCCCTTTACCTTTATACTAGATTATTTTAAAAATCACTTGTTTTCAGATGACAAAGACTGGATGAGTAAATATGTTGTAGATTTATGTGATGTAATACCACATATGAGTAAAACAAATGAACTACAGCTAAACATCAACATGGTCCAATCTCATAAAAAAAAAGTGGAATGAAAAAGTCACAAAATAGAGTATGATTCCAGTTATGTAAAGTTTTAAAACGTAACAAAAAATGTTGTTCATGGACATAGGGCCTTATGTGGCAAAATCAAAGGGAAAAGCAAGGGTGATTAGTATTTTTACAGAAAACTTCTTTGGATTCCACTTAATGCCAGGTGATTATTCAAACTGGAAGAAGAGCTGTGTATTTCTCATATGTAAATCACATTCACTAATCAAGTATAGTAGTAGTTGGCCAGGCACGGTGGCTAAAGCCTATAATCCTAGCACTCTGGGAGGCCAAAGCGGGAAGATTGCTTCAGCTCAGGAGTTTGCGAACAGCCTGAGGAAGAGCGAGACCCCTGTCTCGTATTTAAAAAATAAAATTAAATAAACACAGTAGTTAGAAATGTTTATTTCTCTTCTCTGCTCCATCCCTGTCCCTCTTGCTTCACCTAGCTCTAACAGAGTGTCACTCTTTACAAATGCTTTCATCCATACCTACCCATGATGATGTCCACCTATACAGGGTTCTAAGTTCTTAGGCTGCCATGTATTGCTAGCAAAAAACTACTACTGCACAGCCGGGCATGGTGGCTCATGCCTATAATCCCAGCACTTTGAGAGACCAAGGCAGGAGGATCACTTGAGGCCAGGAGCTCAAGACCAGCCTGGGCAACATCGCGAGAGCCCTGTCTCTACAAAGAATAAAAAAATTAGCTGGGTGTGGTGGTGTGTGTCTATAGTCCCAGCTACTCAGGAGGCTGAGGCAGGAGGATCACTTGAGCCCAGTTCATTTGTTTCAAGGTTGTAGTGAGCTATGATGATGCCACTGCACACCAGCCTGGGCAACAGAGTGAGATTCTATCTCAAAAAACAAAACAAAAACATATAGATGAAGTAGTGGGGTTATGAGTACAGAGTTTCAGTTGTAGAAGATGAAAAAGTTCTAGAGATGGATGGTGGTGGTAATGGCTGTACAACAATATGAATGCACTTAATGCCACAAAACCATACACTTGAAAATGGTTAAAGTGGTAAATTTTATGTCATGTATTTTACAATAAAAAAATTATTGCAACTAGAACATTTTCCACCGTAAATTTAGGCTCCCCAACCTCAGCCAGCATCTACTTGCTGTTCCCCTCGTTTGTTCATGCTTAATCAACTCCCTGTCACACTCCACTGCTTTTAATATTCCTTTGCATTCTCTTTCTTCACCACCTACCCTGGACAACTGACCCACGAGGGAGCTGCAGTTACTCTGTTCTGCAGAAGATTCCAAAATGTCTGTTTCTAGTACTCCAGCTTTGTGCTCTCATTCCTAAATGTCTGGACAACTGCCTCCTTCAATGAAGGAGGGAAGTTTAAACTTTATCTTGAAGGGATAAGTACGATTTCATTAGACAGCAAAAGAAGGGAAAGGATATTATTTCGGGCCTTGTAGCAATGGAATCTATAGCAGATTTGCAGACTTCTTTGCAGCTTACAGAAGCGCCGAGTGCCCAGCTGACAGCCTCAGTTGCTGCTGACTGCACTCAGAACCAAATGGAATCCCCTGCAGGCTCTGCGCCCCCCACCCCTTACCTTTCCAAGAGCATCTCCAGCCTCTTTGCTTCAAAATATGTTCCCAACCCATGTTCCCGCTATCAATCACCCGGGTTTTGAGAAGGAAAGTCAAGAAAAATGTTTTCTTTTCATAAATTTCCACAGGAACCTCACAATTATTTTTTCCAACTTTGAAATAACCATGCAGCTTCCAGAAAAGGCTCCTCTGAGGCTTTAAGAAAATAAAATGTAGGTTCTGCCCTTGCCAGGTCAGACAAAGGATAAAGTACAGCCAGTTACTTGCTACTAACTCGTGAGAGAAGAGGGAAGGCTTTCATTTCTCTATTTTTTTGATCAAATGCCTGATCCAAATTTCTTCTAATTATTGTCTTCCTTTCCCCCAAGACCTTAATACACAGCTTGCTGGGGAACAGCCGCAACTTAGGCCTTTTGTGTTGGCCCAAATATTCTTAGAGGCCAAATTCAGAACTTGCAAAGATACTGTAAATTATAACCACCACTTTGCTGTCTTTGCAATTCATCCACTCTACTTATTTCTGCCTCTTTTCCCCACAGATAATGATAATCTTACACATGCAGTTTCCTTTTCAGTGCAATCTCAGAAGAACATCACAATAATAAAGAAAATTCCAAAGAAAGACAGAGTATTAGTAGACCCAGATTTCAAAAAGCTTTCAGATAACTTTTTCTAAGTTATTGTAGGAAATATGGCCAAAGATTAAAAGGGAACCAATTTTAAAAAACAACTCACTTCCAGTATAGGGGACTTAACTGATGAATAGATACTAAATAAGGTATAAATATACCTGCTTGAAATATTCTAATTATTATCCCGGCAATCTATATAGTCTCAACTTCAGCAATAATGCAGAAACAGAAATATATTTTCAGTATTATGCTAAGGATTACAAAATATCTATATAGCCTTTAAGATACAACACTTTAGTTTGTACTTTCATCACTAGTGGAACTTAAGATAAATAATCTGGCATTATGAAACAGCTACTGTTTATGGAGCATGGCTTATCTTTATCCTTTACTCGGGAGAGCAAAGGCAAATGTATTTACCATCTAGGCAAGTGACACAAGTGGATAAGGACTCAGGTTTAAAGCAGTAGGAATTAGAGTTACCTCTGGCAAACTCGAAAACGATTTTTTTTCTCATTTTAATGTTCAAAAATATTTGAAATCCCTTATAAAACTGCTATATTCCTTACTTTACAAAGAATTATTGAGCCCCTACATGGGATTCAATGTAGTATACGTGACACACTGCTAGACACGGGAATTTCTCATAATGTCCTGCCATCACCTTCCTGGCATCTCATTTTCCTTCAGCCACACCATCCACCCTTCTCAGTTCCTGAGAACTTAAGGTCTCTACATATGACGAGGTTTCATTATCCACTGTGCCTTTTCCATATTTATTTACAAGTGTAACTAAATAAATATTTGTTCGACGTCCTTTTTTAGTATTTGTCTTCCCTACTGTCTACAAAGCTTCTGGAGAGCAAGAACCACATCTGTCCTGTTCATTATGAAGGGCCCCAAGCATATTGTGTCAGACACTGGGTACGATCACATTAAATGGTCCCTTTTCAAGGAGCCAAAGAGCAGACAAGTAAAATGGTGATTGATAAGTTTGGCTGGGACCCTGTCGCTGCTGTAGATACAACAGAGGAGGGTCAGGAAGGCTTTCTAGAACAGTTATCTCTAATCTTTTTTTATGGCACATCCCTCTCAGAAGAAAATCTGGGCATGGACCCCTAATATGTATATATGCATGCATGAATGTATACAGGAGCTAAATATTAATACAAGTACTACTGTACTAATATGCATACTGTAAAACACAAACATAGAATTTAAAATACGATGAGGTAAAGGTCAAATACCACTTTTGAGAAAAAAATGTGACTGAATTTTTTTTTTTTTTAAGAGACAGGATCTCACTCTGTTGCCCAAGCTGGACACAACCATAGCTCATAATATGGCCTCAAACTCCTATGTTCAAGCGATCCTCCTGCCTCAGCCTCACAGGTAGCTAGGACTACAGACACAGGCCACCACACCCAACTTTTTTTTTTTTTTACTTTTTCGTAGAGAGAGGTCTTGCTATGTTGCCCAGGCTGGTCTGGAACTCCTGGCCTCAAGCATTCTCCCACCTCAGGCTCCCATAGTGCTGGGATTATAGGCATGAGTAATGTGCTTAGCCAGCTTGTTTTTTTTAAAAATCTTGGTTAAGTATTTAATGATACAGCAATTTGAAAGAGTTAAGTCTATGTCAGTTTACTTCCATGATGGATTTCAAAGACTGCCCTGGGAAAGATTCATTGTTCTAAATGGAAGAAGTACCTCATTGGCTGCACAAGATACCTGCCCTGATATCTTGGAAGAGGTACACTATTTTTGAAAACGTTAAGTCTAAAACCTGCTAAAACAATTTCAAAGATTTTTAAACAAGGTTAAAAACATCTGTGCTTAGGTTCGAGTGTGTGAGCAGAAATGAGTTTTAAAAAAAATAAATTTATTAAAAATAAAAGACATATCAGTTTTAGTGATAAAGTTACACAGTAACAGAAACACTTCCAAACATTCATTTCAAAAATGCTCTATCTGTATTACACTTTTCCACTGTTTCTAATGGCAGAAGACTTTTCACTCGTGCAAATGTCAACTTTACCTTAAAGGGACATACTCTGTATATTTTTTTTACATATATCTGCTAGGTAAGAACCTGCTAAGTATCTACTGACAGACACTCGTCTTCACATGAAAGGTTAGCACATGGGGAAGATTTGTCTTTTTGTAAAAGAAAAAGATGCAGTAGTCTGACACTGCGCCATTAGATAGCTTCCAATGTTCGTTGTCACTTATTACCAAATATTGCCAGAATCCCACTATGTAAAGTAAAGTAATCTCGGGCCACTTACCCAGCCATGTCTAAAATGCCATGGCCAGAAAGGAGACAAGTGAGCTTGCATTACTCTACTTTCCCCTCAGAATTCCTCCCTGTACCAGATATACTGGATGTATCTGACACATATATGGAGTGATGGTGCCAGGATAAGTCCAAAAATATTAGGAATGCTAAGGTAGGTTATATTTTTATTATTATTTTTTTGTAAACTCCTGTGGCAAATGTTCGGAGTTCTATTATTTGCTTCCTGTACTCTAGTGGTTCGTCTTGTGCACCCTGTGGGGCACACGACTCTACACAGACCATTGCTCTGGAGAAGGCAACTCCTAGTAGTATTTATATTCTTAAATAGTTTTTCACAGGCATCTTGTACATTTCATCTAATAACTCTTCAATCTTCAAGTTAGTCCTGAAATTTAGATAAGCCATAAAGCTAACATAAATATACTACAGCACCTATATAAAAGCTACGATGACTGTGGAAAGTCACCAGAACAGCAAATAAATGTTCCATACAAAAATATTAAAGTAATTTGACCAAAAAAATTCTGTAAAATGATTTCAAGTTGAATTGTTCCAAAACTTTAATCATATTCTCTGTATCAGTCTAGCTGATAGGGAGACGACCTCACCCTATAGTTTGATTCTAGGATATCAAGTATGATACTGAAAATATAAGAAAATTTCATTAAATTAAAAATGCCATTAAATTCCAATCAAAAGTAACTGAATAATTTGGCAAGGAAATATGTGAACCAAAAATTAATCACCATAATAAGGACAAAATAAAATATTTTTTAGCTTTGGATTAGAATAAATGGCTTTAAACTATAAAATCCAATGCTAAAAACATTGTCATCTCAAGTACCCGCAGTGGCAGGTAAACTGAAACAGCAATTGGCTGGGCTCCGTGGCTCACGCCTGTAATCCCAGCACTTTGGGAAGCTGAGGCAGGAGGATCGATTGAGCCCAGGAGTTCAAGGCTGCAGGGAGCTATGATTGCACCACTGCACTCCAGCCTGGGCAACAGAGTGAAATCCTATCTATTAAAAAAAAAAACAAACATTAAACTGGCAATTGAGGAAGTAATATGGTAACGGTATTGGATGCCAGAAAACCGTATGTCACCTACCTGTGCCACTTTCCGCAAACTATCCTAAGCAAAGAACTATACACATAAAGATGAATGTGATGCCATTTAGAAGAGAGAAAAATCAGAATCAACCTAACAGTTTAACAAAGTTTTCTTTAAAACTATACTCCCCTAACCCTCACAAAGACAAGGTCAGTTTAAAGCACAAAGAAGGCACACAAATATTTGCTGATTTGAATGTGTTAATACAGAAGCTTTATTAAGCAATAGGAACTTTTTGGGGCACACACTTAAAATACACCAGTGCTGAAACTGCCCGATGTAAATAATGGTCATTTCCAGATCTACTATAGTGTTATGCAGTAATATTCCTAGTATTATGTCACAAGTATGTATTCCTTAGATAAAATTACCATCTTAAATCAAAGTACTAAGTTTCCCACTACTTTCCTCATTTAAACAATGAAGTCAACTTTTGGTACTTTAATAGGTAATAGGAATCTTACTAGAAAGTAATTTTTGCTTTTATCATTTACATATACATCACCTAATAACTACACAGGGGTTTAAAATGAGAAATTTTTATTATATGAAAATAAACTTTGTTCCATTTTAAACAGAAGAGTTTGTCCTAAAATATCACTTTATAATTTGTACATTTTGCAGTTCAGCATATGCACTGATGTAAGTATGTATGTATATTCTCTGTCAGTTTCACCATTATTCCTATTAACTGGGATGATGTCTAGAAGACCATGGATAATACTCAGTGCAAACAGGAAATGCTGATAACCAATCACAACTTAAACAGGGAAATTAGTTCCAGTTTGCTGCCTAATTCCATCCTGTAATTTTCAAAGGGCTGATTTTTCTCTCCTCTGTTTACTACTATTATTTTTCTCCTGGTTTCTAAGAATGGTTTTGCTTTTGACAATCTTAGTCATTATATCATGTGCTAATTTGGGATTAACAGCCCATTACTTATTAAAACTAAGTTACTAGTTAAAGACTGGTTTAGACTTCTTCAGTACGATTATCTGTTATTAAAAGCTGTCTGCTCCTTTAAGAGGGCTATTTCATTCAAAACCACAGTTTTGAAGTTATCCTGTCTTCCTCTATGCTATTTTGGTCCTTACCCATCCCTGATGATTTTTATATTCTCAAGACAGAGGCACTTACATATATACCTGTGCAAAAATACAGGTTCTGTCTGTCATTTCTTTTATCACATCTGTTAAAAGGAGGTAGGCAGTTAATAACTAACTCAGGAGTAAACAAGGAAATGAAGTAGTTTGAAGTGGCACCCAGTGTATTAACACAATGTGGAATGTCAGTATAGATAGGCTGAAAGGAACAGGAGGGACAGGCAGAAAAAGCAGATTTTCAAACCAGAACAAATATGTATTAAAAAAGATTTTAGTTTCATTTTAAAAGATTATTGTTGCCTGCAATTCAGACCCACTGTCAAGGATACCTTTTATCTTTCAAATTCCTTAGTGATTCTCTAACACTGTAAGAAGGCGGGGTAAGACTCATTCTTTTCCTCATTCCTATGATTAGGTGCTTTACCTAGCACCTTCTATTTGCTGGGCTTTGTGCAAGCACCTGGAAGCACAAAGATGATCTAGATAAAAATCCATGACCTCTAGTACCCAGTCTAATGAGGGAAACTGGGCAAGAATGGACCCAAGAACCATCAGAGATCTGAGAAGGAGCTGTGTAGTCCTCCTTGCTGGAAAGGGCCCTTGCCTAAAGCACATACACTGGAGCTGAAGCGAGGTGGCAGTCACTGTTCTAATCCCATGGTGTACTGTCTCTTCTTACTGTCCAATTGTTTAAACAGTAACTTGCAATTCTCACTGGCAATTTGAACAAACTCCTTTACCTTAAAATTTTTCTTTAACGTTAGTTAGTTCAGTTTAACCTCAAGTGTTAGCATGGGTTCTGAGCTGACCCAAAAGCTGGGGATATAGGGTGAGTAAAATAGTTCCTGGCCTCAGGTACTCAATCTAGGTGGGGAGAGAGAGAACGTAACAGCCAATTGCAAATATATTGATGATAGATAAAAAAAAATCACAGAGTGTTTCATAAGCTCAGAGAACAGTAAAGCAGCTAGGGAAAAAGGTTTACCAGAAAAGCTGTAGTTGAGGAACCTAATTAATATTGCAATGTTTTCTTTCAATAAAAAACCCCACCAACATAGCCTTTTCTTGCCCCAACATTAATGCTGCTTCAGTATTTTATAACTGAAATATATATCACTAACAAACTAGTTTACTGTTTGGATAGCATGACTACACACACACACACACACACACACACACACACACACACACACACACACATATATCAGTTTTTCCAAGTTATACTGTGAACTGAGAAGAACTCTCCTTTATTTTCTGCTTTCATCCCATAGCAAGGGTATAGTCACCTCTTGATAGGCAACAATTTTAAATGGTACAGAGTGCTAGAATTTGAAATGTGATGCCTGAAGAAAAACTAGGAGTTTTAAAATCTCATTATTTTCCTTTTATTGTCACATTTTCCGTTTTTAAAAAGAGAAGCTAATACTGTGTATCACATTATGAATATATTGGATTTATGTGGATTTATTTTCAAAACTGTAAAAAAAACCCCACAAATTTTCTATATAAATCTAAACTACAGACAGATGATGAGAACTTTAATACAGTTCCTGACTCAAACATAGGATCCCACTCTGCTTCCCCATGGCATCCTCCTATCGGCTAGTGATGCATCATCTAGCCAGCTACCCAAGCTGGAAACCGCAGAGCTGCTCTTGACACTTCCCACTCCTTCAACCCATCCACACATCCAATTAATCACTAAATCCTGGCAATTTGACTCCTATAAATTTCTCAGTTCCTTCTCTCTTCCTACATCCCTGTGCCAGTGTCTTAACTCAGAGGACTCATCATCTCTCTCCTGTACCATCTGTTCCCTATCAGAATGCCAAGACTCCAGCACCTTGCACCTAGCCCTTCCTCCAGAGTGCTATCAGTCGTCTTTTCAAAATGTGAAAAGAACCATGGTGCTTGCTAGCTTAAAAATCTTAGAGTTCTCTCTACTGCCGACTGGGTCACATCCCAACCCCAAGGCATGGCTTAGACTGATGTAATTTGGTGTCATTTATCTTACAAATTCTAACCACTTCACTTCTACACCTAATCCCAATACTCTAGTTACACTAACTTTCTTGTATTGCAAACAAGTAGTAGTCTTTTATGGCTTTCAAGCTTTTATGTATGTTGTTCCCTTGGTATGACATGCCCTTCACCACCTGGCAGCTCTCTCCTCCTCCGTCAAATCCAGTGTAGAGATGTCTCCAAGGTGACATCTTGCTGCTTCTCTGGTCTTGGGCACAAGTCCCTCCTCTCTGTGCAATCACAGCACTTCGCATGCACCTTTGTATAGTCCTATGACCTTGCATCATATACTGTAATTACTAAAGTGAGCTTATTGAAAGCAACACTGTATCTTTACTGCTGTAGCACAGGTTTGGGCATAGAGAAAACACTTAAACATTTATTAATTGAATGTCCAGGTTGCCTGGACAAGGAAATGATTCCATCTAACTTTGAAGTGAGGAGATTCCATTTGATCTGTTCTCCTCTAGAAATTTTATGCAAATATCATGCCCTTCCCCCTTTCTGCCAAGGTTCACAAATGATAAAATAGCCTTTCTGGAAACATATTATACCTATGAACAACCAAGAAAAACAGCTCTGGCTGGTTGAAGATGCAGGCTTTGCACTTACCTCTGGTCAAAATAACTCAATTTTTCCCAACTGTTAAAATGGATATGCTGCCTGGGAGGGAAAGAGCTGGACCCTGGATCAGCCTTTTTCAAAGCAATTGTGTATTTCAGGTAGTGAAGCTGTTGGATTAGCTGGCTGCTAGCTTACCTGGTCCTTCTGACAGAAGAAACTACCACCCTGACAATTTTCTGTGATAAGGTGTTGGTGACAAACCCTAATAGGGGACTGGGGGGAGGGGGTGGTGCTAATCTGGAAAAAGGAGTCCCAAGAGTTGTAGCACTAAAAGACACCCGAAGGCTGAGGCTAAGTGAGCTCAGGGTCATGAGCACTCCCTTTCTTGGAGCACTCAAATTGGCCCCAACTTTCAGTTTAGGATACACTCATCAGCATTCGTTTAGAAGTTATGAATCATCACAGAACAGACTCAATGTTACAATGATCAGAAAATAGAAAGACAATTTAAAGAACAGCTATACTATACAGATCATTTTTACAGTAGTAATTTTACACCTATGTCATTTTTTAAAAGGGAGAACAATCCGCTTTACTTCAAATGCTAAACTAAGTTTCATTCCTAAAACCAGCTTACTCTTTATAAAAGAGTTACATCTTTTTCTAATGAACATAAAGAATATACTTTCAGTATTGCTTTACTTTTGGCAAAAAGATGACACCTCCCCCCGCCACATATATATATATATACCAATAAGACTAAAGGTCCTTGGTTTCTTCATAGTTCTGGGTAGTTTCAAAGAATCTTAATGTCTGAGAGATAAACAAGAAGCTTGATTTTATACTACAGCTGTAAATCTATTACTGCCATTAACTTAACATTACCACCCAAACATAAAAATCATGGCTGACTTATCTTAAAGTTTTCGTCCCAGAACATCATTAAGCCCACAAACAAGCAGATTTACCATAGTGGCTACTCCTTGGTTTCTTGTTCAATCTAAGTTCTGTACCACTTCATGCTCATCTCACTAGGGGACAACCAAGGAAATGGCCTCTGCTATTTGGCAAGCTATGTGGTTACTATCTAGAATGGACCGAATCCTAACTCTGCCTTAGCAGCAATCATTTCCTAGGCCTTAAAACAACTTCCTTCATGTAATCCAATACCTGCCTATCACCACCTTCAAGAGCTGACTCAAATCCATTGCCTCCTCCTTAATCCCACGAACTCTGATGACTCCTACATAACTTCACATCTCTTTCACAAAAGGTACTTGGCTTATATTACAGTATCTTCCTCTAACACTTAATTAAGCATTTAAAAAAAAAAAACCTTTCCAGAGTAAATTCTGTTTTACGTTACACTAGAATTGAAAAAAAAGACTTCAGAAGTCATTCAGTTCCACACACCTGATAGATGAATCTTCTCTACAATATATCTTACAGGTGTTTGTCTAATTTCTATCTGAATACTACCAGTGATAGAAAAATAGCTCTCGAACAAAACATTCCACATGTAAAGCAGACTAATTATTAGGAAATTCATCCTTAAGTACTCACTACATAACCCTTATCAAAGAATTCCTGTAAGGTCATTGTTAATCATTTAAAATCTACAGAAAATTGTAAAGAACAAAAGTGATCCTAACATGTGGAAATAACTAGTGTTATCACTCTAGTAATTCCCTCTAGAATTTTTTATGTACTATATATAATGTAACTTAACACAGCATGTACATGTATATACATTTAACATTTCATTGAGCATTTTCCTACATTTTGAGAAAACATGTTTTTAATAGCTGTATAACATACAATCCCATGAACGTATCATAATTCATTTAGCTGTTTCCCTACTGTTGAACATGTTAGTATCTCCCCACATCTCCCCATTCCCACTAAGACACCTGATGGGATGCAAAAAATTATTCACCGGATCACTCAGTATCTTACTAATGAGTAGGTTTCTAAAATCGGAATTACGGGATCAAAGAACATGAGCATTTTTAATGCTATTGATACATGTAGCAGTGTGTTCTATTTGCTTGTTACGGGTCAAGTAACCCATGTTCCGTGGCCATAGCTGATAACCAAGGGTCATCGCTGACCAAGGCTTAGCCCATTAGTCTCTCCACCCAAAGCATCAGTAGTTGGAACAGGTGTACTTCTGCTGGGCACTGGGACTGGGAAGTGGTGTGATCTGAGATTAGGGGTGGCCATGTTTTGTGCCATTCATGGAGGGATGCCTAACAGGCCAGTGTGAAGCACGTGAGGCATACAGACGGAGCAGCCAGGATGAGCCAGAGGGACAGGGAATGTAACTATCCTGGTTCCAGCCTCTTGTGAGGGCTGGATGAACTTACTGTCCCTGGGTTCCATGCGATACCTTTATGTTGTTTCTATGTGAGAAAACACTTTCAAAGTTACAGTGGCATTCTATTCCTCACGGAAACATATTCTCTAATTAAAATAAAATATATCTACCAAATTGTTTTCCAAAAAGTTCTATCAGTTTACACTGTCATCTGAAGGATACAAGGGTGCCAATCCAGAAAAGAAGCATTCAGAAAATTTTTACTGATAAAATAAACAAGAATATATTGTGTATCTCTTTGATTGCTATTTATGTAAAGCTTTTTTTCATGTATTAGTCATTCGTGTTTCCTCCTTGTTGAACTCCTAAGAGTTCTTTGTTCTTTGACAATTACTAACCACCTGAGGGCTTCTTAAGGACAGTCTTTTCGTCTCTTTGGGATCTTACTTTTACACCCCTTCTGCTACTGCAATGGTTAAGTTTCCTAGAATTATTACTATTTTGCCTGGGTTAACGCAGTGTCTTCCTAACTAAAAAAAATTGAGCTTAACAGCTAAGACCATAGGAGTGAAGCCAGAACAGAGCTTTTAATCCTAGTTCATCATTTAATAATTGGTGAACTTGGAAAGAGTATGTATTGTATCTCCCAGCAACATTTTTATTTGTTCAATGGGGATAAATCCCTCTTATCTCAAATATTTGTTAAAGACCAAATAACATGATGAATATACTTTGCAGTGTCTGACATATAGAAAACATTAAAGTTGACACATACTGTAATTATAGTTGCATGGTAAGTGCATTTACACATGCTCAAATTGAACCATATATTCCTTGCAGGTACAGAAAACAGCTGTGAGTGAGTGTGCGTGCACAAACACAGGTGCAATGTTTTAAGTTGCTCAGGCAACTGGACCCAGTGCTCATATGTCCTGTAGTGAGAGTAAGACAGAAATCATGAACCTGCTGCTCTTGAAATCCTTCCTGGTTCACTTGTGACACTCCAAATGTGAGCTCTCACCACACTGAGTTTAATTCTAGGCCTGTAATTCATTCAGCATGACCCCTAAATGCCAGCAAAGTAAT
>CM052440.1:61211641-61247096 GCA_028533085.1 Varecia variegata
GCTGGTCTCGAACTCCTGAGCTCAAACGATCCGCCCGCCTCGGCCTCCCAGAGTGCTAGGATTACAGGCGGGAGCCGAGCCACTGAGCCCAGCCTTATCCTGTTTTTTAAACAAGTAGGGTAAAGGCAAAATTCAGCCCAGAAATTTAACTTAATTACAAATCATTTTTTACTTGCTTGCTTAAAAAAGAATATTATTCTCTAAATATCTTGATTGTCTCTTTTTCCTGTTAGGATTTATCTGTTTGAATGGCAGTATCTTAGATGACCACTCTGTCCTAACCTGAGAAATACTACCCAAGTCTCTGTAAATTTCATATTAATGCAATCAAAATTAACACACAAAACTCTAACAATACTGCTAACAGTAATGTATGTTAAAATTTTACTACAACTTCAGCAGGGAATAGATTCAATCTCTATGTATCACTATGTATACCCATGGGCTAATTAGGCATTTTATTGCAGATAAAATCCTGAAGGAAGACAACTACACAAGAGTTCTTTCAGGGGAAAAAAACGGATACCAGGATGTAAAGCATAAATGACAAAGAGAGTATCAACAAAATCTGAAATTTTGTAATGTTATAGTTTCATGACTTGCTAATGTCATCACAAAGCTGCCTTTGACAGGAAACTTCCATATCCTAGATTATCTTCAGAGTCCATTCTGCTTTTCCTAACAGCACTCTACTACACTCAACATGAGTCTAGTAATTTTGGCAATTTTCCAATATTTTCAGAAATGCTGAATGTTATTTCTCATATAAATTCACTTAGATAAAATAATAAAGATCTAAGTCTTAAATTCAGAATATGCTATTTTATTATGAAATAATTGTGTGGCTTTAAAATTCTTGGTAGTTTAATTTAGAAAACTATTATTACCTAGAAAAATTCTAAAGACCATTCTGATTTTGTGTTATGTTTGATACACTGCGATAAATTTAATGATAAACTTCAAAGTGAAGATGTGACCTAGAGTAATCTTAGGTGTCTATGAAACTAAAATTATCTTTTAAAAATTTTAACCAATAACATGGTTAAAAAAATCCTCTGTGCTATAAAAATCTTGTACTATAGGAAAAAGCCATTGAGTACACTACAAACTGACAGCAGAAAGAACACTTCTCTCAAGGAACAAAGGAAGCTCTTCATTTCTACTCTTTATTTTTTAGGCAAATGAGGTTTCACATTTCAAAGGATGGAAGCAAGGCTAATGCTTTAATGAAGGTAATGGAAAAATACATGTGGTACAAATGCTCATTCCCTCAAGTGACTCCCATATTATTTATTCACAGTGTAAATTATGTCGGAAAGAGCAAAGAACATAGGTAACACACTGCTCTGCTCCTGGAACACAGAGAACTTGTCTCTCTCACTTCTAGTAATGAATGTGCCTATTTCTCCTCAACGCTACTAAGAACTTAATAACTGGCTGCCAGGTTAAGAAAAAAAACAATTTTGTCATCATTTTACATTTTACCTTTAGTAGGTTCTATTTATTAACAGTAAAAAACTCACAGAAATCAAATCTATATTATCTCCCTGGTGGCAACAGTCTGCTTATGAAAAAAACCTAGGAACTATGCTTAATGGGAAGGAAAAAAATGCCACCTAAAATAATTTTTACATGCAAATCAAACTCCTAATATAAAGATGGTTTTGATTCATTCATTCAACATGTATTTACTGAACACTGCATATCAGTTGTCCCACTAAGTACTGGTTGTGTGGTAGCAAAGACAACAGATGTGATCCTGCCTTCCTGGATCTTATTGTCTAACGAATGAGGCAGAAAAAAGCAAGCAAATAAACATCTAAAAAATAAAGTATGATCATACTATATAAAAAATGAACAGTTTGTTAAAGACAGTTATTAAGATAATCTGAAACAATAAGCCCAAATCTAAACAAGCTGGGCAAGTTGATTAATCTATCTGAACATCATTTTGCTTCTCTGTAGGATGAACATATAATTCATCAGCCAAACTAGGATACTTCCCAGGACCAATGATAACAAGAGATGCCAGTATAAACACAAGGAGAGGCCCAGAAGACTAGTGTTACACAGAAAATGGGGATAGTAATTAATATCTATCTCTTAAGGTTATTGTTGAATTGTAAACAGTACTTTTAAAAGACCTAACACAGAGTATTTGTCACATAAGACTTCTAATTTTTACAATATGGGATAGAGTTGTGTACTTGCCAGATGGGGAGACAAAAGCAACTCCACCTTGGATGCTAATCCACCATGTCAACTTCTGATTAACCCCAGTCCTGTGAATGCCTCCTGATTCCTACTTTACTTACTGCACTTGGCATAAGAACATGTACTCAGTATAAATCCTGCCTTTAGAGCAAAGCAACTTTGATGTTATGGCACAAATTACAGGCTATGCTGCACACAGTATTCTTGGCTCTTCTGGAGGGTTGCCTTTAATTGTCTCTACAGAACAGCACATACCAGCTTTGCCTATGGTATATAAGCACTAGGTCTAGGGAGTAATGGGGCAGAGATCCACCTGTCTTATTGCCACCCAAGACCACAACTCTGTTTGTTAAGTTCCCCGATAAATCACCCTTTCCCCAAAACCTGGATTTCTCTGCCTCTGCATTTAGGGGATGATTTGCATATACAGCCCTTGCACGGAACACCAGAGATTTGGAATACATTTTTCCCAACCTCCGTCCCACCTTCTCCAATCTAAATTTTACCAATCCTTTAAAACTAAGCTCAAATACCATATTAATTTTACGAAGTATTCTACAACCACCAAAACCTAACAGCCAATAAGCAAAAAAAGCAATATGATCTAAAAGATGAGACTCTAGAATAAGCTGACCAGAGTGGGAGGAAGAAAAGCAAATTTCAAACCAGGTCAAGCAGAATGGAGCATTTGTGCCATAGTACCCACGTGTATGTACTCTGGTGGGGAGATTTCGTGCTTGTCAAACAGTTTGCTGTGGATATGCTGAACCGACAGGGACAATGGGGCAGAATATCACAAAATGAGGAAGGGTAGAAATCCTGTGCAAAAGACCTCCTTGGACTCCTTTTAATTCATTCATGGAACTAACAATCATCAGTATGATAAGGTTTTTTGCTTGTTTTACTTATTGTTGGTCAGACCTAGGGAAAAGTTTCTTCCAGAAAGTAATCATAATGATTTCACAACACAAAAGGAGAAAAGGAATAAATAGTACCTATGGCAATGACAAAATGGAATCCAAGGGAAGTTTTTTATTTGCCATAGTATTATAGACAGACAAGGTTCCAGGAATGATTGCTTTAAATATATTTTAGTTCTAGGAGAATATAGTGTGCTAAAAATTAGAAATAAGTCCCATTTCACTAAAATTATTCTAAGTTTTTTTTTAAATCTTTATAACTTAAAATTATTTGGATATGTGTTGATAATTATTATATCAAAGCTGGGTGATAGGTGTATCAGGATCATACTCTTCTCTACTTTGTACAAGGTTGAAATTTTCCATAATAAAAAGTGAAATAAAATTGTATATCTAGTGCTTTCTTTAGCATAAGGTGCATTTGGTACACTTTTGGGCATTAAGAGTTATATAGTTCAAATGACAACAATAGACTAGAATTCAAAGCAAGGAGAATGCTCAAATGAAATCAACCACCTACCATGGGATCACTGAGACTCTGCTTTTTGCTTCAGGGTGCCAACCTACAAAGGGTAGTGAATCTAATCAATTCAGCCAGCTGTATTACTTTGTAGTGTAACTGTATTTACAAACAGATAACACCTACACTCCAACTGATAACTTCTCCAGCAGCTTCCCACTTGTCTCACCAACATTTCATTCTTACACAAATGAATGCATTAACTTGCTTCTGGATGAACAGTTATCTGCCCACTGATGCCTACACAACAGTGATCTCTAGATTCATTATGATGGAGAGATGATATCTGAATTGTATCTTGAGCATACTGGCACTGAGTATTCCACACAAATTATTAAGTACCACATGCAGAGGTAGAAACTGTTTTCCTATAAAACTGCTCCCCAAATCATTCAAAAATAATAGTGAAATAGGATAGCTTCCCAGAAGAGTTGTTTGAAAAGGACAGACTTAATAACAGGAAATGTAAAAAAGAAAAAGAACTTTAAAGCCAGCATGCTTTTTAATCAGTCAGAACCTCGGGGGTAATTTAACAATTGTTCAAGGAGAGCCCACATTTACATAGCTTCCTATCAAAAAAGCACACGCATGAAAAGAACATCCAGGAAGCCCTATTGTCCAACAAATTGACTTGTTTGTGAAGAAGGATCTCCAAAGGAACATAGTTTAGGAAGGTAAGAAACTCTGTTATTGTTATCTTTAGACTATCAGCATGATCTAAAGCAGAAACTTCCTCCTCATGCATTTTTGAAAGGAAAAAAACCAAAAGCTCTAAGGAATAACATGAACACAAAAGAAATTAATACAATAATGGTGATGTCTTTGATATAATTTTAAAATCAGAGAGTACCAAATTTATGCAATATTCTAGTTTATACTGGGTACTTTGATATGATTACACAGGCACAATGCCATCTACAATAATGAGGATTACAGGTAGACATGTGGGATTTTTAAGCCAGTCCTAACATCTTTGTATTTTCTGTGGATATACATACAGCTTTACTATTTATACCTAAAAGTGTATCATTATATATAACATTTCCCTAACGTACCACAAGCTGTCCAATAATGATGTGCATACGCACTGATGAGAACCACAACATCCACAGGTAAAGGTATAGAGCACTATTGTAGATAAGAAAAAAACAGGCAAAAAGAAAGTTAGTTAATTAGATGAACAAATTGACTGAAAAAATACAATTTAAGATTAAAGGTGTATAGGCAAGACCTCAATTACAGGAGAAGTAAATCTAGTCCCTTTAGACTTGCTGCACTTAAAAACAGAACCAAGTGCAAGCCTAGAAAGGAAAGTGCCCACATGTGGGGTCAGCTCGGCACAGGGTGTCGGGGCCGAAGTGGGGTAGGGCATTTGCACGAGGGGTGGGGGCAGCAGCAGTGGAAGACTGGTTACTAGCAGGACTAACTAAATAAGTAAATACGTTAGGGGTAATGGGAATCAGGTTTCTCATTTTGAGGAAAGGAAGTTACAGATATGACAAGGGAGAAAACTGGAATGAATCCTGTGGTGTCAGATTAGAATTGTATGGGTCTGCATGAACAACTCTTGACTATCTAGGAAGACAGAAAACACGTAAATGTGTACGTGTTTTGCCTAGCTCTGTCCACTGAGGAGGCCTGAGAGCAGAAACACCCCAATAGCCTTGATCACACCCAGCAGCCAGATCTTGGTTTCTATATTCCATTCTCCACTAACAGGAACCAGGGCTCTTACAGAAATGGCTGATTCTAGTATCAGGGTAGAGAAGAACAAAGTGAGCCTGGAAAATCTTGTGTCAGCTAGAGGTGTTCCAAGAATTATGGGAACTTGTCAAAGGAACAGAAACCAGCTTGAAAGGGGAGTAATAGGTCATGACTTAGGAAATGATGAGCAAACACTGATACAAAGGAATAAATTTGAAGTGTGATAAGAAATGAAGTATTTACATAGTTTTGAAGTACTTCCCCACAAAAGATTTTTTTGATAAGCAAGAAAGACATTTTACAATGAAGTAGCCAGGAAAAACCACCTTAATCAAATGACCAAAGTGAACAGCATCAATAATGGGACAAAAATTGTAAGTCACCTGATAAGATGCAATTAGAAGAACACAGCATCAGTTCTATGATCTTCCTATCAAAGATGCCTAACCTGAATCCGATTACCAGGAAACCTCAAACTCAAGTTGAAGGATATTCTACAAAATAGCTGGCCCTTAATCTTCAGGAGTATCGAGGTCACAAAAGTCAAGGGAAGACTAAGGGAAGGATCTGTCCCAGACTGTAGGAAACTAAATAAAACAACTAAAAACAACGGATAATTCTGAAAAGGATCCTTTTGCCATAGAGAGCACTATTGGGACAAATGCTGAAACTTAAATGGGACCCCAGGTTTGGATGATAATCAATGTTAACTTCCTGATTTTTTTTTTTTTTTTGAAACAGGGTCTGGCTCTGTCGCCCAGGTTGGAGTGCAGTGGCAGCATGATAGCTCACTGCAACCTCAAACTCCTGGCCTTAAGCAATCTCACCACCTCTTCCTCCCAAAGTGCTAGGAATACAGGCGTGAGCCACTGCACCCAGCCTAACTTCTTGCTTTGATGGCTGTGTTGTGGCTATGTAGGTGAATATTCTGGTTGGAAAAAAAATGACTAAATATTCAGAGATGATGGAGCGTCAGGTGGGCAACTATCAAATCAACCAGGGGAATAAAAGTTCTATGTACTATACTTGCAAATTTTCTGTATATTTGAGATGGTTTTCAAAATTTAAAAAAATTAGATATAGTAAGTACCTAAGCATATTGCCTGCCTTTGATTTTTCTACCTCAGTTTCTCAGTCTACAAATGGAAACAATGCTGCCTATCTTTCCAAGAGAGAGACTTATGAAGATTCAATTACATAAAAATATAATGTTTAGTACACTTACTGGAAAAAAGGCTTTATTTAACATATCAATATAACAGTATATTACTAGAGTATATTAAATAATATATGTACTTATTTATTATTTAATATATTCATTTATAACCATACTTTAGAATATTCTCATTCGTCTCAGGAGGTATCTTATGGTTTCAGGTCTCCCCCGTTTTGCCTTGCACTCCCACCCACACATCCTCCCTGTACTGCAGCCCACAGGAGGGGATCAGGCTGCTCCTGGGTTGCCAGGGTGCTTCCCTTCCGTTTCCTCCCTTCCTCCCTGCTCAATGCACATTCATGTGTTAAACCAAACAAGTTCAAGCACTCCTAGTTCTATGAGCCCATATGACCCTTCTCCATCTGCTCAGACAGAAACGATGGCCCCTTCTTTACACTCTCACTGTACTCTCTGCATATATCTATCCCAATACCTCTAACACCATATAGCTCTGTTCTGTTCCTAGTCATTTCCCTCTTGAGATGATGGCCTACTTGATGCATGGACTCCAATTCACCTTAGCCACCATCATGCTTAGACCAGAGCTTTCAGTTCTCAAGGAATGAATCAACCAAAGGGAACAAATCAACCAAAGTGAATGAATGAGCAAGGGAGGGCACCGAAGGGGCCAAGGTTATAATCCATGGCATGTGAAGATTTGGGGACAGATCATGCATTCAAATCTATTCTTGCTGAACAGTTCTTTGTCTTGTACCAATATTTTTTCCCTCTGTAACAGGTAAAGGTTTTGGGGTTTTCTTTCCTATACAAACACAAAAACAAACCATGAAAATATGTACCTCCTGCTTCTAATACCACAACAGAAAAAATAGGCTTATTTCTCTTCTACATTGATTTCAACCAACAAATACTTGAGTGCCTGCTATGTGTGAGGCACTGTACTAGGTGCTTAAGATTCAAGGTGAATGAATCAGATAGTATACTGGGGGAGAGGGACAGCATTTTCATTTGTGTGTTTCAAACCTTGCCCTATCAAGCATTTAACCAGGTTAAACTTTTCTATTTAACTGACAAAAAACAAAGCGAGTTGTTCAAAGTAAGTGATTTGTCCTGTGTCACTGAGCAAATTAAAGGATAGCCCAGGACTAGAATGCTAACCTTTCAGTTGCACGTTTAGCTCTTAGTTGTGTCACATTATCCCCCATATTTCAAATAGATGATCCTATTTAGTACAACACAATTGATACACAACACAATATATCATAATGTGTCACCTTAAGTCGGGAATCTAATGTTTAAAGGGAAGGACAATAAATTTTAACACTGGAAAGGTAAAAGAGTAACTTTAATAGCCTCTATTTGAGTCATCCAACCACACCCAGGAAACTACTCTTGAGAAATATGAAAATGCTTCTATAATAAAATATGAAAGTCTAGTGAAGGAAAAACAAAATTTAAAGGACCAGGCCGGGCGCGGTGGCTCACACTTGTAATCCTAGCACTCTGGGAGGCCAAGGCGGGAGGATCACTCAAGGTCAGGAGTTCAAGACCAGCCTGAGTAAGAGCGAGACCCCGTCTCTACTAAAAATAGAAAGAAATGATCTGGACAACTAAAAATATATGTATAAAAAATTAACCGGGCATGGTGGCACATGCCTGTAGTCCCAGCTACTCGGGAGGCTGAGGCAGGAGGATTGCTTGAGCCCAGGAGTTTGAGGTTGCTGTGAGCTAAGCTGACTCAACAGCACTCTAGCCCGGGCAACAGAGCGAGACTCTGTCTCCAAAAAAAAAAAAAAAAAAAGGACCAAAGACTTCAATTCTTTCAGTACTGAGTCAATATGTTCTTTAAAGTAAGGTGTATTGTTGGCCAGGCGTGGTGGCTGATGCCTGTAATCCTAGCACTTTGGGAGGCTGAGGTGGGAGGATCATTTGAGCCCAGGAGTTAGAGGTTATTGTAAGCTATGACTACACCACTGTATTCCAGCCTGGGTGAGAGAACAACATCCCATCTCAATCAATCAAGTAGGATGTATAAGTAAGGGTTTTATTTCCAGCCCAGTGACTCCCGAGATGAAATGGGTAACTACTCATTGAACAGTGGCAGTTCCAATATATAGAAATGTTTTCAAAGGTCAATGTCTGGTTGGTTAGGGAACTTATTTTAAAGCTGCTTTTTCAGAGTTTCAAATTTTCATATTCTCAGGGGATGGACACGCTTGGAGCTCTGACTTGGGTGGGGCAAAGGTACTATATGTAACCTAAACATTTGTACCCCTGTAATATGCTGAAATAAAAAATAAAAATAAAAAAAGAGCAAAATCACTAAAAAAAAATTTCATATTCTCCTTTTATCTGCACTGCACCTCCCCAATTTGTTTGGGGAGGTTTTGTATGTATATGGGGACTCACACAGAATATAGGGAGGGCTTTGCTTTATCCTCTTCTCACTTGGAGCATGTCCACAGCCCCAGGCTGGCAACACACTAAACCTTTTGCTACTCACAATTAAGTGGCCTGTACTTCCCCATTCTGGGCAGGATGCACATCCTTCCTTGGACCACCTCTAAATCAATGCCACTGCCTGGGTACACCATTCCAAACTGCCCCCACTGCGGGTCTTTGGCATCTCTATGAGCTCTAGACATTATCACTTTCTAGTTTGCAAAACAGCCATTTAATGTTCTGTTTCTGCACAGAATCATGCCCACACTGTGGATGGGGTTCAGGACACTACCTCAAAATACGGCCTGTTGGCATTCGAGGAAACAGCAGAAACAGGAAGGTCACTCTTACCTCCCCCCTCATCGTTTCCCCTGAAGTAGGCCATAAAACCTACGTGACCTTCTCCTGAAGTAGGTCATAAGAGCCTCATTTCCTTTCCATTCCTACACCTGGAGGAAAGCAATGTCCTTATCTCTGAAGACACAGGGACACAGAAAAGAATCTAAACAAATAGGTCTTGCTAAGTCCTGTCTCCCTGCCTTATTACTATTAGATTACACCCCCTTTATTCAAACACACTTAAGCCTCCACCTCTCAATACTGTTGCACTGGGGATTAGGTTTCAACATATGAATTTGGGGGGGAACACAAACACTCAGACCGTAACAGTGCCTTAGCCAGTCCTGTCTAGGCCAGAGAATGCACACTGGACTCAGCCCACAAAACAAAGTAATATTTTTTAATTAGCTGCAAACATTGAGAAATTTTACATAAAATTCCAGCCTTTAGGCTTCTCTTGACAAACTGGAAGTTCCTTGGGCAGGATGCCCTTTAAAGGAACTATTTTGAATCTGTGTTTAACAAAGAAATTTTAGACCCTTGGAAATAGCATGTATCTTATTTACAACTCACAGTATAGGCCAATTCCTAGTTGCAAATTACGCTTCATTTTCAAAATGACTGCTTCCATGACCAGATGACATATTATAAATTCAGTTCCAAAACAGCCAATGCACAGAAGCCTATTGATGGAATGCAATAAATATGTTTTCCAACTGCCATTTTCAGCACTCACAGAAACAACAGATTTTATTCAATAATCCTATCATGAGCTGTGCCCTTCAGATCTTACCCAAATAAAGAGCCATTGTCCTGAAGACAATCCCCACTTTGCAACCTAATCATTCAGAAGCCATGGTCAAAGGGTAAGATTTATCTAAATCAACATCAAATTTCCTAAAAAATCTATTTTATACCACAGAAATAGCAAAACAAAATGAAAAGAAGTAAACTTCAATACAGGCTTTTTACAAACATAAGCATATAAAAAGGTATTTTTAAAAAGTCCTACTATGAATATTGTATTCCTTTCAGAGGATTTCTTTCTCATAAAGACTAGAGACTTCACTAAATACTTTACTGGGCACCTGCTTCTTCTAGCAAATCTTACTAAGACAAGTGCAGGCTTTTCTCTCTCTTTAAGGACCTTGAACTATAGTATCTTCACACTTCACTTGTCTCACATTCTTTCAGGGCCAATTAATTCATGCACACGCCCAAAAGTCTTCACCTGGTAAACGTTAGAGTCTGCATGGAACTTACTCCGCTATCTCAATTTGCTAGGTTTCTGTGAATGATATTTTAGTAAGTCATCCGTATCTATTTATAGTCTCAATCACCATTTCAAATATATTTATTACACAATTTGGCAGAAATTGTTACAAATTTGGAATAGAGTTTCTACTTAAAGGTTGGCAAACCTTTCTGCTGGATTCTGAAAAAACGCCACCCATTCTTTGTTTGGTCACCTCGGATATTGTCTTGCCACAAATTAAGCACTTTCAAAGAGAAAAAATTCTTGTCAAAAATCATTGCTTAATTCAGGGTACCATGGAACTATAAAAGCAAGCCAAAGTTTTCCATCTCAAAAGCCAGCCTGGTGCTTTTTTTTAAATCACAATTTATGGCCAGGCACAGAGGCTCATGCGTATAGTCCCAGCTACTCGGGAGGCTGAGATGGGAGGATTGTTTAATCCCAGGACTTTGAAGTTGCAGTGAGCTATGATCCTGCCACTGTACTCCAGCCTGGGCAACACTGCAAGACCCTGTCTCTAAAACAAAATAAAACCATAACTGATTACTTTAGCTCTTCAAAATTGTCATCATAATCAAATACAAAAAAACTGAACTTGAAGCCTTGCCATTCACTTTCCTTCTGGCATTTTGATGACTACCAGTACCATGCTCTCCCAGAATAAAAGGTTTTCTTTTCTGTAGAAATGGAAGGATCGCTTGAGACCAGCCTGGGCAACATAGCTAGAGTCCATCTCTATAAAAAATTAAAAATTTAGCTAGGTGTGGTGGCACATACCTGTGAAGTTAAAGGCTGCAGTGAGCTATGATCACACCACTGCACTCCTGCCTGGCTGACAGAGCAAGACCTGACCTCGTCTCTTAAAATAAAAATTAAATAAATAAAAATTAAAAAATTAAAAATAGAACTGTCATATGATCTTCCAATCCCACTACAGGGTACACATACAAAGGAAATAAAATCAATATGTCAAAAAGTATCTACATCCCCAAGTTCATTGCAACATTATTCACAATAGCCAAGATACAAAAATCAACCGAAGTGTACATCAATGGATGAATAGGAAAAAAAATGTGGTGTAATATATATATATGTATATATATAAAGATAGAATACTGTTCAGTCTTAAAAAAGAAGGCAGTTCTGTCACTTGCAGCAACATGGATGAACCTAGAGAATATTATGTTATAAGCCAGGCACAGAAAGACAAATACCACATGATCTCATTTATATATGGAATCTAAAAGTTGAACTCACAGAAGTTGAGAGCAGAATGGTGGTTACCAGGGAGGGGTTGGGGTAGAGGGTAGTGTGGGTTTGGGGAGATGTTGGTGAAAGGATACAAAATTTTGGCCGGGCGAGGTGGCTCACGCCTGTAATCCTAGCACTTGGGAGGCCGAGGCGGGCGGATTGTTTGAGCTCAGGAGTTCGAGACCAGCCTGAGCAAGAGCGAGACCCCGTCTCTACTAAAAATAGAAAGAAATTAGCTGGCCAACTAAAAATATATATAGAAAAAATTAGCTGGGCATGGTGGCACATGCCTGTAGTCCCAGCTACTCGGGAGGCTGAGGCAGTAGGATCGCTTAAGCCCAGGAGTTTGAGGTTGCTGTGAGCTAGGCTGATGCCACGGCACTCTAGCCCGGGCAACAGAGTGAGACTCTGTCTCAAAAAAAAAAAAAAAAAAAAAGGATACAAAATTTCAGTTAGATAGGAGGAATAAATTCAAGATCCATTGCACAATACAGTGATTATAAAAATTTTTAGTTAATCTTAATGCATTGTATTTTGAAAATCCCTAAGAGTAGATTTTAAGTGTCTTCACCACAAAAAATAAGTATGTGAGGTAATCCATATGCTAATAAGCTTGACTGAGCCATTCCACAATGTATTCTCATTTCAAAACATCATGCTGCAGGTGACAAATATATACAATTTTTATTAGTCAATAAAAAAATAAAGCTAAAAGCATCCTCCTGTGTCCACTTCTCTCCAGATGCACTCACATGTCTCTCATAATTTGCCCCTTGAGCAGCGAAGACTTAAAAGCTTATTAAAGAATTTACTAAGAGAAGGCTAATATTTTGACCACATGTAGAAGACTGAAACAGGATCCACACTTCTTACTACTCACAAAAATTAATTCAAGATGGATGAAAGACTTAAACCTAAGGCATGAAACTGCGAGAATTCTAGAAGTGTTGGAAAAACTCTTTTAGATATCGGCCTAAGCAAAGAATTTATGAAGAAGATCCCAAAAGCAATCACAGCAACAACAAAAATAAATGGGACCTTATCAAATTAAAAAGCTTCTGCACAGCCAAGGAAACAATCAATAGAGCAAACAGACAACCTACAGAATGGGAGAAAATATTTGCATGCTATATATCCAATAAAGGGCTAATAACCAGAATCTATAAAGAACTCAAGCAAAACAGCAAGAAAAAAAACCAAACAACTCCATTAAAAAGTGGGCAAAAGACATGAACAGAAGCTTTTCAAAAGAGGAAAGACAAATGGTCAATAAACATAAGAAAAAATACTCAATGTCTCTAATCATCAGGGAAATGCAAATCAAAACCACAATGAGATATCACCTAACTCCAGTAAGAACGGCTTTTATCAAAAAGTCCCAAAACAACGGATGCTGATGTGGATGCGGAAAGAAAGGAACACTTACACACTGCTGGTGCTGGTGGGACTGCAAACTAATTCAATCTCTCTGGAAAGCAGTATGGAGATCCTCAAAGAACTACAAGTAGACCCTACCATTTGATCCAGCAATCCCACTATTGGGCATTTAACCAAAGGAAAAAACGACATTTTATAAAAAAGACATTTGTACTAGTATGTTTATTGCAGCACAATTCACAATCGCAAAGATGTAGAATCAACCCAAGTGCCCATCAATTCATGAGTGGATTCATCAAATGTTGTATATGTATACCATGGAGTCCTACTCAGCCATAAAAAAAAAGCAGAATATGTTTTTTAACAACCTGGATAGAGCTGGAGACCATTCTTCCAAGTGAAATATCCTAAGAATGGAAAAACAAATACCACATGTACTCACTATTAAACTAGAACTAATTGATCAACACTTATATCCACATATGGAAGTAAAACACAACGGAAATCAAGCAAGTGGGAAGTGGGGAGGAGTTGGGTAAATTCACACCTAATGGGTACAATGCACACTCTCTGGGTGATGGGCACACTTATAACATTGATTCAAACTGTACAAAAGCAATACATGTACCAAAACATTTGTATCCCAGTAATGTTCTGAAATTTTAAAAAAAGGGAGAAGGCTAATGTTTTGAATAAACTACAGAAGTACAGAGCCTTCAACATTATCTTTACAGCAGATACTTTTTCTTTTGTCAACTTTGGCTAGTATCTTATGAGGTGTTTTTTTTGTTTGTTTTTTTAGAGACAGGGTCTTGCTCTTTTGCTCAGGCTAGAGTGCAGTGGTATCATCATGGCTCACTGCAACCTCAAACTCCTGGGCTCAAGCAGTCCTCCTGCCTCAGTCTCCAGAGTGGCTGGAAATACAGGTGCGTACCATCACACCTGGCTAATTTTTCTATTTTTTGTAGAGATGGGGTCTCACTCTTGCTCAGGCTGGTCTTGAATTCCTGACCTCAAGCGATCCTCCTGCCTCGGCCTCCCAGAGTGCTAGGATTACAGGCGTGAGCCACCACGCCGGACCTCTTGTGAGTTATTTTTACCCCAAGTTTGACCTATAGAGAAGTACAGTGTTATTTGATGCTATATATTTCCAAACCATTTCTATAAAGGTATTGAAAATTTAGTGTTTTCTAAGGTGGGAAGAAATAGTTCAAAAACCATACCTGCGTATTCCTACCCACAACACTGGAGAGCAAAAACAATGTGAAAAAATAATTTTCACAGTGACAAAGAAGATACTGGTGACATGCAGAATGTGTCCATGGTAGGTGGGTAGTGAAACTATGCAATATCAACAGCAGGACTATGTCTAGAAAAGAATTCACTTTTATTAAAAATGAAAAGACACTGGCCAAATGCAAAACACCCAAAGAGTAACAGTGAATTCATGCCATCTGTTAATATAACTTCACTTTCTAAGATTTTAGGAAAAACATCTGCTTATATGAAATCTGCCAGTGCTCCTCAAATAAATACCATGGGTATCTGTGTAGTGAAGTTTTGGTAGTTGCTACACTGAGTTTTATCAAACATCTTTAAAAAGGCCTGGACCAATTCCAATTTTGCCATTTAAAATACACACACAGGGCGCGGTGGCTCACGCCTGTAATCCTAGCACTTGGGAGGCTGAGGCGGGCGGATTGTTTGAGCTCAGGAGTTCAAGACCAGCCTGAGCAAGAGTGAGACCCCGTCTCTACTAAAAAATAGAAAGAAATTATCTGGCCAACTAAAATATATATAGAAAAAATTAGCCGGGCATGGTGGCGCATGCCTGTAGTCCCAGCTACTCAAGAGGCTGAGGCAGTAGGATCGCTTAAGCCCAGGAGTCTGAGGTTGCTGTGAGCTAGGCTGACGCCACGGCACTCACTCTAGCCCAGGCAACAAAGCGAGACTCTGTCTCGGAAAAAATAAATAAGTAAATAAAATACACACACATATACACTGTATAGGTAAGTAGATATATAGATATATACATACACATATTTTTTAAATGTGCAGCTAGCATTTGAGTATTGAATATGAAAATACACCAAGCATTAAAAGCATTACTCTACTTAATCCTTCATAACCTTATGAAACAAGAACTGTCGTTATCCCGATTTTATAAACAAACAGCCTAAGGGAAATTAATTGGCTTACTCAAATCTGTGAAGCAGCACATGACAGATTTGAAGTCAGGCCTGTCTAACTCCTGAGCCAGATCTCTCCACCAGTTTTATCCCACATTCAGGAAATGAAGCCACTCCTCTCAGAACAGGGATTTCTACCATTTGCCGCTATATCTGATTTTTTAAAAATCTTGTTCACTACTCTGTGACTCACATATAGTCCACTGACAAAATTTGGTCCAAACACCACATGGTGCCTCAACACATTGTGTAGATTTTTGCATCAGAATGAATTTGTACCTTGTTAACAATTTAATTACATTCTAAATGTCAATATCCACAAAAGTTTAATGTACATTCCTATTTTCCTAGCATAAAACACTGAGAAGGCAATTAAGTTAATTACATCCGTAAAGAAACCACAGAGTGGTTGCAGATGCACAAAAATCCTAATTTACATAAAGGAAATGACCTTCCTGAAGAAGAAGACAGTGTAATTAAAACTTTCTTCCTTGAAGTGGCCGGACTATTTCTAAGGAGCTAAAAAATGAATTTAGCCTATGAATTTAAAATTATTTTCATGTGCACAAAATTTACTATTTTCAAATGGGGAAAACTATTTTCAAGATTCCAGCTGTAAAAAGCTATTTGTATTTAAACTAACTACTGCTCACCTGAGTCTCCTTTTTGTAGTTATAGGATAACTAACTTTTCTGTGAATTAGAAGCATCTAATGCGAGCTAACACAGAACAAATTACCATTAAGGCTCTCCTCCATTTTTATAAGCACAAAGGTTTAGAAAGTCATAAAAGAGCTAGGAAAGGATGGCGCGTGTGAGGAACCTAGAAAACTAAAGGAAAAGGCCCAGCTTATGTAATTGGGGTTTAAATGTATTATCAGACAGCCAATCCCTTTGCTTTGCCAAAGGATTTGTCATTGCTTCACACCTGCAACCCATGATATAAAATTGTAAAGATGTAACTTTGTCTCAAAGAAATAATTAACAGTGATATGACTAACTTCAATAGCTATAATTAGAGGATACTTTGTTATAGAAAACAGATATACTTTTGAAAGCTATCAAGTTTTTTGTGTGTGTGAGGCAAAGTCTTGCCCTGTCACCTGGGCTAGAGTGCAGTGGCATGGTCATGGCTCATTACAACCTCAAACTTCTGGGCTCAAGCGATCCTCCCAGCTCAGCCTTCCAAGTAGGTAGGACGATAGCACGTGCCACCATTCCAACTAATTTTTTTATTTTTTGTACAGATGGGGTCTATGTTGCCCAGGCTGGTCTTAAACTCCAGCCTCAAGCAATCCTCACACTTAGCCTCCCAAACTGCTAGGATTACAGGCATGAGCCACCACACCCAGTCCACTAACGTACTTTTAAATTGAATCAACTCTCAAAGGCACCAAGAAAATGTATGTAAAGGAATTCTATTTTGGAAAAAAAACTCAGTAAAGAAAAAAATTAAAGAGGCAAGGTCATAAAGCTTGTGTAAATTAGATTTTTATATATTGGGCTGGCATAAAAATGTAGCACTCAACAGGATTTCATTTATTCACTCATTCAATTAGATTTTTTTTTTTTTTTTTGAGACAGAGTCTCGCTTTGTTGCCCGGGCTAGAGTGAGTGACGTGGCGTCAGCCTAGCTCACAGCAACCTCAAACTCCTGGGCTTAAGCAATCCTACTGCCTCAGCCTCCCGGGTAGCTGGGACCACAGGCATGCGCCACCATGCCCGGCTAATTTTTTTCTATATATATTTTTAGTTGGCCAGCTAATTTCTTTCTATTTTTAGTAGAGATGGGGTCTCGCTCTTGCTCAGGCTGGTCTCGCACTCCTGAGCTCAAGCAATCCTCCCACTTAGCCTCCCAAAGTGCTAGGATTACAGGCGTGAGCCACCGCGCCCGGCCAATTTTTTTTTTTTTTTTTTTGAGACAGGGTCTTACTTGTTGCCCAGGCTAGAGTGCAGTGGTGTCATCATAACTCACTGCAACCTCAAACTCCTGGGCTTAAGCAATCCTCCTGCCTCAGCCTCCCTAGTAGCTGAGACTAAAGGCTAGTGAGACCATGCGTGGATAATTTTTCTATTTTTTGTAGAGACGGGGTCTAGCTCTTGCTCAGGCTGGTTTTGAACTCCTGGGCTCAAGCAATCCTCCCACTTAGCCTCCCAAAGTGCTAGGATTACAGGCATGAACTACCACACCTCGCCATTAAATTAAAATTTAGCAAACAGGAAACATGAGCCAAGAACTTTTGTAGGTATTAGAGAAACAATAAGGAATAAAACCAGTATAGTCGCAGCTGTCACGGTGCTAACACGAAGGTTCATCTTCACGTTAAGGTGATTCACCAAATTACTAAAGAAGGTGACAAAGAATGCTGCTCCTTATACACAGCTGTCACTTTCATAAACTGAAGGCCTCAGGCCAACTCCTGTCACTACCTTGTTCTTAAACCAGCTTGATTCCATACTCTGCCTTCACCTGTTCCTGTCAAAAACACCAGCCCACTGTCTCAAATCCTGAGGTCTCTGAAAGTCAAAAAAAAAAAAAAAAAAAAGATAAAAAAATTTAAAAAAAGAAAAAAGAAAAAAACAGCAGCCCATGGTGATCTGGTGGCTGTAACCGCTGGTACTCTGGTAAAGGTCTAGGCCTAGCACCTACCTCTTACATCCAGTGCTCACCTTCGTCACCTACCCCGACACACACAGCCGCCTCCTTCCCTTCTCACAGAACAGCTCTCAGCCAGGCCGTCTTCACATCAGGAATCCTGACTGCATGTACCCAGCCTCCGGACAAGAACAAAAAACCCTGCTCTCACGGACTTTTGTGTGGGGTAGGAAGGGGGGCAGAGGACAGAAAAGAAGGTAAATATAATGCTGGGTTAGTCATAAATGTTGTAGAGAAAAATAAAACAAGGAAAGGAGAACAGCAGCAGGGCTTCCAATTTTAAATAAGGTGCCTGGGGAAGGCCAGAAGGTTTAAGTCTTGAAGGAGATGAACTCAATAAATACTTTTTAAAGATTAATAGGTTTCAAGTGCCTGAAATTTCGTATCATTATGGTCAGGCCTTTCAGGTCTACAATAAAAGGTTGTGTCAATTAACACATGAGCAAAAAGAAAATGTTAGAAGAAAAAAAAGCAAGGGAAATTATTGTCTTCATCTATTCTTGGGGTGGTGGTGGTTATTATTGGATAAAGAAAAACAAGCAGATATAATCCATTAAACTTTTCCAAAAGTCCATACAAAACCTATTTTCTAAATGAGCCACTATAGCATTTGCAGGAACTGATTCTAAGGAACTGGTTTTGAGACTAAAAACAAGGAGAATAAAAAAGCCCTTTCCAGATGAAAAACTATAAACTGCAGTGGGATCCAGGATCTATGCCAGAAATGGACAATTAACAAAAGAACGGAAAAAATGAATACTCTGAAATAAGAGCTTTTAATGCATAAGGGACATATGGAATTGTGAATATAATTTTTCTTAAGTTTACAGAAAAGGGTTACAACCAAGAATACCATGAGGCAGAAAAGCACCTAACGCACCCTCTGCCAGGTCATCTTGCTGGCTCGTCGGAGAGCTTTTAAAACATTATCTGATGACAGCTGCCCACTGAAGGTAGGCGTTATGTGAATGTCTTTTAATTTTCTATTCCTTTTTTTCTACCTCCCCAATTTGCTAAAGCAAGTCTCCCAGGTTAACAAAAACAGACAAGTTGGCCACTCAGTTCCAAAACTTGGAAATGGGCATTAGCTTGCAATGAAAATGAGCTTTATACTGTGCCCCATGCTGACTTCAGAACAATGATTGCCATCATTGGCAGTTTCCTCCTTGCTTCCACCAGAACCCTTCTCCTCTTCTTCTTTTCACTGTTTTCACAGGCAGTGGCCTGAGTTTACCACTTTCTATAAAAGGACTACAGAAGGGCTCTAATTAGCACCCTAGTCAGTTCCCAGTCCTGTAGCTAGTTCTTCTACTCTGGACAACATCTCTGATGTGAATACTCACCCAATTTTTTATTATACTAAGATGTTCTAAGAGTGAGGGGAGGCTATACATAATTCTCTTGGAAAAGTTAAAGTGGTTTGCCAACATACACCAGCAGGATCATGATATTGATATTTTATTAATACTTTTACACATATATGCAATTATATATCCATCCATCATAGTACACCTTTTTAAAATGGGGTAAAAGAGGAGGAATGCAGTTTTACCTGTCTTTGCAGGACATCTAAAATTAACAGGACTCCTGAAAACAGAGACCCAGGTAACAATCACCCTGCTAGTCAAACAAGTTCCTAGAAAGCAGTAGAGGCTTGGGGTAGGCAAGTATTCCCAAAAGTCTGGTTGCCCGGCAAAGATCAGGAGGGTATTTCTTGTTTCCATCTTCAGAATCTTTTCTAAGAATATGTTTTTGTTTCTTCTTGAAAATGTCTAATTATTTATTTATTACCTCATTAGCTATAGTAAACCAAAGAGTTGTTTTGTTTTTTAAACTTTTGGTAAACTGGATAAAGAATATCAGGAGAAAATTTTTTTCTATTACTAAAGATCAACAATTAGTAGTCTTATATTCGGAGATATTAAAAACTGGCAATAAGAAATTTGTGGGAGATAGAAAAGTATAGGGGTTAAGAGCATGGGTTTAAATCCTGGCAACCCAACCTACAAGCCACATGAACTTGGACGAACTGTTTAACCTGTCTGGGCTTCTGGTTCCTCTTCTGTACAGTAAAGATAATAGTTCCCACTTGTGATGATTAAGCAAGTTTATACATGTACTTAGAACAGTATCTAAGCACTCAGTAAATGATAGCTGCCGTTAGTATGACTCTTAGGATTATAATTAAGAAAGCTAAAGAAGTAGCAAAAGATATGGAAATGACATTCATAAATAGTATATTTTGGGTTTAGAGGAAAGAGCAGAGAAGTTGTTAATTTTCTCAGTTATATTACCTGAGAGCATATTTAATAATCCATATTGTTCAGAGGCAGTGAATATTATACAATTATATTTCAAAATTTAGGCTAATCTACCTTCCAGTGTTACACAATTTTTAAAATACTATCAATTGTAAGAAGCATCCCAATTTTGGAGATATTAAAATGTGAAAAAGTACCTATTTAAGATTTGATGGAATGCATTAAGTAAAAGAGATGGAAAACAATAGTGATATTCCAAGTATCAGATGTTTCACAGTCTCATCTTTGCCTGTAAGAGCTGTGAACTAAAATCCACCTTGTGATCAAACATAATTGCTGCCTCTCAGAGTTTTTGTCTTAGTTTTTTTTTTTTTTTCAAAGCAAGCCCATTAGAGACAGTGCCACGTATGTGACTGGTTGGTCAACAAGCAAAAGAAAGGGGTACTCTATTAGGAATATTGACCTCAAAAGCAAACTTCTAATAGTGAAAAACATGCAAAGAAGAAAGAAAACGGCTGTGAAAGGAGAGAAGGGAGGACAGCACGAATGGGAAATGGTACGGAAAGCTAAAAGGTAAAGACAGAGAAACTCCTGTCAGTTTAACAAAGCATTCTGGGGGGCGCTCAGTGGAGGAGGAACTAGGTCCTACCGACCCCAACATGCTCCTGAGGTCAAGCCCTACCACAGCATCGGGAAGGAAGCCAGGAAAATGAGAAATGTTAAACTAAAAAGCCTTAGAGATCAACCAGTCCACAAATTCTCAAAGAGAACAAAAAATATGCTATTCCCACGCCTTCCCTGATACACCCCAGCACAAAATTGCTACACATTGCAGATGGCAGTGTACAAGTGGTGTAGACACAGAAGGAAAGCTGAGTACCACTAATGTTGGAATATTCAGTTTGCAAACTGGGATTACAGGTCAGAAACGGTTACATCTGACATTCCATCTCCCCTCCAGCACAGCCACTGAGTCATCTAGCCTCTCCTTGAGTATCCTCATTAACCCAAACTCAGGTCCACTGCAAGATCCCAATTCCCTTTTCTAATACTGTTGTCAGAAAATTCTTACGTTGAACCAAAATGTGCCAAGCTAGTTTGGGGTTCTTCTGCTTACTGAGCCCTTGAATGGACTTTGAGAGGCTGTTGAGGAGCAATGGATGACTACTGAGCTAGGCGCTGGTAGGGCAGACAGTGAAAAACAAGGAGAGGCCAAGTGCAGGGGCTCATGCCTGTAACCCCAGCACTTTCGGAGGCTGAGGTGGAAGGAGCGCTTAAAGGCAGGAGTTCAAGACCAGCCTGGGTAACATAGTGAGACTTCATCTCTACCACCAAAAAAAAAAAGAAAGAAAGAAGAAAAGAAAAATACGGAGAAATTTGGTGAAGAAGTTGAGGTGACTGGCAAGAGTGAAAGCACATGGATTTTTTTCTAGGAAGGTCAAAGACAATCAGGGAAAGCTAGGAGAGGGCTGACCTGAGCTCATGGTCAGTAGATATGTGGGTCATGGGAGATGAGCAACTGCCACGAGTCACCAGGGAATCTGTGTTGTAGGAGAAAGCAATGCTTTACTCAGGAAGCAGAGAAAAAGGGTGGGTCTGTGTTGAAATTCATGTTTTGGGGAACTTCCTTGACATAAAACTGGGCTGTTCAAGACAGCAAAGAAACACAGACTGAGGAGAGCAGTCAGCCTCACAAGGCAGTTTGGACAGGGACTGAGGGGAGGGGAGGGCCAAGCTAGAAGGGGGTGACAGAGGATGGCAGACACATGCCTAGAAGAGCTTGCACCTGGGGCAGTCACTTGCACTCCATAGGTGCCAGGATAGCTAGGTTGTACAAACAACCAAACACAATCTAGTGAGACAGGCATTAGAGATACACAACAGATGCCACAAGGAACTGCCAGGACTCAGAAATTGATACCTCAAAATATGGCACGTTGATATGCTGAACTAAAGAAGCACCCTAAAGGTCTCTCTCACCTTCCCATCTCCCCTCCTGTCTCTCAGTCCTCTTTCTCTCCCAAAGCACAGGATGAAACTGTTCTCTGAAGTAGAAAAATGCCTGTTCCAAAGTAGACATTCAAATATCTGATGAAGGAATGAAGGATCCCTAGCTCAGTGGGATCAGAAAAATGCATCATAGGAGGCAAACTTTATAAAGAAGGCTACAGGGGTTTGAAAAGAGAACACAGAGATACTAATAGAATAAATCAGCTCAGGGCTCTAAAGGGAACTTGGAACTGTTTTTCCAACCTGGTGTGGACTTCCAGATTGTGTCACCAGGATGCTGCTCCAACCAGATGCATAAGCTCCAGGGTCACCTTGAAGGCCAAGTCCGATGTTCAGTTTTCCCCAAAGCTGGACGCAGCACAGTCCCGAGTGTGCCTTCCTCTGAACTACAATCATTCTGATCCTGGCTGTTTCTCTCACACACGGCATCAGTTTTTTATTATGCATCATATTCCTTTTTCCAGGATGGAAATTAAAGGTCAAGGCATTTGTCTCATTCATCTCTGGATTCCCAATACCATTTAACATATTGGCAAGTCATCAGTATGACAGTATTTAGGTAGCATGTTTCAGGAAAAAAATGTTACATATATCAACTTTCCATAGAGGAAACAAAGATCACTTTGTTTATAAGCTTTATTTTTCTATGGAGAGTTTTTAGTATTATTTTTAGCCAAATTTCGCTACAACATAATTTGATAATTTCCCATATCTTATACTGCATTGCACTTGAAATTATAAGCAGTGATCCTGCATTATTCTTCAGTTGTGGTATTTTATGATTTATTTGGTTGTACATGCTGACTTTTTACCTCCTAGCACATATTTTTAAAATACAAATAAGCTCATGGTAGTCATCCCACTTCTTAAGGCCATTATTAACATGTGGCCTAACACAAAACCCTGCCAGAGACCCCTGCAGAGCAGACCAGGCGTTTGGCATTTTGTCCACAGCTGCACTGAATCTCAGTGCAGCTCCCTGGATTCCACAGACACTGCTGTTGGTGAAGCTGACAGTTTAATTCCAGGGAGTGGATGTGCATTGAAAGGGGCAAAGCAGCTGAGTTTGTTTTCACTCTATTCCTACATAAATGAGGCAATAATTCAAAGTGGATTGTGAGCTCCCAGAATTGCTGGTGCTAATGTCTACATTGTCAACTGCCATCCGGGAACAGATGACTAGCTAATTCAAGACAATGCTCTGCAAATGATGCAAATTTATTCCTGAAAACAAACACACACACAACCCCCAAAACTGTGATCAATGCATGACTAGTCCAGCTTTAATAGCGCAAATAAGATTAAATAGTTATATGAATTTTTAAAGGTACATCTCTATACCAAGGGGTTATAGGCAAAGGTTTAGTCAACACTAAGGTGATCATTGTTTCGACATAAAGTATCCCATTATTGACATCAATAACGGGCAGTTGGGGAGCCGAGGAAGGTTTCTGACCCTGGGAAGGACATGATCCACACGCAGATTTAAGAAAATCAGTGACGTGGAGGAGGTCATGTAAACTGATGGCAACACTACTGTTGAGAGAGTAGAGATGGGGTCTCCCAATGTTGCCCAGGCTGGTCTCGAATTCCTGGCCTGAAGTGATCCTCCTGCTTTGGACTCCCAAAGTGCTGGGATTACAGGCGTGTGGGGCCAAGCATTGTTGTCCTTAGAATTGCTAATTCAATGTTGTGAACACAAACCAGCCCAGGAAAAAAGGAAGTGGGGAGGTCAGGGTGAGGGACACGAAGTGGAGGCAGCCAGGGAGGCACATACAGAGGTTTAAGAAAGAAAGTCACTGGGTGGTAGCTCCAGGGAACATCAAGGTGTAAGTCTAGGATGACCTCATGGGGTGGAGGGTGGGATGAAAGCAGCCTGTAAAGTGAGAGTAAAGATATGCAAACCACGGGAGGCAGCAGAGGAGAAAGTCTCTGAGGACTGGATTTCCAATCCTCTCGATTAGGAAAAGGAGTGGGCTGCAGTAAAGGAGACTAGAAACCATGCCTGAAGTGAAAGGTCAGTTGAGCTCACATAGATACCCCAGTCTGACAAACTTACCAGCATAACTTAGGTCTACTTCCAGAGGGATAGGGTGGAGCTGAGAGAAAACAGCCAAGTAGAGAAAAACTCTCTAACAGATAGAAAAAGTGCAACTAGAAGTCAAACAGAAATAGGCAAAGGAGTTTGCCAAAAAGTATAGAGGGCCCAGATGACATGTTAATGAAGGGACAATTTATAGCATTCCTTGCCTTGTTCCTGCAAATCTTTGTTGCCTGTGCTCAGGACCAAGAGGAGGTTTACCTGTTTGGGAAGGCACAGGAGTTTGTAAAGCTGGTTGTGTATCAGAATCATCTGGGACACTTGTTAAAAACATAGCTTCTCTAACCCTACCCCTGGAGATTTCTGAGTCATTATGTCTAGGGTGTGGCTAGGAAATTTTAATTAGCACCCCCAGGTAATTCTGACACAACCTGTAGAATGTCATTTGGAAAACAAGCAGATCAGAGTTATCTCATGTGCTTTTTAAAAATATAGATTCATAAGCTCCTGCCCAATCCTACCCCAAATCTCATACCACATTTCATATTATTTGAATTTTTTTCAATCAACTATTCAGTAAATGCATACAGAAAAGAATATCAGTACAACTCTGACAACACCAGGATTGAATCCCAGTGCAGGTGCCCTGAAGTCCAGAGGCAGTGCCCTTGGGCAGACCCCCAATCCCTATCCCCACAAATTCCAGTTCCTCTTCTTTGTCATCAATTGGATCCATGAACTTAGGTTTCCCTTAGCAGACGAAAGGAATGCAAGTGAGTAGGTGCACGTGGAATAAGTCTCTGGATATTCTTAGGTTCACAAGCCTACATGGCTCTCCTTAAAAGAACACTGACTAATGTTTAAACTCTTCTTGGAAGGAAATCCTGCAAGAAACCCTTCCTGGTTCCCATCCCTGCGAAGGACTTTCCAATTTCAGAGTCCATCTTCAAGGAGCTTCCAAGAAGTATTAATGATACTGATGCACACCACATTTTATCTTAGATAAATCTTTAGATAACTTGCTTGTTTCAAACACTGTTTAAAAGTGATTCTAATGTTAAAGATAGTTTTATTTTAAAATATAATATAGATTTGTTAATGTCATAAATAATATTAGCCCTGATGTATATGAAAACATATGACCTATTGTCACTGGTTTACACTTGACCATTCAAAGCCCTGGAAAACCTTAAGAACTAGTGTTACAAGCATGTAGGCATTGAAGCCAGACAGACAATCCTGCCTCTAAAACTTACTAGTTGTAGGGCACTACAACTAAGACATTCTGAGACTTTTTTTCCCTCTCTAAAATGGTAATAACACCACCTATTTTGTACGGTTGTCATAAGAATAAGAATTGGAGGTAAGACATGGTGCAGTGGCTCACGCCCATAATCCTAGCACTCTGGGAGGCCGAGGTGGGAGGACTGCTTGAGCTCAGGAGTTCGAGGCCAACCTGAGCAAGAGCGAGACCCTATCTCTACTAAAAATAGAAAAAAATAGCCAGGTATGGGGTCTCCAGCCTGTAGTCCCAGATACCCAGGAGGCTGAGGCAGGAAGATTGGTTGAGCCCAGGAGTTTGAGGTTGCCATGAGCTAGGCTGACACCATGGCACTCTAGCCTGGGCAACAGAGACACTCTGTCTCAAAAAATTAAAAAACGAATTGGAAGTAACCGACATGTAGTCCTGGTTCAGAGCCAGAAGTCAATAAATAGTATTTATTCTTTTGCTCTTACCCAAATCTTCATTCCTCTTTCCCCAAAGGTGAAATTAGTCCTCTAAAAGTTCTCAGGGTTCTGGAGTATGTGTTAAAAATTTGAGTATTCCAGTCAGGGTGCAAACTGGAAAAGCAACTCCACTTATATAGAAAGCTTGCAAAGTATATAATGTGAAAAGTCCTTCACTACAAAGCACCCAGATGCTAAATAAATTATCAGATACACTTTTAAACGCATTGCTGAGCTCCTAAGAAAATAAAGGAGATGCCTAAGGGTAAGGGAAAAAAAAGAAAAGAACTGGAAATGTAAACCCAAATATTAATAACTAACTCATAAGACCATGCTGTTCTGGGAGCAGTGCCATTGCCAGGAGGAACCTAGTGCCTAGGGGACTGAGGGCCTTACAGGGGAACAGGAGACTTGGCCTTGGGCTTTCTGCAATGGGAAAAAGATTGAGCCTGAGATCAACGCTCCATATAGATGGGAGCTGCACCATAAAAGGGTGGCCTGGGAAAAATCTGCCTTCCACCAAAGCAAACTGATGAGAAAACATGTAGACCCATGCCAAGCTTGAGCAGAAAAACAAGCATCCCCTGAGCAAGCCTTAGTTCCAATTTACACTACCTTGAAGTTGGGGAAATGCCTGTGTAATACATTAATGTGGTCCTGGGAGGAAAGCAGAAACAAATATTTTCTACAGAAATGCATCTTCGATACGGACCCTTGAGAATTCCCATAAAACTAGGGAATAACTAAAGAAATAAGCCATCTTGAATGACAGCAGAGGCACTCAATAGAAAGACCACCCTGCCAAGGGCTTCAGAATTCAACCATAGAAAAGAAGAAAAGAGGAAGACAGAAAAAGTTGGACCAAATAAAGCACAAAATAAGATGGTAGAAATAAATCCAAGTACATCAGTACTTATAAACTAAACTGCTACATGGTATCAGATTTAACAATCTTTTAATCCAACTTTTTGTGTATATATTCCTTTGAATGAATTTTTCATAATGGAAAAGACAATTTGGAGAGAGGGTAACCAAATGACTTCTGGATCTTTAAACTTTAATTTATGGGGCCACAACAATCAAGAACGTTCTCCCTTCCGAGCCTAAAGACCATCTGGTGTCTTTTACCCTGTACTCATATCAGTTCCCAGCCACTTGCTTAGAATGAAGACTAAGAAAGCCAACACGTTTGCTTTGTGTGGTGTGTGGTAAGAGCACTGCCTCTGATGCCAGACACACTTGTGTTTGAATCCTGGCTACCCAATCACCAGTTAGCGATTCCAAGCAAGTCAGTCAAACTCTATGCCTCAACTTCTTCAGCCGTAAAATAGGTATCATACTACCTACCTCGTAGGATTGTTGTGAAGCAAATCTATACGTGTGTATTTGTGTGAACCACAGCACAGTTCTTAGTACGGAAAATGCATTCAATAAATAGTAGCTATGCTGAACACCACAGGGGGAGAGCATTAATTCATTTCTTATTTCATTCAACAAGTATTTATAAACTGTCTCCTATGTGCCAATCCTAGTGTCAGACTTTTTGGGACACGGAGATGAATGACTCCTTGTCATGATACTATCTAGCATGTTGTTTTGTGCCAGACATTTACCTACACAATTTTACTTAATTCTGCCAGCAATCCTATAAAGTACTGTTATCTCTGCTGTCCAGATGAAGAAACTAAGAGGTTAATAGACTCATTCCAATTTACTCAGCTAGTGATGGAAGAGGGTGTTAGATAACCCCAAAGCGTATGCCTTAATGACTTCCCCTCTCTGCTTCACTTAGAAGAGGAGCTTCAGATTCAGGTATATACAAAGGATGTAGTTGGTAGATTTTATTTTCATTGCTTTTGGCCAAAAAGCAGAGAACTCTAAAATCAGCGGGTTTTATGACCATAGAACATGGCACAACACCGCTAAACTGAATTATCTGGCAAGTTCTTGACTTTTCAGTTTTTGTTCCTTCTTCTTTAAGAGGGAAAGTAACATGTCAATTGAGTAATATCCACTTTGTAATGCATCTAACTGTTGTGGTTCCTATATAAATATTTTTCTAGGTGCTATAGAATGAATTGGCACTTTTCAGGAATTTAAATCTGGTTTAGCTTTTGATTGGAGTTCTACGAATCTAATGACAGATAAGCCACTTAATAGGGAGGCAGGATTTGATTCAAAGTAGGAAACATTTCGTAAAATATTTTACCCTCTCCAAATTGAACAGGGTATGGTCACCAGAAGTTTGAGACTACTTGTCACAACACTAGATCATTCTCCTACAGATGCTACAGATTTTATTATGGGAAGGGGAACAGTTGTACCTATTAAGATATAGTGATTATTTTTCAACTCTGAAAATAATAGCAGCAAGAACTTTAAGTTTCAAGCACTGAACAATATTGAGACAATATAAAAAAACCCAGAAAAGTTATTATTGCTACATTCTCCATTTGAAAAAAAATGCTCTGGATATTCTTAAAAAAAAAAAAAAAAAAAAAAGCCGGGCACAATGGTACTTGCCTATAGTCCCAGCTACTCTGGAGGCTAAGGCAGGAGGGTCGCTGGTGCCCAGGAGTTCGAGGCAGAAGTGTGCTATGATTATGGCTGTGAATAGCCACTGCACTCCAGCCTGGGCAACATAGTAAGACCCATCATCTCTTATGAGAGAAAGAATAGAAAAGGAAAAAAAAATAATCTTTCTTCTATAAGCACAACAGCCTTGTAGAAACGATTTACAGTGTGAACTAAAAATCTTAAGCACCACCGCCTAACCAAATTGACCCCCTCTTGGCTAAGGGGACCCCAGAAATGCCCTAAAGCTGAGTTGCTGGCCATGAGAATGGAAGTCAGACATGCCTCATCAGGCCCCCACTTCCTTCTGGGAGATACCCTTTGTAACTCATTAACAGGCCTAAGGCCAAGCAAGACAAAGCTTAAACACCACCTGCAGGTCCTCAATTTACTTAACAAATCACTTGAGTCTATGTCTGTGGCTTGTCTCTCATTAACAGACTTCCTTAACTTAAAACATCGCAAGGCCGTTGCGGTGGTTCACGCCTGTAATCCTAACACTCTGGGAGGCCGAGGCGGGAGGATCGTTTGAGCCCAGGAGTTTGAGACCAGCCTGAGCAAGAGCGAGACCCCATCTCTACTAAAAAAAAAAAAAAAAAAAATAGAAACTAGCTGGACAACTAAAAATATATAGAAAAAATTAGCCGGGCATGGTGGCGCATGCCTGTAGTCCCAGCTACTCCGGAGGCTGAGGCAGGAGGATTGCTCGAGCCCAGGAGTTTGAGGTTGCTGTCAGCTAGGCTGACGCGACAGCACTCTAGCTCGGGCAACAGAGTGAGACTCTGTCTCTAAAAAAAAAAAAAAAAAAAATTTCAAGGCTTTGGACAAAGCTTCATTTCTTTAACCAAATACAAATCAAAGAATCTTTAAATTCACCTGTATGCCAAGACCAGCCTTTCATGGGGGGAAAAAAAAGCTCACCTGTAACCTATAATTACCTGCTTTGATATGTCCGGGCACTACGAATATCTGGCCTGCCTTTTTGGGCCAAACCAATGTATGCCTTCCATGTATTAATTTATGACTTTATGTATAATTCCTGTCTTCCTCCAATATATATAAAACCAAACTGTAACACAACCACAGAGAGACCATTTGCTCAAGGCTTCTTGGGCATAACTCTCTGGCCTGGCTCAGAATATACCTCTTTAAATTATTTTACATTGTCTGGGTTCTTTTCCGTTGACAATAGACTGCAACAACTCCATTCACCCTTACTTCCAAAAGGCACTTTCTTTTGTTCACCTACTTAACGGGTTTGAAATTGAGCCAGGTGAATTTAAGTAAAAGACTGTAAAGAATTTGGTACCCATTATCCTCAAATTGATAACAGCTGATGATTTACAACTTGTGCAGATTAAATAACTTGGAAAATAAATAATAATTACCTTCAATGCAAAGCGAAGTATTTTCACTTGATAAGGAAGAAAACAGTCTTTCACTCATTTTAAAAATCACACATAAAACTGGAAGAGTTCAGAAATTGTTTCACCAGTGTCCTCATTTTGCAGATGAGGAAACTGAGACCAAAAGCACTGTAATTCAGTTACTTGTCAATATTTTCTCACATTATAATTGCTTCTCATCTAGTGTGGTTATACATTTGTAATTCATCATCCATCATGTTTTTCTGCCCTATGCCTACTACAAATTCAGGACAAGAACTAAAAGGGAATATTTAAAAGCTCCAATATTTATCATAGGTAAATTGTCATAACAGCTTTGCTTAATCATAACAAAATAAGTGAAAGCAATTGGAAGTATTAGTATTTCTGCTGCTTAAATAAGGGTTTTGCCTCATAAGCTGGTCACAAAAAAAAAACCAAAAAAACAGGATGGGAGATTTTAACAAAGTTTTGCAAATCAAAGAAAAAAATTCCTAGTGTATTCTAGATAGTTTCAAGCTCGCTGGGGGGAACACATTTACAAGACAAAGGAGATGATGTGGCCTTGAATATATCACCTTTAGGATTTCTATCTTTGCTAAGATTCAAGGAGAATTCAGACATCAGTATACTGCATTACTGATGTCTGAATTTATTAAAACGAAAACAGCAGTAAGAACTCAGTTTCCTGACATTAGTAGCATGTTTCCTTATGAGAGACTTGACACTTTTCACACTCAGGCTGAGGGGTGAGCATCCTTTCAAAAGAGACAACCCGAGCGCTGTGGATGTCTGGCCTGAGGGCCCTCCCAACAGCTGGGATGCTGGAACAGGATGGGTATCAGCCTCCCGGGTCACAGTATTAGGCCTTCACGAGGTCTGCCGAAAGCAAGAGTTTAGCGAAGAATCTTAAACTTCAATAGGTAGAAAATGGGCTTTATCAATTCCTCACAAAAGTTGTGTGTGTTTGTTCTTAAGAGACCTTTACTTCCGGAATTCTCTGCGATGTGACCTCCAGAGCAAGCTCAGCACTAGGCGGGTTCCTGTCCAAGGTCCTTTGGGGGAAGGGACAAAATAGCTAAGGAAGTGGGTGGCCGAGGGCAGCCCTCCAGGACTAGAGTCTCCCTGGCCAGTTCCTTTTGCAGCCAGAGGAAGGGGCACACCTGCAGGGCGCGTCCCCCACCTGCACCGACGAGCCCGCTCAACCCCTCCCCCCGACCCGAGGAGCTTACCTGTGGCGGCCGCGGGCGCCTGGCTCCTGAAGGTAGCTGACTCAGCCCAACCCTGGTGCGACACGGACCTACTCCAGGGCCGGGGGACCCCGAGCTGCAGATAGGAAGGGGTGGTCTTCCGCCGGATCGCCACTCGCCTAAAGTTGTAGCCGCCCTCGCCGCTCATCGTGCAGGGCTCGCTCGCGGCTCCGCGCTCTCTCTGGCCCTCGTCCCGCCGCAAGTGCGCCCTCGACGGGCTCGGCAGGGACGATCGGACCCCCGGGGGCGTCGCCTGCATGCCCAGGCTCGGTGCGACTCCGTGGGGATGCTCTGCTCCGGCGGCTCCTCAGCAAGTGCCTCCTCGTTCTTTCCTTTCCGGGACGCTCCGGGCCTCGCGGGGCGCTTTGGCTCCGACTCCTCCTGCGGCAGCCGCACTCACCCGATGCCACTACCGCAGCGGCCGGGCCGCGTCTCCCTCCACTCCCTCCTCTCCGGAGCCAATCGCCGGCAGGGCCCCAAGGGCGGGAGAAGGAGAGCGGGGAGAGTTCAGCCTGTTTGCGCCGCCGCCTCCGGCCGGGGAGGCAGCCGAGGACTCGGCGAGCCGAGTGGAGCGCCCAGGGCGCGGCCCCGCCCCGCCGCGCCGCGGACTCGCCCATTGGCCGAGGAGGATCGCGCCAGCGCACCTGCGGTCGCGCACCTGGGCAGCTGGGCAGGTGACCGCGCTCAACTGCGGACCACGCGGCGGATTCGGGAAGGAAAAAATACCCAGCTACTCTGTCCAGAGTGCTTGCCCACTCTCGGAGGGTCACATATGTGTCTCAAATCACCTTGCCAGAAACACCAGGACAGAAAATGAAAAAGGAGTGTGTGTAAGTAAAAGAGAACAGGTGGAGCTAACAATCCACAGGTTTCCAGAAGAGCATCAGACCTTGCATCATCGTGACCACTTTCAGGACTTTATTAGTAATGCACTTGAGAGTCATTTTAAATTGCCAAGGCATATTTTTGTTTTTGACATCAGCTAAATACCAAATGGAAGAAAATACATTTTAGATTGGCTTGTTTATCTGCATTTAAAAATTCATTACTCCTTATGTTCTGATGCTGTGAACAAAAAAAATAGAGAAAAGCAAAAAAAAAAAAAATAAGATAAAAATTCATTACTCTAATAAGGAAGAGGCTGTGTTCCAAAACCATAAAGATAGGAGAGGAAAGGGCAGCATTGCAGGTACCCCAGTTCAAGCAGAGTTCCCCAGCCATCACTTCCATATTGGAAGCCAGCACCCCACGTTTCTTCAAATTGTCCTTCACCCAGGTAACATCTCTAGCTCCCTGAAGTGTAGCCCATAACCCAGTCTTCCTCAAGAAACCTTTGTGGAGGGCAGTTTAACACTCCCAGTCTCCTTGGCCGCTACCCCAATAAACATACTTCTGAAGAAAAGGAACTACCCCTCTAATTTTTTATGGAGCCCTTCAGATCTTACTAAAAGGAGGTTTTGTTCTCTTAGGATTTATTGTTACTGTAGTGCACCTATTTATTATTTCTCTTTCTGTGTAATGGAAGTGTTGTCTACTGTGCCATGGAGTATCAAAAGTAATTTAATAATTATGTACCTCCATACACATAAGTTAGTTATAATTTAAATGTAAATTTCTAACATAATTTATTTGGTTTAATGAAAAGGTGGTATTGCAATCAACAATACTATACTGGCAATCAAGCTTACAGCAATCTTTTTTTTTTTTTTTTTTTTTGACAAGGCCTCTCTCTCTGTCACCCGGGCTAGAGTGCAGTGGCCCAATTACCCAATCATAACTCTTATGCTTAATCGATCCGCCTGCCTCAGCCTTCTGAGTAGCTGAGACCATAGGTGTGTGCCACCATGCCTGGCTAATTTTTTTTTTTTTTCCATGAAGACCGGATCTTGCAATGTTGTTCAGACTGATCTTGAATTCCTGGCCTCAACCAATCCTCCTGCCTCAGCCTCCCAAAATGCTGGGATTACAGGTGTGAACCATTATGCCTCGCCAGCGCAACTTATTTGTAAGGGAGAAGATGCTGGCAATCTTCTCTTTTAGAGAACTAGTTACTGAATAGACTTAAAGTCCCCTTACTTCCCCCCAACACACAGAGCCAAATACTTTTCTCAGTAGATGCTCACTCTTTCTGTAGAGAAATGTAGTAAACACACCTGTATGGAGTAAAAAGGTATCTTACTGCAAGTATTTTGGGCAGCAGTTTTATGCTTCCCCATTTGGATAGTTTGAGTCATTTATATTGTACATATTTCTTTCTTGGTTCAACTTGTTCATACTTAATAATATAATATTTATTCTCATCAGTGGATGTCTATATTTTCAGATGGAATGTTTTACAATGCATATGTCATTTGATATCACCACTATCAATGTTGCTGCTGCTTATTTTCTGATAGAAACTCTTTCTAATGGACTTTGCATTTGATGACTATTTTGCAGCATTAAATGGAGTTGACAGAACTTTATTTGATCTCAAATTATCTCAGGGTGGAACAAAATATTAAGTAGCATCTTAGAAAGTATTAATATATTAATACTATTGCATTAATATAGCTAATAGAGAATTTGCCACTAATTCATCAACACTTTTTTTTTTTCTTTTTGAGATAGAGTCTCTCTCTGTTGCCTGGGCTAGAGTGCCATGGCATCAACCTAGCTCACAGCAACCTCAAACTCCTGGGCTCAAGTGATCTTCCTATCTCAGTCTCCCAAGTAGCTGGGACTACAGCACATGCCACCATGCCCGGCTAATTTTTGTCTATTTTTAGTTGTCCGACTAATTTCTTTCTATTTTTTTTATTTCAGCATATTATGGGGGTACAAATGTTTAGGTTACATATATTGCCTTTGCCCCACCTGAGTCAGAGCTTCAAGCGTGTCCATCATCCAGACAGGATGCACCGCATCCATTAGGTGTGAATATACCCATCCCCTCCTCCACCTCCCATCTGCCCAACACCTGATGAATGTTACTACTATATGTACAACTACACATAAGTGTTGATCAGTTAATACCAATTTGATGGTGAGTACATGTGGTGCTTATTTTTCCATTCTTGGGATACTTCACTTTGTGATACTTCACTTGTAGAATGGGCTCCAGCTCTATCCAGGATAATAGAAGAGGTGCTAGACCACCATTGTTTTTGTGGCTGAGTAGAACTCCATGGTATACATACACCACATTTTATTAATCCACTCATGTATTGATGGTCACTTGGGTTGTTTCCACATCTTTGCAATTGTGAATTGTGCTGCTATAAACATTTGGGTGCAGGTGTCTTTTTTATAGAATGTCTTTTTTGCCTTTGGGTAAATGCCTTTGGGTAATGGGATTGCTGGATCAAATGGCAGTTCTACTTGTAGTTCACTCTTCCTGAGGTTGGTCTCAAACTCCTGACCTCAAGCAATCCTGTCGCTCGGCCTCCCAGAGTGCTAGGATTACAAGCATGAGCCACCACACCTGGCCCATCAACACATTTTGAATGGAAACTGTGCTGGGCCCCTGAATACGGTGATAAGTACCATAAACAGGTGCTTATACTACCTGTCTCTGTGGCTGAAACAGTGCTGAATGCTGACCAAAGCCTGTATCATTTTCCTTGGACACACAAGGAGATTGCATTTAAACCATCCCTTGCAGTTAGATGGAATAATGTAACTGAATTCTGGTTAAAATTTTGTGGGCAGAAGTGATATGTGCCAACTCCAGGACTGACCTCAGAAACCTCACCATGAAACTCTCTACTCACCTTCTTTGGCTGCCAGCTGGAGTGCAGAGGAGCCAGTGGAGGACCTGGAGCTCTAGACCACGGTGGAGCCACTCTGCAGGGAAAAGCTGGGACCCAGGATCACCCATTTCCCCAGGAACCAACATATAAAATCAGACTAGAAGAATGCCTGGGAAGCCGATGGACTGATTCATGTCCCTTAAATTTTATCTTTATATTTTCCAATGGAGGAAAAGAATAGGCATATTGATCTATATGTTTTAATTCTAACAGATATATATTTTAAACATTCTATGTAATTTATTAGTAGCAACATAATCAGCCTCAGATTAACCTAGTCCTTACTTTAGGATGAAACCAAAAAGGAATACTCAGGAGAAAAATTATGAATCAATAAGCTGATTCAACTACTGATATAACATTACTTCCAAA
>CM052440.1:61247596-61258901 GCA_028533085.1 Varecia variegata
CTAGAGTTCAAGAGAAATCAACACTTTGCACCAGATTCATTCTTATTTTAATCTTACTAGGGAAAAAATAAAACTTCTCTCACTTTGATAATAAATTGTTATTTCCTCAGTGAAATGAATTATATATTTATTAGTTATTCATTTTGATCCTGTCACTGGGTAGGAATTTATATAAATGTCATTAAGAAAGGTCACTAAAAGTTATGAATCATGCTGACTTTATACAGTAGCATTAGGGGGTTGACATATAGAAGATAATTTCATGAGGACCTAACTGAAGAAGATGATACATTTATTTAACGGGAACTTAGTAAAGAGTATATTTTGATTTGGTACAAGTTGAGATTTCAATAAAGTTTTATATGTATATATAACTTTATATATATACTTATATATATGGTTGTATAATTTCTACCATGCTAATTTCTATGTGTATGTTTGGCCATGTATATATGGAAGGTTTGCACAAATTTGAGGTGCCACTGAAACTGTCATGGTGTAAGTTTGGTCTTATACTTAAATTGACCACTATTGCTCTTAAAAAGGAAGTGGCCAGTCAGTATCTTGTAAAAATCATTTGGAAACTAGAAAGAAAGCAGTTACTTTCTAAAGCACACACTCTCTGGCATCATGGTGCCTGTAATTCCCTGAGATTAGGACAGGGGCACCCAACCTGAACCTGGCCTATTGTTAGCAGCGAGGGCCCTGGGGTGCTCTATGTAGCAGAAATTAACAGGAGGCCAAACGGGCCAAATTAACAGGGAGTCACAGGCAAAGCTTTATTGGGGCGTGTGGTGGATCACAAGGGAAACAGCACAAAGGAAAGAGTCCTTAGGCTGGCTCCCCAGGGGAGTTTAGGGAGAGTTTTACAGAGGCTTAGGTGGGAAAGGGGTGACGTGAAAGCAGGTACAGGTGATTTTCTTGCACCGGCATAGTTCTATTATAGGCCTCTTCATGCACATGTTTCATTAGCATGTTAAAAGCTCTACTGTGGGTGTGATTTTTAGCATCAAAATGAGATTATAATGAGGGAAAAGCTAGGGTAAGGTCAGTGTAGTGGTCTGTTCTGGCTTGAGACACTTGGATCCGGACAGGTCTGGTAGGTTCTTCTGCAGCCATAGCAGCCTGTGTCAGTATCTTGCCCCAGTGGCCCTGAAAAATATTACTGACAAGGCGGATGGTTAGGCCCTTCTCCTTATCTGGGTATGGGCTGACTGGGAAGCCCTTCTGAATTAAGTTGGGCCATGCAGTCCCATGTGGTCTCCCTTGGTCAGAAGTTGGCCGAGTCCTGTCCCTAGACTGTCTCACTTTCAGGAAAAGGTTTCTAGAGGAAGTCAAAACTGAGTGAGATGGGAAGAAGCAGAGTTGGCCTGGTAGAGGGGATAGAGAGTTACTCCAGTGGAAGGAACACGGGACATATGGGGGGGGGAGCAGGGAGAAAGAGACAGAAAGAGGGAGAAAGAGAAGCACTTACAGGGCATGGAAAGAGAAAAATGAAGCTGGAGAGAATGTAGAGTTAGATCATTAAGGACTTTGTAAACCACAGTAAAGAGTTAGGACTTTGGCCGGGCGCGGTGGTTCACGCCTGTAATCCTAGCACGCTGGGAGGCCGAGGCGGGAGGATCGCTCGAAGTCAGGAGTTCGAGATCAGCCTGAGCAAGAGCGAGACCCCGTCTCTACTAAAACATAGAAAGAAATTATCTGGACAACTAAAAAATATATATAGAAAAAAAAATTAGCCAGGCATGGTGGCGCATGCCTGTAGTCCCAGCTACTCGGGAGGCTGAGGCAGAAGGATTGCTTAAGCCCAGGAGTTTGAGGTTGCTGTGAGCTAGGCTGATGCCACGGCACTCACTCTAGCCCGGGCAACAAAGCGAGACTTTGTCTCAAAAAAAAAAAAAAAAAGAGTTAGGACTTTATTCTAATGACAACAAAATGATTTTCAAGACTTTTAAGCAAGGGGTGATGTCAGGTTTGCATTTTAGCTATCATGTTAGTTGTCCATGACACCCTCCCCCCCTTTTTTTAGATCATTAGATCAAAAAATACTGATTAATCCTAGAATGTTTCATCTCAAAGGATATATCCCTTCCATGAATGCATGAATGGAATATTTGGGAAATTTACTTAGATTAGGCATATATACAAAGTTTTAAGAAACTTTCTCTACCCCTGTGGAATAGATCTTCTACATCTTTCTGCTACCTACCTCATTTTTTTCAGTTTAGTTTTTGTTGTGGTAGCATTGTTATGATTTGTCTTATTGAACATCTGATGCATAAATGCTGCTGAACTATCACATCATGGCCAGGTTGCCAGGACAATTAGGGCATAGAATGATGGAGCGCAATTCTATATTCCTACTCTCCTCTTTCCTGGCCAGGAAACACAAAGACTCTGAATACTTAAGCTTTCCACATGTTAGTGAGTATTTAATTAGCAGTGAGTATTGATTTACCAAGACCACCACATGCACTCCATAGACCACTTCAGTGCTGTAAAATGGCCACTTGTGAGGTGAACAGGTCCCAACTATAAAGATAAGTTTGTTGGTTCCAGGGGCTGCCTTTATGAATTCTCAGGCATATACTCTATTTCCTCAGCCCTAAGATGCCATCAATCGGAAGAAGCACTAAGAAAGAAAGAAACTCTGCCTGTTTAAGCAACGATAAAATGTTCTAATGGTCATTCAGGGAATCTTGTTATTATGAAATTTCTTTTATCTATTCTGAGGAATTTGGTAGCTTCTCCTGCCCCCAATTCTATTGCCTGGTATGTGACAGGAAATTGTTTTGTACTTATCAGAAAAAAATTATGAAGTTTTATCTACTCTCAGGTACCTTCTTCTCTTAGGTTCTGTAAAACACTTGGGTTTTTTTACAAGAAAATATGGAAATACAGTCATTCCTTCGATGGCAATTATTTGCTTTACTAATATCATATTTGTACCTGTTGCTCTGTTTCTGTGCCTTTCTATATATATTCAGAGTTTTGTTTTCATTCCACTTAATAGTGAAATCTCTTTGAAGACATTTTAAATGGCTTTTCAACCCACCACATGCAGACTTCTGAGCAAAACTCAATGACCATGAGGTAACTAAAGTAGTCAGACTCTTAGAAACAGAAAGAATGGTGTTTCTCAGTGGTTAGGGGAGGGAGAAAAGGAGAGTTGTTCAATGAATATAGAGTTTCAGATTTCCAAGACGAAAAAGTGCTAAAGATCCATTGCTCAACAATGTGCATATAGTTAGCACTACGATACTGTATACTTAAAAATGGTTAGGATGGTAAAATCTATGTTACGTGTTTTTTACCATAATTAAAAAAAAAAACTCGATGACCAAGTTTATACATGCACAGTGATATATTTTATCAAGAGCTGTCTGGCCTTCTGCTATTATATGATGCCATTGATTGTAAGATGCAACCCAATTCCAGAGATGTTAAAGGTAAAATAGAAAAAAATGCATCTTAGAATGAATGAAATATAGTATACATGTTTATATTATATATATATTCTACTTCTAAAAATGAGAATAATATTCTGATAGGCATTTTTTAAAGCTTCCTATATGTGCCTGATTTAGGTAAATTTCCCTTTTTTAAAAAAAATTTTCCAACATTTACTTACTATCTTACTTATTGCTGGAAGAGGTATAACCTTTGAACTGAACTATTACAGGATTGATCAAGAGTGAATTAGTGATCAAAGGTGAATTAGTGATGGGGTACATCAAGAAGTCAGAAAACTTACTTTGGAGTTACAATACAAAAGCCCCAAAACTTATTCGATAAAATGTAGTTTTTCCTATTAATTTAGCTTTATACACCTTAAGGATGTCATATCACTTCACAGATAATTAAGAATGAAAAGAATGTGGCAAGTCTACTCAACTGTCATCCCTGCTTTTTCTTGTTAATAAAACCCAATATTGGTTGGACGCGGTGGCTCACGCCTGTAATCCCAGCACTCTGGGAGGCTGAGGCAGGTGGATCGCTCGAGTTCAGGAGTTCGGGACCAGCCTGAGCAAGAGCGAGACCTCCGTCTCTACTAAAAAAATAGAAAGAAATTATCTGGCCAACTAAAAATATATATAGAAAAATTAGCCGGGCATGGTGGCGCATGCCTGTAGTCCCAGCTACTCAGGAGGCTGAGGCAGGAGGATTGCTCGAGCCCAGGAGTTTGAGGTTGCTATGAGCTAGACTGAGGCCATGGCACTCTAGCCCGGGGAACAGAGTTGAGACTCTGTCTCAAAAAAAAAAAAAACCAATTTCATTCAAATGTTGGCAGCAATGTTGGCAGACAAGTTATACTCCTTCACAGTTCCAGACAGATGTGGGAGCTGGATGCAGTCTGATGATCATGGTACTCCTGGTTTCTTTGGCCAGTTGTTGGTTTAGGGGAAGCATATGAACTGGTTCCACTCCGCGGGACTAGAGGGGAAATCTGCTGTGATCTTCCAGGAAAGATTTTCCTTCTCAAGAGAAGGACCCGCCCCTTAACCCACCACCTCCCTCCTCCTGCTTTTGGAGGTGGTGTTGTAAAGATACAGATTTATTAGTAAGTCCTGAGCTGCTGTTGCCATCCTGTGACCAGGGAGGAAGACGCTGAAGATGACAGAGCAGAATGATGGCCGTTGCCAAGTTCCACAAGCTACTGAACCAACCCTGGAACTTCCTACTGAGTGAATCCTTGATAAGTGACAAGATAAACTGTCTTTACTGTTATGCCACTGTTAGGTTTTTAATTATCTGTAGCTAAAAGTATATTGATATAAGAAAAATAATTTATAAAAATTTTAAGAAAAGCACTTGAAGTTGTGAACTTATAACATCTTGCATTTAATGTTTTTTTATTACTGCTTAGCAAGGCTTTATTTTAGCATGAATGCATATCCCTTTGTTACGTTTTTTTTTTTTAATTTATAAAGAAAAGGGTTTACTTGGCTGGAAAGTTCAAGAATGGGCATCCAGTGAGGGCCTCAGTCTGTTTCTACTCATGGCAGAGGGCAAAGGGGACCTGGCACGTGCAGACAGCACAGGGTGAGGGGGAAGCACGCCCTTTGTTGCTTTTTAATGAGGTCACCTAGATAAGGGGTCAGCAAACTATGACCTGTGGGCCAACACCAGACCACAGCCTGTTACTTTTGTACAGCTTGTCAAGTAAGAATGGTTTTTAATATTTTTTAAATTTTTTAAATGATTGGAAGAAAATCAATAGAATATTTTATTTTATTTATTTATTTTTTTTTTGAGACAGAGTCTTGCTTTGTTGCCCGGGCTAGAGTGAGTGCCGTGGCGTCAGCCTAGCTCACGGCAACCTCAAACTCCTGGGCTAAAGGGATCCTCCTGCCTCAGCCTCCCGAGTAGCTGGGACTACAGGCATGCGCCACCATGCCTGGCTAATTTTTTGTTTCTATTTTTAGTTGACTGGCTAATTTTTTTTCTATTTTTTTTTTTTTAGTAGAGACGGGGTCTTGCTCTTGCTCGGGCTGGTCCCGAACTCCCAAGTTCAAGCAATCTTCCAGCCTCAGCCTCTCAGAGTGCTAGGATTACAGGCGTGAGCCACTGCGCCCAGCCCTGAAAATATTTATTATCTGACCCTTTACAGAGAAAATATGCTGACCCCTGATCTAGATGCAAATAAACTTCTATAAAAGATTCATTTGATTTTGAAAAATAAAGTATTTTCAAAAACTATATAATTTAAGCTCTGCCATATTACACTTTTGTACATATCATAATAATGTCAACAGAAGGTGATAAATACACTGAGGCTATCTATAAGATTACAGTGCCAATCTATAGTTCTAAATTTACATCTTTCTTCAAGGACACCGTAGCTTTATCACAATGCTCACGCATCTAATAGGCATTTGCAGTAGCCCACATCTCTCTGCAGGGTTAGAATTTAAAACAATCATATTCAAAATAACCTGAAATTTTCCATGAAAAAGAGACAAACTATAAACCTGAAGTCAGTGATATTATTTATGCAGTACTTCCAAGATAATTTTTTCAAAGTAGACACAAATAGATTATCTGATACACATTTTAATGAGAATATTAGCAATCAAAAATACTTTTAAAAAGCAGGGCATAAACATTTTCATGCTAATAGTTTTCAATTTGTTGTGAGAAAATGGTCTCCTAATTTTTGGGTCTCCAAAGCACAAATGAAAAACTTTGTTCATGGAATGTATCATTATATCCACCATATATCACAGCAATGTATACCTTTGTCTAAGTTTCATTTCTAGATTGTAAGCTCCTTGATGGCCAACTCCGTCTAATTCATATTTGTACTCTCTGTAGCATCTTGTATGGTGGCTTCCATATAGTAAAATACTCAGTAAAATTTACTAAACAGAAAAGGAAAAATATTCATGAACATTAATAGTAATTCTCTTTAAGTAATAAATCCTAATAATCAGAAATTAAGATGAAAATTTGTGTATAAATATTTTAATGGCATCATTATTTATAACATTGTTTATAACTGGAAGCAACTTATATGTCTGATGATAGGAGAACATTTTCTTTTTTAAGAAATATGCCGGGCAAGGTGGCACATATCTGTAGTCTCTACTCAGGAGGCTGAGGCGGGAGAATCACTTGAGCCCAGGAGTTTGAGTCCAGCATGGGCAACGTAGCGAGATCCCCGTCTCTAAAGAAATAAAAATTTTTAAAATTTAAAAATTTTTTAAAAAAGTGTTTTAAAGTGTAATATATCCATCCTGCAGAATATTATACCAGCTTTAAAAATAAAGTAGTTGAAAATTTTTAATAATATACAAAAAATATTCACCATAAAATGTTACGAGGAAAAAAAAAAGGATTCAAAATTGTGTACTCAGTATGATTCAAGGAAAGGCAGCAAAATGTTAACAGCAGTTTTCATTGAGGGAAAGATCATGGGTGAATTGTATTGTCATCTTCTATTTTTTCTTATCTTCCAAATTCTGCCACAATAAATATGTATTATTTTATTACTTGGAAAAGAGAAGCAAGCATTTGAGAAATAAAAGAATGGGTCTGGCAGACCTGTGGCCAATCTGAAGGAAAATAATCTAATTTATTCCAGGTGAAATGAAAGTTTTTATCTGGAACCGAACAGATGTCTCCCAGACTTGCTGGCAGTGAGGCAGAGAGGTAACTCCTGTCCAAGGACACAGAGAAGCTCCGCCAGGGACAAGTATAATGAGCAAGGCTCAGCTGTTAACAGGATCTTGAACTTAAAAAGCTGACACTGCCTCCACAGCCTCACTGGTGTGATCGTCACTTACCCAGCCAATTAGCACCCTGTGTCTTTGCTGATCTAGAGGATATTTAAAAACACAATCAATTCTTGAATAAATTTGTTCAATACCTTAGGCACATTTTTTTTCCAATTGAAAATAGACACAGTTATAGGCTCTCTGTGTCTGTTTTGAAATTTTATCAGATGTAGTCTGGAATATATTTTAACCATGTTGTATTCAATTTATAGAGCCTAAATTAATAGCACTGCTTTAGAAGCAACAATATTGCTCACTATAAGGTTGCAAGTGCCAGGAGAATGTTACTACTTCAAAACACATTCCAGTTTTTCATGTTTAGTAGTTGGTATAATTTTGCTCAATTGATTAATCATAAAGAAATTTTTTAGATTCCATTGATGCATGTAGTCTGTGGCTGATAAATGTTCATCTACTGACTGCCACAAGAATTGTTAGTAGTAATGAGTTTGTTTATAAGAGAAACCTGCATTTGGTCATGTGGAACATTATTACCAAAGAAAACACTGGAAGAACAGATTGTTAAATTGATAACTATGTGTTGAACTTACTGGAACTCATTTAGTTTTCTACAATAGAAGGAACATTAAATTATTCCATTTCCCTGATCTGATCTCACTTTCAAAGTTCTAATAAACTATATTGAGCAAGAAAACATATTTTAAATGTAAGGTCTCCTCTACTTGTGGGGGTTGACCCATTGCTTCTCTGGAGTGTACAAAAAAATAAATAAATAAACAAAATAAAATAAATGTAAGGCATGGGTTTTTTGTTTTTTTTTTTTTTTTTTTTTTGAGACAGGGTCTTGCTTTGTTGCCTGGGCTAGAGTACAGTGGTGTTATCATAGCTCACTGCAACCTCAAATTCCTGGGCTCAAGTGGTCATCCCGCCTCAACCTCCCAAGTAACTGGGAATACAGGTACGCACCAACATCCCTGGCTAATTTTTCTATTTTTTGTAGAGACAGGGTCTTGCTCTGTTGCTCAGGTTGGTCTTGAATTATTGGCCTCAAGTGATCCTCCCACCTCAGCCTCCCAGAGTGCTAGGATTACAGGTATGAGCCACTGCGCCCGGCGTAAGGCATGTATCCTTTAAAAATATAGAAACTATACAGTAATGTGCATAATATATTCAAATGTGGACTTTGTAGTATTCAACATCCAATAAAAACATGTTTCTGAGGAGCATCTCGAAAATCTTGTTTTCCCCATCAATCATTAGATGTGGAAATCAAATGTACTACAGATCACTGTAGACTGCCATTGTGCAGTCTGAACAGCCGTTTTCCAAATACAGCACACTCTTCAAAGACAACATTTTACTGGTCTGGTTGTATGTAGTTAGAAGTCACATTACCATGATTATACCTAAACTCAAGTCTGCTTTACTTTTGTACCTCCTGGGCATTAAAGAACTCTTCACAGGAGATAATTCAATAGACTTTTAATAAGAAACATTTTCATCAGTTGGATTTTATTTTCATGTTTGTTATTTATGAGGTATGCATAGTACTTACCTAGGAATGGAATTTGATGAGGCCCTTTCCATATTACATAAATATATTTAGCATCATGGACTTTATTTTCTAATAAAGTAACCCAGAATTAGAACAATTATTCCTGTGAATAAAGCAAAGGCTGATTTTTAAATATATACCAATTGCTGTTAATCAATGGTATACTGAAACAGCCTACTGAAACAGCCAAGCGTGAAATTTGAATCTATACAAATCTAAGAAAAAAGGTAACACTTGACATAAAGCTAACACAGAGCTTAGCAATGTGATAATATCTTTCTTACTGTTGCATCAGGAACTTTGTGAGAAAATATTTTAAAAGATGCCCTTAATTTTGTAGAAAATCTGGATGAAAGTGTCATTCAAGGAGGAGAGTTAGAATTAAGAACTAGAAGAAAGAATAGCTTAGCTTCTGACTTTATATTGAAAAACAAATATGATGTGTTATTTTATGGATTATTTATAGAGTCAATTGCAAGGTCATTAGAATTGACAGTTATTGATAAGCCTGTTGAATAAAATTATTTTACACAAATGTTTATAGGAGAAACATAAACAGGCAAGTCCTTAAGCTACAAGAAGACATATCTATTTGTAAAATAAATATTGAGATTTTAAAGCAATATGGTCATGAAATAAAACATATGCATATTTTTAATGGTTATTCAAATTATTAGACAATTTTAAAAGACTAGTTTTTTACATGCTATTGCTTAATGTTAATCATTTGATATTTTTAGATAATAACTTCTAAGAAATTTGAAAATAATTGAATATGTGCAATTTAGTCCTTTAAAAAACTTTTACCATGATGTAAAAAAAATTTTTCTTTTTCTTTCTTTCTTTCTTTTTTTTTTTTGAGACAGGTTCTTGCCCTGTTGCCCTGCCCAGAGTACAGTGGTGCAGTCACAGCTCAGTGCAACCTATTATAGAAATCCTGGCCCCAAGCGATCTTCCCGCCTCAGCCTCCCAAAGTGCGGGGATCACAGGCGTGAGCCACTTCACCCAGTCAAGAATGATTTTTCTTATTTCATCTTTTTGATGAGGCTCAACCTGATCACCCCATTTAACATTATAAACTGTTTCACTTTCTCCCTACCCCAATCTGACACAATCTTTTTCCCTGTTCTACCTTTTCCCATAACAGTTTAATCATCTAACATACTTTGATATTTACATACGTATTGTATCTATTGCTTTTGTATGTCTCCCCCATATATGATACAAACTCCAAAAGGTATAAACCTTTGTTTTATTCTCTGATCTATCTTAAGCCCCTAGAGCAAAATCTGGCACAAAATAGGTTGTCAATAAATATTTCCTGAATTAACGCATGTATAAGTGAACACATTAATTCCATCTATGTCAATGTATAGGTCTCCGAAAGTCTAAGCATTGTGTTATTAAAAATAATATTAAGGCTGGGTGAGGTGGCTCACACCTATAATCCCAGCACTTTGGGAGGCTAAGTAAGGCAGGAGTATTGCTTGAGGCCAATTTGAGACCAGCCTGGGCAACAAAGTGAGACCCCCATCTCTACAAAAAAGAAATTTAAAAAATTAGCCGGTTATGATGACAGGTGCCTGTAGTCCCAGCTACAGGAGTTTGAGGCTGCAGTGAGCTATGTTGACACCAGTGCACTCCAGCCCTGGTGACAGAGCAAGACCCTGTCTCAAAACAAAGAAACAAACAAACAAAAAATTAGCTACCAAAGGCTAAATACTATTTGAAAGATGTTATATATGTTATTTCATTTAATCTTTGCAATAACCTTGCCGGGTAGGAATTTTTAATCCTCATTTTAAAAATGAGACAATCAAGGCTTGTAAAGATAAAGTACCTTTCCAAAGTCACAGAGCTAGTAAGTGTCAGGACTAGAATTCGAACAAAATTCCATGCTTTTAATAATACTTCTGCTGGCACAGCCTGTTTTAGAACAAATATTTCTCTAAAATTTTTGTTTTATTTCTAGTCTCATTGTGAAATTTTTAAAAGCCTGTATTTTCTTTATATTTTTCATTTTTGAATAGGTCCTATATTTCAATGGTTGAAATGGCAAAACAATATAAAAAGCTCCTACCTAGACCCCTACCTGGTCCCCTTCCCTTTGCTCTTTTACAGATAATCATTATTATGGGTTTCTACTATTAATTTATCCAAAATAAGAAAACATTAATACATATTCTTATTTTTTTCCTTTCTTACATATAGGGTAGCTTACTATATGTAAGGACCCATATTTTCAAAATCAATGGATTTCAAGGAGGTAAATAATTTCTTTCCCTTTTGATCTATTTGGAAAAAAAAGTTGGTACGAATCACTTATGAATCTTGGGCTGTTTATCTTCTAAATGAGGCAAATCTTCCTGTGACATTTGACTGACATTATTAATTTACGACTTCAAAGGAAGTCAAATTATGAAGGTATCAGTAGGGTTCTTACATTAGTTTTAACATACACTAATTAAAATGTCTACTGCTGCTATTTTGAAGATTTCCTTTAAATATTTTT
>CM052440.1:61259001-61286103 GCA_028533085.1 Varecia variegata
CACTCTGTTGCCCGGGCTAGAGTGAGTGCCGTGGCATCAGCCTAGCTCACAGCAACCTCAAACTCCTGGGCTCAAGCGATCCTACTGCCTCAGCCTCCCGAGTAGCTGGGACTACAGGCATGCGCCACCATGCCCGGCTAATTTTTTCTATATATATTTTTAGTTGGCCAGATAATTTCTTTCTATTTTTAGTAGAGACTGGGTCTCGCTCTTGCTCAGGCTGGTCTCGAACTCCTGACCTTGAGCGATCCACCCGCCTCGGCCTCCCAGAGTGCTAGGATTACAGGCGTGAGCCACCTCACCCGGTCTTCCTTGAAATATTTTTATAATCTTAATAAAACTTGGCATATATGTCAGAGTTTAGAAATCTGGAGTTGAAATGTTATGGCTGCATTGGAATATGGAAGTATTGCAAGATTCAACTTTATAACCTTGGATGTATTACTATTAAATATGTTTCCCCAGAACACAAACACATTGTGTTTTTCTTCCAAGTACAGAAACTGGGAAATCCATTTTGTTAAAAATAAAGCTCAGTTTTTGGATAGCTACATTTGGTGTTGAGATCTTCAATCGTTATTTCAGTATATTCTGGGGCAAGGCTAGCTTCAGGGCACGTGGACCCCTAGTCATACAGGGCCCAGTGTTTAGAAGGACCTTGTGCTTGGTTTATTGGTTGGTTGGTTTAATGCTGTTTGCTGAGCATCAAATTTCTGAAAGGTTGGCTGGTTGTGGTGCCATGTGTCTGTAGTCCCAGCTACTTGGCAGGCTGAGGCAGGAGGATTGCTAAGTTCAAGTCCAGCCTGGGCAACATATTTTTATTTAAAAAATATATTTTTAAATAAATAAAAATTTTTTGAACAAGGAGTCCCACATTTTCATTTTGCACTAGGTCTTGCAAAGTATGTAGAAAGTCCTATTGTGGAATATGAAATAGATAATCCATCCTAATAATTTATAGGCTTTCACCTGATTTTAGTACTAACATAAGTTACCTTACTGAATTATCCTTATTTTATCCCCTACTGATGTAGATAATAAATAAAAGGAGGTATTCTTACTGTAACATTTCATTACTATTTAACAAGATGCTGCTATAGTTATGATTTATTTATCTGTATATTGCTTTCTACATTCAAATTACATTGTAAATTATGTTTACTTTTGACACCAGCAATATTTCTCCCAATGAGATTTCCCTTCCTTGACAGTTATATTTTGAGGATTAATTATTCTGAGGTTCTTCTAAAAGCATTTAAATGTAGTAATTCATAAATTGCTTAAGAAGAAACTCAGATAATTTCATTGTACACACCAAGCCTTCTCCATTAATGCAATGTTAGAGCTCTAGTTTTCAGACTTACCAAGAAAGAATGATAGGAATATCCATTTACTTAATTTAAAGGCCATTTCCCCCCAATTAGTTGGTAATTAGTGCCTGCTGAAATTATATAAGTAGGTGACATTAGGTTCTATAAACCCAACTCCAGATGTCTTAGGAGAAAAGCTAGATGTCAAGAAGCCAAAGAACTCATTTCTCAGGAACTATTCCTCTAATTCAAAATTTATTGAGTTCCTACAATGGACTAGTCAGTGTGTGTACAACCAAAAACTTAAAAACTCCCTTCCTCAAGTTCCCAATCAAGTCTGGCTTCTTTCTTACCCATGGTGGGGTTGCAGGAACCCTCCACATCACCTTCACAACAATATAGTCTTATCCAAGTTGCCTGCAAAACGTAGGGATGAGAAAAGACTTTATTGACGCTTTCAGTTGTTTTAGTTTTTGAATGTGAGAAATTTATCAGCTTTATCATGTAAGGGAAGGTCATGTATCAAATAGACTCATAGATCCAACTTGAAAGAAAAACAATAGCTTTTTGGAGGAGAAAAAGGAGAGATTTCTAGGAAAGTTAACACTATTATTTTTAGCATTGTATTTATACAATAGGTAAACAGGCAACTTTAGCTGGGACTGTTGGGTGCCCATGGTAGGTGAATTTGATTAGTTATAATGAGGATTGCATTAGAGGTTTCAACTCACTAGAACTTCACATAAGTCTGTATTCTGTCTGGTTCTCCCCCTCCCACACCCCCAAGATAAAATCAAATCAAAGCAGATGGCTCCCAAAGCAGCTGATCTCCTATGATACATATTTGTAGGAGGAGCTGGTAAATTAACTTCCCTCAAAGTTGTGGGTCTCTACTGTTCCTTCATATGAAAGAGAACAAAGAAGAATTGTCTCCCAAAATGAAGCATACAAATTTCATTATTCTTCTTTTGTTGTTTTGTTTTGAGACAGGGTATCACTCTGTTGCCCTGGCCAGAGTGCAGTGGCATCATCATAGCTCACAGCAACCTCAAACTCTTGGCCTCAAGTGATCCTCTTGCCTCAGCCTACCAAGTAGCTGGAACTACAGGGGCCCGATACCACACCCAGCTAATTTTTTTCCCATTTTTTTGTAGAGAAGGTGTCTGTTTCACTATTGCCCAGGCTGGTCCTGAACTCCTGGCCTCAAGCAATCCTCCCGCCTGGCCTCCCAAAGTGGTAGGATTACAGGTGTGAGCACCCAGCCTTCACTCTTCTTTCATTAAAACAGTGTTTCCTTTTTTAGAACAGGCATTTCTTTTTCATGTTGGTACATTTCTAATCAAATTCAGCTAAGTGTATCCTCCTGCCAAAATAATCTTCTAAAAAAGATTACAAGTAGCAGAGATGATAAACGGAGAGAATGGACGAAGTTGGTACGTATTACTTACCAGGAATGTGTAGAAATGTTAAAGCAAAGCATTCAGTTTTTAGCTCAAATAAGTTCTTACTTTGATTAAATACATAGAACACATCGAAATTCATATACTCTTTTCCTTTTTGTAAGTATAAATCAAAGTGACATACAGAAAAATTACTCAAACTGATTAAAAGGTAGCACTGATGAAATGAACAAAAGATAACCAGTTTATTTACTGGAAAAAGTTATGCATTACACCATATTCAGTTGGTAACATAAACCAAATATAAGAATTGATATATTGGCTTCTGGTTATTTTCTTAGCACTGGAGTGCCTTTTCCAACCATTGAGTGCATGATCAGATTACACAAATACAAGCACATATAATATGGATTCTCCCATGAGACATTCGCTTAGGATTGTCTACAATAAAAAAATTAAAAATTACAAGCAATAATAAATTCATAAGAATTTTTTTGAATTTAAAATAAATGCGTGTGTCTTTGAGAACATTTCTTTTGAAATTCGGATTTTTAAAAATAATTAGCAACAAAAAGGTTTCTTAGATCAGTCTTTTAGTCATGTTTTCATATGGTATAATCAGTAGGTGGAAACACTTCACATCATTTAATCCCAAAAGGCATAATAATAAACTCCAATTAAATGTAGGAATAGCTGAATCATTACAACAATAATCATACAGTGTACAAATCGGGGTTGGCCACACATGACACAAATGTTAACACTGGAAAGAAATACAGTATCAGAATCATGTATGGTTCATCATATATTCATAATCATGCCAATAAAAACACTGAGTAGTTTACAAAAATGTCATAAAAGATTTTCAAAGAATTAATTGACTCTAACAGTCAAACCTTGAGCTTAAAAATTTTGTGGCAATAATGTTAAAATGATGTATTTCCTCTAAGATTTACTGCACAAATCATACGCATGAACCTAACGATTCATTCTGTATCTCCATTATCATTGAATAATGATTTTTAAACAAAATATTTCCCTTTACAGCTCTCTGATCTTTGTTTTAAAATGACTTTTTAAAAGAAAAACATACACTTGTACTAAGTATCAGATTTACTTCTCAGTGTTTTCATTAGAGAACAATAATGATCCAAAGAATAATTCTGAAAGAAAAAAAGTTAAAATAAAAAAAATGTGTTCTTAACAAGTGTTCTACAGTAATTAAACTCCAATCACAGAAATAATCTGGGTCAGCAGTTTATCCAGGCTTCAGTTTAAATAGGGCAAAATTTTAAATAACTCCAGAGGAAAGGGATAAAAATACACTGAGGATTAGAGCCATGCACTTCAATATGGAAAGGAGACCAGATATAGGTAACAATCTCCTTACATTCCTAATGGACAGAAGATCACAAGAAAAATAAGACTTCTATAGTGTTCATATTATGAATATTGGAAAGCTTACATGATGTGAAATATTTCATGCAAACATTTTACACTGCATACTTCTATGCACTCTTGCCCTTACAATAAAGGCAGTTAACTGCTCCTCTTCTTAAGTAGTATATTATTTCTGGAAATTTTTCAATTGGGGAACATATCCTAATAGTAAATATCTCTTTCAATTACACTTTGAGTAATAAAGATGAAAGAGCTGTCTTTCAGAAAGACATAGATGAAATCTTTCAGGTGTTAACAAAATAGGTTCAGGCTATAAATGCAATACATCAAGGACTATGGCAGTTAAGTTGGCATTTAAATAAAGATGAATTTAATTTCTGATACAAGTCATCTGGGGGCATTATTACAGACAATGGAAAAGGTCACTCGGCAGCTAGATTGATCTTGTACGTCCATAGAAATTGATTTTAAGATAAAAAATTACTTGTCAATATCAGCACTGATCACGCTATCATAACTTATCTATCAAAACTCCAGTTCAACAGCTTTTTGAACAATTATGTTCCCTTTATTTGAAAACATATTCTTGTAAATTTTTTGCAGTCTTAAATATTAGGATTATTTAAAATCTAGTTTATAAACAAACAAAAGAACTGGAGGCCAAGCATTTTAAAATTGTGAACTTTATCCTAAGAGTTTCATTCAAATTTAGTCATACTTTATATCTTCCAGATCAATGCATTTGTGGCATCTTTGGGTTGAACCAGAATAGTTCCTCACTAGAACTCCATCAGTTTCCCCCGATGTGTCTGAGAGACAGGTTACATCTTTTGGCTGATTGATTATGACAATCATACATAAAATTTGAAATTCTTATCCCAGAACAAAATATATTTCATTTTTTCCTTTTCATGTTTTGCAATCTCCACTTAAGAACTGTAGAGAATTTTATTTCATGCAGTAAATCAGGAAATTTCCACATTCCTAGTTGATTGGACCTGATTTATGCTTGTTTGAAACAGAAGGAATTATCTGTACAAGAATATTTTCCAAAGCATGGAAAAAGCAGATGTAGTAGATTGAATATGCTTTTAAATAAAGATAAAATTTTAGAGGCATTTGCCCCTAGGGATTGTATACCATCTATTTCTGAAGTATTTCTGAGGACATTTGATTTTTTAGACTCTGACAATTGAAGTTTTTTAGCAAAATTACTACATTCTGGACAACTTTAAAGTTATGAAATATAGCTGGAAAGAAAAATAATACCAACAATCCTTTTTTTAAAAAAAGCAAACAACTTGGAAAAATTAAGATTGCCATCCTATCTTCAAATATAAAATATTTTATGACTAACCAGTAAAATTTTATTTTAAAATTTAAAATAAAAGAATCATAGAATTATGAGCTCCCGGAATTATAACACATTGTCACAAGATATCATGCCACTTAACTTAGTCCTTACTAGACTACCAATAATATTCAATTTTTAAAAAACAAATCTTCCTTATGATTATCAATGTCAATGATTCATTTCCCAGTGTTAAAAATCTCTTTTCTAGAGTAAATATAAATCCTTCACACTGAAGACTTTCTCATTCTAGTCTCAGTAACAATATCTATAGCTGGTATCTATCATTTGTTAAATTCTCTTTTCTTGAAGATCACTATTGTACCTCCTCTTCCTTTGGCTAAAGTGTAATTTCTAAATAGGTCTTAATTATTTAATAACCTTTTGTTTTCTCAAAATTCTAAATTCCTTCTATTGGAATCCAAAATGGATCTGTGAAAGGGATCTGATGAACCATGAGTTAATTGGAAAGATTAATCCAAGGTCCTTTATGCCCTTGAGCACTCAGGCCAAAGGCAATTTATTGCTCTTTTTTATTATCATTTTTTAATTAAGGAAAATCCTCAGTAGGAAAGCATTTCTGCATACTAACTATTCCTTTCAGCATTGTGATTGTGCTTACTTTTTAAAAATTACCTGTTTATTTTGCAACCAGTCTTGCTAGTTATCTTTAATCTTTGCTCATCATGTTTGCAATAATTAGCCAGTACTTTTAATGCATTTCTGCAGTTTATTTTTCCTCCCCAAGTATGTCTTAGTCTTACTGAGGTTTGTTCTTTTTGGTTCTCCCTAGTTTTTCAATTTTCAATTTCCTCTTGAATTCCTGATATTATCTCTACAGGTACTGATTTTTATCAACACTACACATATCTATTCATTTTAAATGCCTGTAAATAAATAGAGATATGGCTCAGTTTAACCTATACTAAATGATGCCACAGTGTAAATACACGGCACTCTTTCTTACTGCTTAGGGACTATCATCTAATTTTGTGCTGAAAATGAGAAGTTTATTTCCAAGTGTCTATATCTTCTTGGCAAAATTTTGCTAAAATTAATATTTTCACAGAATTAATACTTCAAAACAAGCACTTCCCACTCTGTTAAGATAAAGAACCAAAATAAAATGAGTTTATAATAGACTTAATAATAAACTTTGTATTGGAAGAAATAAATGTTTGGTATACGACCCAGCTTTTCTCTGGGTCCTAAATCCAGAGTAAGGGAGTAAGAATGCAACAGGCAGAAGTTCCCTATCATCACACGCAGACAATACTTGCTGCTGAACCCCCAGTCCCACCAAACAAAACTGATGAGGCAACATATATAGGAAGGTGTTCGCAGGTACTTTTTTAAAAAGGCATATTTTCCCTTAGGCACAGTTTTTATTAAAAGTCAACTTAGCAGCTATGCCATTTCTCAGGTCCAAACATATGATATGCTTAAAAAAGAAAAAAAAAGGAAAAGAAAAAGTGAAGGCGAGGGTAAGCTTTCTTTAATTGAACACTAATAAAATCCACACTCTCTCACTAATAACTGGTCCTAGGCAGATACAACACCAAGACAATGACGAAAATGTTTAGGAAGAGCAAGGCAATGCAGGTAGGAAAGGGCAGGAGGTTAGGCTGCTATGATGAGGACTTTAGGAAGATTTGTTTTGTTTCTGTTTCTGTACTTTAAACTGAATCCCTATTTTGGTGAAGATTTCAACTGTTTATTCCAAGTTGCATAATAAATGACACTGTTGAAAATAGCACTCATTTAAGGAACACAAAACCTCTTGGTTGCTTTGGTAACAGTGACCTCTACGTAATAGGCTTAGGACTGACAAAAGCTCCGGCAATGTGCTTTAGGACTTTCTCGGGTTGGTCTTCAGCAGACCACTCCACTACTGTGCCACCCACTTCCCAGCTGAGTGGCTCCGAGATGTCCATCGTTAGTGCCCTGCACTGTTAACTGTCCTTCGTGTTAACAGCAAGGATCATTTTGTCTGTTTGTTTTGTTTTGAAGAGAAGTTACATATATCCTTATATGAAAAGGTCAAACCCTTATGGTTTTAAATAAGTTAAGGCTACCTGACAAAGACAAGGAATCAGGGCTAGGAGCAATTGTGTGGGCAGCACTTGGTAGTTAAGGAGCCCAAGAGTGTTTAGACCTTTCAGCTCAATTAGCTGTTTTCCTTGTTTGTCAGATTATGTGCAAAATAAATTTTGCTATGAAAATCCACTGCCTTAAATCAAGTCATAAAAGTTACCCAGCAGAACCTGTAAATTAACTAGGAACATGTATTATCTCAATATAATGTGATTGTAGGCACCTGAGTGTTTGTCAAAAGTAGACAGTGAGCGAAGGTTTATTATCTATTGTTTTTTGGCAAGGAAGATTCATTATGAAAAAACCTAACAACAACAAAACATACAATTTTGACCAAAATTTGAACACTTTCTGGGTAAATTAATTAACCAAAGGCTACCTTACATTTATCTATATGTATATATTTTCCCATTTGTACTTGATACCTTTTAGCAGGAAAGACTCATTGGTAGGATCTTGAATTCGGGAGAAGTAAAAAAAAAAAAAAAAAAATTCTGGTCATTAAATAAACACACCATTTTTTCCCTTCAAGTTATTTAGCCTTCTTTAACATAATCACACACATACACACACACAAAGGAGCAGCACCAGTACATCTACTCAACTGCAATTTAAAAAAATTAAAAGATACCATCAAAACTCAAATAAATCAATGGATCATAACTTAGTCTCCTTTTTAGATTTACTTAATAATGTCCAGTGAAGAACTCTAGTTAAAAAAAACAAAAACAAAACCCAGCAGTTAATAAGCTGATTAGAAAATAAGAGCATAAACAATATCAGTGTAGCAGCAAAATACAGTTATTGTTAACATTCTGATGCACCTCATTTATCATTTTGTGCAAGAAAAATGACCACAGTCTGGCCAATTCCAGATTTCAAAGTAAATTAAAACTCATACTTCATTGAGCAAATTATGCTTTTCTGAAAATAAATGAATTAAATTCACCTCTCACAGAAATTATTTTTATAGACATAAATCATCAGGTAGCAAATAAAGTACAAAATAAATATCAATGGCAAAAAAATATTGGAATCAATTTCTATAGCTGAATTTGGAGTGTGAGGAAAGATGATTTTACAATACACGTATTTTACATTGTCTTAGGTCTCTCTTATGCTATCGAGGTAAAGCCAGCCATCTGAGATAAATGTTTCCTGGTTTTGTTTTGTTTTTAATTTAACTGAACTGTAGCCATTTGATTGCAGAAGTTTATCTGTGACTTAGAGAAACCATAGAAGGTTTTATCACACCAGGGTCTGTGCTTTGTGTTATTCTTCTCAACTTTCTCTCATCTTCCAAAATGACAGACATTAATCCAAGTGTATATCAACAACCCAGAAGAAAACACCCGCTGGATCTTGGGCAGTATCCTGCGTGTGGCTACAAAACTTTCACCCCAGGTATTTGTCCACAGGAAATGAAGACTAGGGGTGAGGAGGCTTGGAGAGACAGCGGAGAGGGGTGCACTGGGGGCTGGAATGCGGCTGCTCCTCAGGGAGAGCTGTGTCAGGACTGCAAAGGAGAAACAGGCGTGTCAGCAGGAAACGCATTTGCAGAGGGCCAGGCACAGTCGTAAGGGTCAGGCAAATTATTTTCACGTACATTTTTAAGACATGAACAGAAATTTTGCACAAAAAAATGGTTTAAATCTAAAACATGCCAACACAACTGTGGCTTTTCAAAACAAGGCAGAAATAAGAAAAATGAAATGTGGTAGGGAAATGAAACATGAACTCTTCCCCGGATGTCACTCTTTTCCATTCTTGCACACAATCTCGTTGTCCTAGCTCTCTGGCTTAGCCGTGAGACTTCACTAGATCAGTTCTTTTCAAACTCTAATGTGCACACAAGTCACCTGGGACTTGGTAGAAAGCAGATTCTGATTCAGTAGGGGTGGGAACTGGGACTCTGCATTTCCAAAGAGCTCCCAGCAATGCTGATGGATGGACCAAGGCTTTGGAGTTTAGAGGATTCTACAGTTCTCTGGTATCCAGATTCAACAGGGTAAATAATTTGCCTGTGGAAGCCTAATTTGCTCTAAGGATACCTGCTTTAGCTTGGTGATGTGAAAACGACTGAAGAGTTTTATAACATTTCCCATTTGTTCAGTATACTTAATAAGGTAGCTTTCCAAACGACCGCCACTGACAGCCACAGTCTAAACAAACAGGTGCAGAGGCCCATCAATGTCCAGATGAATAATCTTTAAGAATAAGGAAGCAAAATCATTGAGTTTCTTAGGGTAAACCTGGAAGACACATTTGGGTTCAGATCTTTTAAATGTGACTAGCAGTGGTGAAATTATAATATGGGCTTTAGGGTTTTTTATGTTTTTTTTTTGAGACAGAGTCTCGCTTTGTTGCCCGGGCTAGAGTGAGTGCCATGGCATCAGCCTAGCTCACAGCAACCTCAATCTCCTGGGCTTAAGTGATCCTACTGCCTCAGCCTCCCAAGTAGCTGGGACTACAGGCATGCGCCACCATGCCTGGCTAATTTTTTCTATATATTTTTAGTTGTCCAGCTAATTTCTTTCAATTTTTTTAGTGGAGACGGGGGTCTCACTCTTGCTCAGGCTGGTCTCGAACTCCTGACCTCGAGCGATCCACCCGCCTCGGCCTCCCAGAGTGCTAGGATGACAGGCGTGAGCCACCGCGCCCGGCCTATGTTTGTTTTTTAATTAGAAAAGATCGGTATTTTTCAAAACTCTGCTAATTTCCCTTATCTTATGAAATTCAGTACCATCCATATAATTCATTTCTGCCAGGAGTGATGTTTAGGTGAACTATTCAAGGTTTATTACTATTATTTATTGATTTAAACAGTTTGTTTTTGTTTTTTGTTTTTTTAGTTCATTCCAGAGAAGGAATGGGTCAACCCTGGCAAGTGGAGAAGACTGATTTAAACAGTTTTTTAAAGCTAGTATTATCATTGAAGCCATTAAAACTTAGTATAAAATAATTATCTTTGGTACTGAAATTCTCCTTCACGTATATCCCTTGAAATTTAATATCAAATCATAATTATGTAAAATATCTGGTTTGCTTGAGGTTACTCTCACTTCTCAGACTCTTTGACCTGCTGTAAATTTAGTTTAAAAGAAGATTTGCTGTTCTGTACTGGTTAAGGCAACCATGGATAAAAATTATGTTTCCTATCTATTTTTAAAATGTGGTAGAACTGGAGCTACCATGGAAGAACTGGAGCTTCAACAAAAGGACTAAGAAAATAGTGCCTGGTTTTATTTGTCAATTAAAAAAAATAAATTAAAAATAGAAAGAAGAAAATAATGCATAGCAAGATTCATCCTTGACCCTGCAAACAGAGTCAGATGGTCTGGGAAACTACAGGTTATAGCTTAATCAGACAGACTTCCTTTTTATGGACCTACCAGAGTTTCTCTCTATAAACCTGCATGATTTAGGACCGATTTCTTTTTAGGGAACAAAATACATCATGCAACACTATGGCGAGTAATATGTGGTAACATTATACAAGAGGGGTATGTTTTTGAAGACCTTGTGTAATCCAATACTCTTCTTGAAGGAAGGTAAGTCCTTCTGCTTGACCCGCTGAAGTGTGTAGGAACAGCTTAAAGATTAGAACTCAGCTGGCCAACACCCTGACATTTCATTTGTGGTGATTTAAAATTTTTTCATTATTTCAGATTTCTTACACAAAGTGAGAGTTACAAATATTTTATATTATAGCATTACTATTTTAAATTTTCATAAAATGCAATCATACTGTGCATACTATGTGTATATATATATATATTAACCCGTAAGAAACACATTCTTGGCTTACAGATTAAGAAATTATTTTTTGAATATAAATATTTGATAAATTCTAATCATTTAAGGTATAGAATAAATTCAATTTCAGTTCTGATTATCAAATATCTTCAGGAGCCCCGTTGTTATTCAATATTTACCATTGACAAATCTATTTTTCATAAGTAGATCATGTTGTAAACAGTAAGCTTAGGAAACTATTACTAAGATAAAAAATTGGATGCATCATCAGAAAGTTTTTTCTTTTTTTCCCCAAGTAAGCAGCTATTTGATAGAAGGGGAGAAGTGCTAAATACAAACATTTCTATATATTATATTTAAATATTATATTCAAAGCTGCATACTGTGGGTATTCCTTTCTCATTATAATATCTATTATCCATAAACAATTTTGATAATTTAGTTCTACAATGGAATCAATCTATGAAAAGTATACATGGAAAAGTTTTACATTTTTAAATGTAAGCAAATGCTCTTTTGATAAAAAAATCATACACCTTAAAAGTTATTTGAATATATGTATAAACTGGGGGACGTACAAAACAATTTTTCAAAATGAGAAACAGAGAACACCTGATCTGAAATCACTAAACATTCTTAGCAAATTTTCTCCTGTTTCTCATTAGAGAAACATTCCCTTTCAATTCCGAGGAAGAGAGTCCAGACTTACATACTCTTACTTTGCTCCTCACCACGTAACTGACATGGGGGAGCCTCTCTGCTGTCAGCCCTGTAACATGTTGTGTTAGGCTCAGTTGTGTTCAGGATGTGTGACCCTGGACATGTCATCTTTCCTTCCCAAACATCGACTTCCTCATTTAAAAATGGGCATTATAACTGTGCTTACTTTATAGGAAGTTGTAACGATTAATATGTGTGCATAGTAAGAACTCAAATGTTGGCTATGTGTTAACTCTTCTGCCAGGAAGGAGTAGGGAGGGCAGGGAAGGCATTAGCTCCAAGCCCTGTGGCAGCAGGCATGGGTGGGAAGGAAGCCAGGCATCATCCCAGCAACTCTGAAAAGGAGTCTTTCCAAGTCTATATGCATTTAATCATTTCTTTGTGTCGACCACAATAAGGAAGAGTGGAAGCTGGCTCTGGGCCATGCTGTATTCACATGGGTAGAAACTAGAAACACTGGTACTTTATTAAATTGCTTTTCTTTACAGTAAATCATCCCTATGGGGGTAGCAAGCAACCTAAATTCAGTAATCTCAGAACAGATGAAACTAGGCTACGTAATTGCTTAGTCAAAGTGGTTCTGAAAAAAAAAAAAAAATCAAGGTGAAAGTTGAAATAAAATTAAAGTTAAAAAAATTTTCTCCCAGCCTTTCCATTTTCCTACTTAAAACACTCAAAACAGTAGTTTTCTGCAGCAGGAGGATTGTTTGAGCCCAGGGTTCAAGTCCAGTGGGAGCAACATAGTGATACCCACCCCAAACAAAGCAAAACAAAACAAGACAAAACCAAACAGTAGCCTTCTCCACTCTTTGTCCAAACAAGTTAGAGAGGTCATGAAAGAGACTGCAGATCTTTGTCTTGAGGAATGGTAAGGTACTAAGAATAGTTAGTACTGATAACATGGTGAGCGGATTCTACAAGCCAGGCCTGTGCTTCATTGAAAACGAACCTTAGCAACAGCAGCTTTCCCAGATTACACACCTGGCGGGTGTTAGAGGTGGGATTCAAACCCAAGCAATCTGACTCCAGAGCTCTTTCCCTCATCCATGTAATCAATATTTACTGCACATCTGTCATGTGCCGGCACTGTCCCTGGCCCCAGGTGAGGGTGGGGTGTGCTTTGTGGAGAATGGACTGTAGGTTAAGAGCCTACGGTTTTAACCGCTGCACGTGTAGCATCCCACTGAGATGGGCTTGAACATTTATAGTTATATTCAGTTACTCACATAATTGAAATTACTGTTATTTTTATTATACGTTATAATAATTTCTAGTTGAACTTACTGCTGTTATAAAATGGCATTGGTATGTTGGCAAAGAATTCTGAAAGAAAAGCCCTGTTGCTGAAGATGGTGGGAACAGTCTACTGAGATATCAATCAGAAGACTCTGGTGGGCAACCTCTGTAATAATGTCCCTTTTCCTGCTAACTCAATGTTCCACTTCTACAGGTGGCTGCACAACGGCTCTGAGACCCCGCCACACTTGAGCTTTGGCTGCCACTGTGTTTCTGCACTTGCAGCTCCCCGGCTCTTGGGTCTCCGACCCATGACCATGTGCAGCCTGCTACTGACACCTGCTCCTCAGACACACGTGGAAAAATCTCTGGGCCTGTTCAAAAGAAGCCTTCCTCTGGCAGAAGAGCAGCAGTGCCATTAAAATAAGGAGAGAACAATGAGGAGACAATGAAAGCCACAACCAGCCTACTAAATCTTGGCACAGCAGAGGCCAAGTAACTGGAGACAAAGTATGCCATGAGCAGGACGAGGTCCTGAGGGGACACTGTGAGGCTGTGTGCAGTTCACCCAGATGAGTAGGAATCATCAGCAAACTGTCCAGGTCAGTGTGCAGGGAGTGTGCAAATCTGCCTTTAAAATTCTTCAGCTAATCTCACATAAAGGGCACTACCACTGCAAATATTCTCTTTCGAATGCCACCTACAAGGTTTTTTTCCACCTTTCCAATTCAGTTTTAATGAGGGTACTGAGTGGACAGAAAATAGAAACACTTTATTATAAACTTGTCTTGGAACAGATATTTTTATAGATATGTTTTATATCTAATTCTTTATATTCTTCCTGTTTGAGAAATATAGTTTAAGGACAAAAGACAAACAAAAGAAAAGCAAGAGTAGGACAGACACCCTGACAATTCCAGGTTTTCTATTTTAGAAGCTAAGGAAACACTGGATTAATCCAAATATTTACTCGCACAAAGGAGCTGAAGGCAGCCGTTAGTTCACCAGCTCGTGGCCAGTAAGATAAACTCCAGCTCTCCTGTATTCCCACTGGGAACACATGGACTGCAGGTATCCAATGTGTGTTTATGTGGCCCATATTGAAATAAAACGTAGCAACATATAATGATGTGTAGCAGACATGGAATTGGAAAGGGGAGCTGGGGTCCATGGATCTGACATGCAGCTGGGTGGAAGAGAAAGGACGTCTGAATTTACCTGACAGTCGGGCAGTCTTGCCTCCCGGCTAGTTGTGAGCACTGTGGCGGTACGGAGGCAGCAGGCTGCTGACAATCTACAAGAAACTGATAAATTAGACATGTATACAAAGAGATGACGGAGCAAGATGTTAGTAACAGTAAACTAAAGCAGCTGCCTGAGAGATTTAGTGAGGAATGTGCATTCACACAAACATCTTGATTAAGCATGATCTTTTTTTGCTTGATGCCGACAGAAAAGCCAGGTCTTTTTTCTTAATTAAATGCAGTATTAAAAATTAGTGTTAAAAAATTAGTAGCGAGATTTCTCAAGTACATTAGGACATATGTAGCCATTTGTATTTGGCATTTTGATACATCTAAAAATACAGGGTCTATTAATATAATGAAAGATTTTTGAGTTCTGACCTTGAACATGATGGTGGTTACTTGCTTAGCAACTTAGATCTGCTATTCCAAAATGGAATATATTTGGATAACTGACTTTATCATCAGGACACACAGGCATGTTGTTGGTCTCATAGGTACATTGAGAAAAGCATGAAATATAATATTTTCTGTGATTGATAGAATAATATTAAACAAGGAAATCATCTTTACTGTTTTCTGAAAATTGATTTTACACATTGAAAAAAGGATTGTTAGCAGAAATCTCGAAATGTTTATTATGTAGTAAATTGTTAGTAACTTGGACTGATGGAGAAAGCTAACCTGAATTAATGGGAACTGCTCTTTGTTTTTACCATTTTAAAGTCATATTATATAACTCGAACTAGATTAACAAAGTGCTAGGTAATAAAAAGCCATGGTTTAGCTGATGGGTTATGTTAATTATCTACTCCAAGAAAGACTGGTGTTCTAAAAAATCAAAAATCAGCCTGTTTACTGGTACCATGCTGACCATACTATAATCATGCAAGAAGCTCGTTAGAAATGTATATATCATGTTTCTGCAAAAAGACTTTTACAAATAAGTTAAAGAGGCAAACTTAAAAATTATTCTTAAATATTTGAAATATTTTCTCTTGCCAAATGCCTAGACTATGTATTTGCTTAGCAAACCCCTTTCCCTATATGTTATATAAATAATATTTAAGCCAAATTATCACAAATTCTGGACTTACAGCCTTGATTAATGAGGCTCTACTGAAATATTAAAAGCTTATATCTAAGTATCGATTGTTCTAAAGTTATTACATTATCTGTTACAATAAAATCTGCCTATAACTCCAGAATACCAAAATTGATGAAAATTGCTAATGCTTTTATCTAAGACATCACAAATACACTAAAACTATCTGTGATGCAAAGTGGAACACAATAAAAGGTAGGCTTGATTTGAGTTAATTCAAGAAAACATTGCCAGGTGAGGTGGCTCTCGCCTGTAATCCTAGCACTCTGGGAGGCCAAGGTGGGAGGATCGCTTGAGGTCAGGAGTTTGAGACCAGCCTGAGCAAGAGCGAGACCCCGTCTCTACTAAAAATAGAAAAAATTAGCAGGGCGTGGTGGCAAAAACCTGTAGACCCAGGTACTTAGGAGGCTGAGGCAGGAAGATGATCACTTGAGCTCAGGAGTTCCAGGAGGCAGTGAGCTATGATCACGCCATTGCACTCTAGCCGGTGGGACAGAGTGAAACTGTCTCAAAAAAAGAAAGAAAGAAAGATGTAAACTTTAAGAAAAAAATAAAAGAAAAGATTACTGAAGGGACTCTTTCAAGCGTAACAAATTAATTGTTTTCTCAGATTTGGGAAATTCTATTTTTTTCTTTAACTCTGTTTTCCCATTTTGCAGCTTTATTAGCTCCAGATTCCCTTTTGTAGAAACTCAGAGTCTTAACGGATGCATTCGTCTTATTAAAAATCTTTTTTCCTTTTGTCTTTTCCAACAGCTTTCCTTCCTATGTGAGTAGTGGTAACTTAGGAACGTCTTGGGCTAATTGAGACAACTATTTTGATAAGGCCACCAGACAGGCAGTTTTTAAGTTAACCAGGTGTGTGCTGCCCTCCAATGGTGTATTTGGGTAAATGCAACAAATGTATATATATAAACATGAATGCTTGGAAAACCATTCTGGAATCCTCATGTCTTACATTGCCGGGGAGGTATAAATGAAGCCCTTCTAAAGCAGAGTATTGGCCTGTGAGAAATGGCAATCCTTAGAATTACATTAATTAGAGTATTAAAATGGCTTAAATATTTTTTTCATATCTCATTTATATTAGAAATATTTTTTTGCCAATATAATCACAGATTATTATTCATTCAAAATATATTTTGTGATAAAATTGAGAAAGCAGGTTATTGGGGCCACAGTGCACTCCCTTAATGAACTGCTTAACAGGTGGTATATATTTTTTTACATTTGTAGCGAACATCATTTTTTCCTTCTTTAGAAGTAACATCACCTCTGGCTAATTATTACTATTTTGCATTTATTACTTAAAAGCACTTAGCTAAGTGTTATCCTTAAATTACAAAAAGCAAATTCCATAGGTAAAATGGTGATAGATGAAAAACTAACTAAAAATATAGCTATATTGCTCTTCTAAATCTCTCTTCTTGGGTGTACAGCCTTCCAATATGTTCCCTTCTACCCCAGCTGAGCAGCAGATGTGTCTTAGCATGTACTTTGTAAAATGAAGGGGGTGGGTTGGGAGATGCTGTGGGCTCTCGCTCTGTCTAGAATCTACTCTGCTAGACTCACTCTTGAAGGAACTAGGCCACATCTCATTGTTTTTGATGACAGTTATATGACTTAAGGACCAGGCATTGCAGAACCCCCGAAGCCACTGCTCTCATTTGGCTGGCAGGGTTCGTCTCAACCATTCAACAATCAAGTTACTAAACTTCTATTATGTGTCGGAAACTGTGTGAGGCAGTGGGGACAAAAGGTAAACAGAGAAAATGTGGTCCCTGCTCCATTGAGGAAGACAAGCATACTCAATAGGCAATTATGACAAAGTGTCATGATGATGGTGATGGAAATGATGACAATGACAGCATCTAGTACTTATTTATTGCTTACCATGTGTCAGGCACTGTATAGGCACTTAATATACATGCTCTCCTTTAACCCTGTTTTATTAATCCCAAATTATGAATGAGGAGAGGGACTTAGGTTAAGTAACATGACAAAGTCCATTAGTAGAGATGGGATTTGAATCCAGAATTGTATGATCCAAGGGTTGAACTGAACTTGCAGACACTTCACTGTATTGCCTCATATGATAGAGAAAGTGTAGAGTATTATGGGATCTCATAGCAGAGATTAGCTAAATTTAAATTACATTAGAATAAATCTAACTAACTAAACTTAACTAAATCTTAAGTGGTCAATGATTCCTAGAGATTGTGACATCTACGCTGACACCTACAAAATGAATTAGTCAGATAACTTCTTTGCACCTGCAAACTGTTTATGGTCTCTACAAATAGCAATAAGATATTTTATCATAAAATTGAAGTGTTTACATGAATGATAAGAATTGAATTAGATAACACTATAAGTTTCATTATAAGATCACAGGCTTGAGGGTGTGGTGGCTCATGCCTGTAATCCCAGCATGAGGCCAGGAGTTCAAGACCAGCCTGGGCAACACAGTGACACCCTGTCTCTACAAAAATTTTAAAAATTGGGTGGGCATGGTGGTGAGCACTTATAGTCCCAGCTACTCAGGAAGCTAAGGCAAGAGGATTGCTTGAGCTCAGGAGTTCCAGCCTGGGTGACAGAGTGAGACCCGCTTAAAAAACAAAAAGGCCACAGGCTGAAGAAATGTCATACCATACTCAAGTGATTTTTTTTTTTTTTAAGAGATGGGATCCTGCTCTGTCACCCAGGCTGGAGTGCAGAGGCTATTCACAGGTGCAAGCATAGCACACTACAGCCTCAAACTCCTGGGCTCAAGTGATCCTCCCACCTCAGCCTCCTAAGTAGCTGGGACTACAGGTGCATGCATGCCACTACATCTGGCTTGTTATCTGTCTTAAGTCTTAGCAATACTCTGGAGTTTTTATTTTCACTATTCCTACAATGAGGAAAATAAGCATTTTTCATGTATAGGACGCTATCAAAGTCTCACAGAGTTTTGACACTATTTTTTTTCTTTAACATTTTTTATGATCTCTCACACCAGACACAGAGAGCCTGGCATCACAGCAGGTGCCCTGCAACTTCCATATATTAAATTAATCAATAACTACCATGAATATTAACTCACCTGAGGTCACAAAGTTAGAAAGTGGCAGAACAAGGATTTACATTCAACCTTTTCTGACGCTAAGGCCAATTTTCTATTTACTACTCTGCTTGCCTCTCAAACTGACACCAGGTACCTCCAGAAAACATCAGGGTCATAGAGTCAAAGAAACATAAGAACTTCACCACAGAGTTGAGATATTGATTTGAAGGCAACTAACTACCTCAAAAGCACAAAGCAAGAGGAAGGGCCAGGGATGCGGATAATAATCCAGTTTTTGAAAAGAGGTGGCTGAAAATAACACGTTTCATTGACAGGGAGGGAAAGTCTTGCTGTGTGGCTTTCTCTTGGGCCTCTAATATGTATAAACTTTTCAATGCAATTTAGAAAATTAAACAATTTTCTAAAAGTCAGTGCCTTAGGGAGTGCAAGAGCCTACCGGTGGCTGTTTGGTATGGGAGGGGGCCTCACGTGGAAGGAGGCAGGGAACACGTCTGTGTTTTGGCCTCACACCTGGCCCAGATGGCAGCAACGGGCGTTGGTGAGGACCACGTGGGAGAGAGCTCATGTGGGGAGACCACACCTAGCCAGAGTGGGCAGTAGCTCTTTGTGGCAAATTGTCCCCTATAGCATGGCTTTCCTGACTTGAGAACTAATGCATCCCTACCTTTTCAGAGGCTCATATTTTCCATACCATTATCTCCTCTCATGACCATAAACTCTGCCAGGTGCTCCACATGCTTCCATGAAAACTATCTCTGTCCTCTGAGCTTTCCTCAGGCCAGACATCCAAGTTCTTCCTTATAAGACACTATGTCAACTTCCCTCACTCTTCTCCTTGCCCCTTAACCATGTTCCAGTTTGTGCACATCCTTCCAAAAAGGAGGTGATCAGAAAGGAAGTCATGTGTGATAAGAGATGCCTGGTGAAGAACAGAGGGGCACTGTCTTGTCTCATCTGAGACATCCCAATCCTATTAAAACAGCAGAAACCGCATGGCAGTTCTGATGGCCACATCATGCTGCTATTTCATACTGAGTTTGCTTTGTTTATAGATGGTGCTATCCAGTCATGCTTCCTCCATCCTATAATATGGTGTTTGAAACTCCAGTGCAATATTTTGTATACTTTTAACTTTATGTTTACCCCTCATACATTTCACCTTTTCCTACCTGATGAATCTTTTGGATTCTATTCTGTCATCTAGCATATTAGCTACCTCTCCCAATCATTTCTCTCTCAGATCAGAAAATGTCATAATCATGACCTTGGTATCTTATTATTATTAAGAGATAGGGTCTCACTCCATTCCCCAGGCTGGAGTATAGGGGTGTGATCAAGCTCACTGCAGCCTTAAACTCCTGGACTCAAGTGATCTTCTTGCCTCAGCCTCCCGAGTAGCTGGGACTACAGGCATGTGTCACCACATCCAGCTATTTAAAAAAATTTTTTGTAGAGAGAAGGTTTCACTATGTTGCCCAAGCTGGTCTCAAACTCCTGGGCTCCAGCAATCCTCCTACCTTGGCCTCCCAAAGTGCTGGGATTACAGGCATGAACCACTGAACCCTGCCCTTGATATCTTTATCTAACATTAGCAACTAATAATAGGGTCAGGTAAAGTAGAGACCATATTTCATAAATATCAATCTATGAATTTGAATCCTTAGCACGTTATTCAACCAGTTATGAATCTCAACAATTATACTATCCTCTAGAATTGATTTGTCTAATTGCCTCAAGGATATTAAAAAAATACTTGGTTAGTTGTTTGCCAAAGTTGTTACCACTTCCCACTTATGAGATAGAGAATGAGCGTAGTCTAGCTTATGTCATTCTTGATGAACCATGCTGGCTTTTAGTAATCTCCACTTTATGCTGAGCATTTGAAACTTATCCATTACCAGAAATTTGCCTATGAACAGCCTCAAATTTGTTGGTCTACAGTTTAGAGAAACTTCTTTCTTTTCTATTGTGTAAAAACTATTATTGCTACATCTCTTCTTCTGACACATGTAAGTATTCATCCTCTCACTTCCACGTTCTCTTTCTCCCTGGGCACCTCTTCCTTTCTCTTTCAAGTGTCCATGATTTTTTAGTATCTCTCCTTCAACGAGAAAAGTAAAAAGAAAAGGGATATGTGCTTTCCTCTTTTCCTTTCTTCTTTTAAAAATGGCAACTCATATTCTCAAAAATAGGAGAAATGGAAGTTCATGATACAAAGCGTACACATGCCTCTTGGTGAGATAGCTATTATCTTTGTTAACTTGAGGTACTGTTTTCAAGACTTTTTTTTTTTTTTTTTTGAGACAGAGTCTCGCTTTGTTGCCCAGGCTAGAGTGAGTGCCGTGGCGTCAGCCTAGCTCACAGCAACCTCAAACTCCTGGGCTCAAGCGATCCTCCTGCCTCAGCCTCCCGAGTAGCTGGGACTACAGGCATGCGCCACCATGCCCCGCTAATTTTTTCTATATATATTTTTAGTTGGCCAGATAATTTCTTTCTATTTTTAGTAGAGATGGGGTCTCGCTCTTGCTCAGGCTGGTCTCGAACTCCTGAGCTCAAACAATCCGCCCGCCTCGGCCTCCCAAGTGCTAGGATTACAGGCGTGAGCCATCACGCCCGGCCTTGTTTTCAAGACTATTTTTAAAAAAAGGTTTAATAAATCTATTTGAACAATTGCTGTCATATAACATTGTTGCTATTTTCGAATAGATAACACTGCTATGGTTTGAAAGTCCCCTCCAAAACTCATGGTGACACTTAATCCCCAATGTGGCACCTCTCAATACTCTGAGAGGTGGATCCTTTAATAAGAGGTGATTGGATCACAAGGTCTCTGCCATCGTGAATGAATGAATCCATTTATGGATTAATGGATAATGGCTACCATGGGACTGGGACTGGTGGCTTTGTAAGAAGAGGAAGAGAGACCTGAGTGATCAGGCTCAGCCCCCTTGCTTGTGATATTCTGTGCCAACTTGGGACTCTGCAGAGAGTACCCATTAGCAAGAAGGCTCTGATCAGATGCGCCCCTCAACCTTGGACTTCTCAGCCTCCATAACTGTATGAAGTAAACTCCTTTTCTTTATAAACTTCCCAGTTTCAGGTACTGTGTTATAAGCAGCAGAAAACAAACTAAGACAACCACTTTGGACCAAAAATCTTACATACTTGGGAGTAAATAGTCAATATTCATCAAAGACCTTTCAATAAGGACAGAAATTAACAGTCGTTAGAAAAGCAAGAGGCTAGGCATAATGGCTCACGCCTGTAATCCTAGCGCCCTGGGAGGTCGAGGCTGGAGGATCGCCCGAGCTCAGGAGTTCGAGACCAGCCAGACCCCTGTCTCTACTAAAAATAGAAAGAAATTAGTCGGGCAACTAAAAACAGAAAAAATTAGCTGGGTGTAGTGGCACACACCTGTAGTCCCAGCTACTCGGGAGGCTGAGGCAGGAGGATCGCTTGAGCCCAGGAGTTTGAGGTTGCTGTGAGCTAGGCTGATGCCATGGCACTCTAGCCCAGGCAAGAGAGTGAGACTCTGTCTCAAAAAAAAAAAAAAAAAGAAAAGAAAGAAAGAAAGAAACAAAAGCAAGAATATTTAATTATGAAAGCTACTAGACAAGGAGTTGACAGAGAGTTATAGATTGTCCTAAGATTAACACTCCATAGTTACTGATCAAAGCATAGAGGCAGCCTCTTTTATGCCCTTATGGGAGGGGAGAGGATATCCCTCTTTCTTCTTTCTGTAAACCTGGCCATGTTCTTCCGAACTATTCACTAATTGGGATTTTGAGCAATGACAAAAAATGGAAAAGCAGGCAACAGGAATGTAGAAGGAAGAGGAAAAGATGAGAAATAATGACAATATGTAATAATTATAGAGTGCTATATATATGTAGATACTTTGCATGCAAAGGCTCATTAATTTTATAAAAACTCAAGGAGATTTTATTTTTATTTAGAAATGAGACATTGAGTTGTAGGGAGGTTACAGAGTTTATGCATAGTCACTTTCTGTGTGATTATTACAGTGCACAAAAGCTTTTTAGGGCCTGGAAAGAAAACTCAATTGAGGTTGGTTGTCATAATCCCTATTTTACAGATTAAAACACTGAGGATCAGAATGGTTAAGTGATTTTCTTAGGGTCCATGGAGAGAGTGGCAGGCTGTAAACTTCAGCCTTGGTTTCTGACTGTCTGCCCCATGCCCTTTCAGTGGAATGCTCCATGGTGCCTGTTATAAACTGAACTGTGTTCCCTCCAAATTCATATATTGAAGCCCTAACAACTAGTCCCTCAGAATATGGTCGTATTTGGAGATAGGGCCTTTAAAGAGGTGATTAAATTAAAATAACACCATTAGGGTTGGCCCTAATCCAGTCTGACTGGTGTGCTCATAGAGAAGAGGAGATGAAGACATGCAGAGACACCAAGATGCAGTGCACAGAGAAAGGCCATGCGAGGAAACAGCTAGAAGGTGGCCATCTGTAGGCCAAGAGAGAGACCTCAGGGGAAACCAGACCTGCCAACACCCTGATCTTGGACTTTGAGCCTCCAGAACTGTGAAAAAAATAAATTTCTGCTGTTTAAGGTATCAGAGCTGTGGCAATTTGTGATGGCAGCCCTACCAGATTATAACAGCCTTTGATACTTGCTCCAAAGTGGAAGCAGTTAGAACTCTCCCTTACTCTGCCAAGAGTTCTTCAGTTTCTAAATAAACTAAGATTAGCCAACATTCTCTTAAATTATTCCAAACTCTAAGCAGTCCAAGGGTTGAAGTTTAAAAAAAGATGTTTTAATTTAAGGACACTCAAAGCAAAAAGATATATACAAAGGCCAGAAGCACAAATTCTGAGTGAGAATCTGCACTTTTGAATTTTAGCAGACTTCCTCCCTAGCAAAAGCACTGTAGAGAGAAGTGAAAATGGCCAAATCAATGGTGTTGGGGAAAACTAAATTGATGACAGAATGTGAAAATTGAATAATTATGTTAGTAGAAAATATAAATTTCTATTTACTGCACACTGAGGTGGAGATAGAAAAACTGTGTAGTTATAAAATCTCCCATACTCAGAAGTTCTTATAATAGCAGGAAGGTGCTCTCTGTAATAGTCACTAACACACGTACAGAGACACCCAAGTCTTAGGGGAGGGTTTCACACAAAGATCCACAGGAATGGATAATAGGTACGTCAGAATAATTTCCTTCCATTCATCAATGATGCTTTTGCAGTCATTTCCTGCAGTCCCTTAGCTTGCCTTTTAATTCTCTGTTTTCTCTCTCCTGTGCTCCTCAGCTCACAGCCACGTAAGCATGGGATTTAGAGTCCATCAAAGAGACCTTCGTATTTAGATCGCAGCTCGGACAACCAATAGCCAAGGGAAACTAAAGCAATTTAACTGTTCTGAGCATTGGTTTTTCTATCTGCTAAGTGGGGACATTAAATACCAATCTTGCAGGGTTTATGAGAGAATGTGAAAGCACCCAGTCCAGAGTCCTTCAACTAGACATACGGCGTAAAGGAAAGGAAGGAGTTGATATGACCTTAAAGTTTTGAGGTTTTCATTGAAGAAACAAAGTAACAGCAATGAAATAAGAAAAGCCAAAATGGATCATATGATGAATTCATTTCAACAAGCCTTTGCTGCTTTCATTATATTCATCTGAAATGCTCCCTTCATCTCTCAGACTATTCAGAGCCAAGTTTCAGGCTTCATTCCTGACAACCCCAGAAGGAAGTGTCGGCTTCCTCTACACTCCTTAAGCACTCATCTCATCTCCTTCAGAATTTCTTGTACAACTTTTGACCACTGCTTTCCTTGTAGTGTTAGCTGATCTCCCCAACCATACTATGTAGTTCTTGAGAGCAGGCAGGGCATTGCCTTGTAATTCTTTGTTTCCCCATGGTAGTTTGCTTTGGGAATTTGCATGTGGTGCAAAGACCTGCTATAGCACTGATTCTACTCCCTTAAAGTATCCTTGGATTTGTTTCTTTATTCGCACTTTGCTAATGCCATTTTTGATCAGTTCACTTAAAGAAAGGGATAAGAAAGACACACTATTTGACAAAGATTTTAAAGTTAATTTAGTGATATTAGATGATCAATTATTCTTTGATAATCATATATCAAATTACAATTATATGTGTGCATCTTAAAAACAAGTTTTAAAGTGCCATTAAGATGTGTCAAATATCATTAATACTAAATTATTCCTCACTAAATCTACACAATGATTAATAGTGTGTTAGTGAAATTAACAAAAATGTTAATGGAAAGAAACATCAAAATACATTTTCCTTGTAGTAACAACTTGAACATTTAAGTAGTCCTATGAATTCTTAAACACATAAACTGAAAAAACAGACATAGTAGAGAACTTAGGAAAAAATAAGAATTTCAGATAGAAACATTACATAAAGAAAATTAATAGGACCATAAGATAGAAGCATTTACATAAATATTAACTATAGTTAGGAAAAGTTGAAATATTTTCAAAAATCTAATGATGAATTTAACAGTACATTGACACTAGTAAAAGTGGATATCTGTGAACAACTTTTAGCATTTTATAATCAAACACATAAAATTGGCTATCTTATCCCTTTTTGCCAAAAATATCATATGCCCTGTTAATACACTGGTTTCTCTGAAAGTACCCACAGGTAAGACAATAGCGTAATTGTTGACTTCTCAGGAGTGTAATCTGCTAATTTATATCACCAGACACTTCGGACTTATATTTATATCAGTGTTTTAATACAGCAAACTCCGTTATATGTTTATGTCCTTGATAGCCAGAAACAATCATTATTCGTTAAAGATTTCCAAAGGACAAAAAGACAGAATTGTTGAAACACGTTAAAAAATTTCAATATAGACAATGCAAAAATAAGACCTGGTGACAAATCTTTAAAAGCATCTGGCTCTGCCTTCACATAAATGACAACTGCATATAGTTTATCACACTTTGGCGACAAGCATTAAAATTGTCTTCAACGATGTAGAATCAGAGCATGACTTACTAAGAGGTAGAGAGGGAGGATTTTTAGACTTTTCAGTGATTATAGATTAGACAAAAACTTTCATCCAGCTTTCCATTTGTTGTCCTGATAAATATTATATGACTAGCTGATTAAACAAAGCAATATTCACAGAAAAAATCTATTTTTACTTCAAATCTTACAAAGGAGAAACATAAAAATGCCCTGAGGAATAGTCAACTTTCTCCTGAACAACTTACAATTAAACTATGCTATCAACATGTGCTATCAACAGCCTGTGATAGGAAAGACAGGGAGGATAAAAAGGGAGAGGAGAATTAAATACAGTGGCACCAAGAGGTAAAAGTACATTTTGCTGCCAGATTCTTACACCAATTAAAAACCTTTTTAAAAATAACCTTTTGTTTAGAAATGACCTTCTCGAAAGCCATGCCAGCTGGCACAGAGATAACTCAAGTTGGTATGGTGGTCTGTTCTTGCTAAGCAAAGTCAATAACAGCATGTATCTAATGAAGACCAGCTATACCTTAGAAATGCCAGAATTAATTCATCATCAAAAGAAACAAAAGAGAAATAAGTTAAACAAACTACAACCAAGAACACACTAAAAAGGTCAATTGTAAAAACAGATCTTAAACAAGAAAAATATATGACACCACTCAATGACATGTGTTTGATTTTCTTATTTAATATTTGCTTCATTTTTTTTATCATTTCAAAAAAATCACACTAGAAAATATTCTGAGAGGTCCAGGTAATCCTTCTTCTGTAAATTGATGAATCTGAAAATTATAGACTTTCACCAATGTCAGCGGTTTCTTGGCTTGTTTTTTTTTTTTTTTTTCATTTTTAATAAAAGAAGAAATACTTACAACATGTAATCCACACTTTGGGGGGAAACAATTCAGAAACCTCGAAATTAAACCAAGTGTTTCAAAATGCCCTATGTCCTCACAAGCAAATTAAACCATAAGTATAATTTGGCTAAAGAAAAAGCAGTACGTTTAAATACTAGATATTTTTACAATCCAATTTTATAGAAGGTGCTTATTCATTTTTCAAAGAAAAGAATAAGGATTTACAATGACAAGCTTCCCAATGTAAAAGTATTTGATTCATAGAAATTTAATTGAAGCAAAGATATTCGGGAATAAATCTATTAAGGAAAATAAGGCTCACCTACAGGTTTATAGCCAACTTACCTCTTTTTGCTTTTGATGTCAAGTAATGCATAAAAAGAGAAAAACATTTATGTTTAACTGATTCTAATGTCATTATATATGGCTTATTCCATAAATACCTACTTAGAGTAAAGGACTATAGTACTAGTTTTTTTAAAGGATCCTATGAATAAAGGTGAAGCTGGAACTGTCTGGAAAGCCAGAAACAGGTATTATGATTAACCAAGCAGCATACTCATA
>CM052440.1:61286203-61342163 GCA_028533085.1 Varecia variegata
CTACAGGCATGCGCCACCATGCCCGGCTAATTTTTTCTATATATATTTTTAGTTGGCCAGATAATTTCTTTCTATTTTTAGTAGAGACGGGGTCTCGCTCTTTGCTCAGGCTGGTCTCGAACTCCTGAGCTCAAACAATCCGCCCGCCTCGGCCTCCCAGAGAGCTAGGATTACAGGCGTGAGCCACCGCGCCCGGCCGGAAAGGCTAAGTTTTGAGCAAAAAAAATGGACTAGATGGTCAACATCAGAGCAGCAAAAAAAGTCCTTAACATGAGGAAAATATATCTCCTCCAACTAAAAAAAAATCCCAATCTTTATATCCAGTAAAAATAAGTTTAAAATGACAATCCTGATCTAGACTATTATCCTGCAAAACAAACGTACATATTTTCTTATAAATCTTTAAAGGGAAATGTTTGAAATTATAGTTGTTTCTTTGAAATAATTATTTTAAGAGTGGCAACCTAATCTAGTTCATCTCCTTAGAACATTCACTGACTCGTGCAATTACATGGGAGGCCAGCTCCAGAAGGGGTCCCTCAGAAGATCTGACCTTGGATTGGGGACACTGAAGTGGCACAAATAATCTACATGCCAAAAAAGAAGAAGAAAATCTCTAGGGTCCAGTAATGACTAAAGTGAAAACAAACTTGGCTTTTACACGTACAGCTCACAAAAACATTGTTTGTGATATTGAGAGTATATCAATGACTATTTTTGGCTGAGAGGTGACAATTAAAGGACAATGAATTTAATGGTTATATGACATGTTTATGACTTTGCATTTTTTAAAGTAAACAAAGAAAGAAAGAAAGTCAAACATTTTGAGTTATGTTTTTCCTTTTTCCTCTCATACCTTTCAGGCATAATACACTGGGGAAACAGCCAAGAAAACTGAACGAGATCAACAGATGACTAAAGAGGCGAGTGTGTGGAGGGAGGAACATAGATCCTGCAAGAGGAATCCCAGGGGGTGGCAGGGATGCTTCATTGCCCTATAATGAATATAGTGCACCGTGAATGTCTTCTGGTTGGTGAGCTGTACAAGTTTAATTACTATGTCACTTTAAGTTGTGTAGGTGTAAGTAATGCGGAACTGCATTTTTACTACATCATCTAAAACAAAAGTGGGAAGTGGCAAGCATGGCCTTCCGTGAGCATTGTAACTACATATCATTTGGGCTACGCTCACAGCCAGAGCTCAGACTCCTTCAGACCCTGCTCAACTCTCTCAGAGCTCAGCAGAGCCCCTGCATCCAGGTTTAGCATGTAGAAAGGCCCATTCTCCAAACTGTCTGTAATGCCCCAGAGGAGTCTGGTGAGCTGTCAGGTTGATGGGCACCAAAGAAACATTCCACTGAATTAAATCAGTGGACCCACATCCAGAGTAATAATATCAGTATACTTTTAGATATTGAATCGCCTCTGTTTTGAGAAAGAAATAAAAGTGTTAGCACTCCACAAGGATTCAGCGAGAACTCAGGAACACTGCTCTTTCCTGCCTTCTATAGTCAGTTCATAACACAGAAATACTTTAAATTGTCAAAGATGTTTGTTTTATATATTAGATAATGGGAATTTTCCTTTTTCTTGGAAAAAAAATTCCCTTTTTTTGGAAACTATACTATATGGTGCTGAGATATTTTCATATATCTATTTAGAAACATGGATTTCATACAATGAACTCCAGGCCCAATCATGGAGAGAATAACTTTAGTTCATGGAATCAGAGAGTGTCAGAGCTGGGAGAAGCCCCTTCGGAATTACTTCACGGTAGATGCTCCTTTACACTTACGAGGATAGATGGACAGAGATTTCTGTCCCGCTAGTTAACCTAGAGATTGGCTTCCCTGTTGGGTACCTATTGTGGCTTCCTCTTAATATATTATATGTTATTATTTATAACATCTCAGATAATGCTTTATAATCAAAGGGTTTGTTATAGTAGAGGTTGTTACGTAGTTACTGTGGGGGCAAATAGTAGAATACAGCAGACTAGTGCCAGCAGATTGGATTAAATAGTACCTGTGTGAGTATAGCATAGAAAACCTGGCTGTCTTCCCCTGGAACACGTGGCCCCAGCTGGCCACCGGAAGTCTTCTTTGCATGCAGGGTTTTGGGATATGAAGGCAAGGCAATATCAAAGACAGATTGTTGTACAAGTACCCGACTCCCTGACACAATAGGTACCAAAGAAGCTAAGGATTAGGTGCTGTAGGTAAGTGATTGTAGGTTGGTAGAATAAAGGCTGTTCTCTGTCTTTAGGATGGAAAGCACACACAGGTAGAAGGTGATGGGATAAAAAGTGCAATGGTTTTAGCCTGCATTTGGACTAGTTTGTTATTATTGGTTGGAGGCTGATCACTTCAGTAAGTCTGAAGCAGGATCTGTGATTTAGAAACTACCCTAGAGGCCGGGCATGGTAGCTCACGTCTGTAATCCTAGCGCTTTGAGAGCCCGAGGCAGGAGGATCGCTTGAGCTCAGGAGTTTGAGACCAGCCTGAGCAAGAGCGAGACCCCTGTCTCAACTAAAAATAGAAAGAAATTAGCTGGACAACTAAAAATAGAAAAAATTAGCTGGGCATGGTGGTGCATGCCTGTAGTCCCAGCTACTTGGGAGGCTGAGGCAGGAGGATCACTTGAGCTCAGGAGTTTGAGGCTGCTGTGAGATAGGCTGATGCCATGGCACCTAGCCCAGGCAACAGAGCGATACTGTCTCAAAACAAACAAACAAAAACCTAACCCTAGAAGTGTCTCTTCTGGGTTCTGTATCTACCTGTGGATATTTTTTAGTGAGCCAGAAAGATGCATTTGGGGATTTGGGCAGGGTCAGGAAAGGAAGACAGCTATTGCCTGGAATGTCTCAACCCACCTGTTCCTCCTCTGTACCCTTCCAGACACAGCCACCTTCAGCACCATGTGGGTGGACTTGGTTGGACAGAAGTATGACCTAATCACTTTTGCCCTGAATATTTAACAATTAAGAATATCAAATAAGTATTTTTTTTTTTTTTTGAGACAGAGTCTCACTCTGTTGCCCGGGCTAGAGTGAGTGCCGTGGCATCAGCCTAGCTCACAGCAACCTCAAACTCCTGGGCTCAAGCAATCCTTCTGCCTCAGCCTCCCAAGAAGCTGGAACTACAGGCATGCGCCACCATGCCCGGCTAATTTTTTCCATATATATTTTTAGCTGTCCAGATCATTTCTTTCTATTTTTAGTAGAGACGGAGTCTCCGCTCTTGCTTAGGCTGGTCTCAAACTCCTGACCTTGAGCGATCCTCCCGCCTCGGCCTCCCAGAGTGCTAGCATTACAGGCGTAAGCCACCTCGCCTGGCCCAAATAAGTATTTTTTATCTTACTTAATGAATATATTAGAGAAAGATTGTAGTTTTTTTCCTTAAGGATTTAAAGAAGGAATTTTCAATTTCTCTCTTTTTTTTTTTTACCTTGCAACCCCCTAAGCAAAGGAATTTTCAATTTCCATGGGTTTAATAAAATTTTAATAAAACTTAAAAGACTTTAAAATTACATAATACTAATATAATCAATATGGATTGAAAAATATGATCTAATATAATATGCACGTTTCTGCTGCAGAGTTGATTTTTGTGTTGATCTCTTCAGTAATCAAAGAGTTCCATCCTTTCATCATAGCTTATTTTGCTTACAATGCTCAGGTTTTGAATATGGAATCCTTTAAGAAAATGCAATTTCTAGAAAGGAATACCTGACAGAGGAGGAAGTGGTAAATAAAAACAAAAATAAAACAAAATAAAAATGCTGCTAGAATTGTGATTATCAGATGTTCCATTAATCATTGCATTATTTGTTGACTGGTTCCATTTGTAGCATGGAATGGTTTACTCAGTATTGCCTTTTTTTCTCTCTTATACTGTGAAGAAGGAAAACACATGGAACTTACCTTGCAATTTTTTTATGTTTTCAATCTATGTATGGGTGTCATTAAATGCAGCCATTTAAAACTGGCAGGATGCATTTTAACCATTTTCAAGTCACTGCCCACTTAAAATAAGAAACATGGTGTTTCACAAGTTGATTATACCAATTTGAAAAGTACTAAGTTATTTTATTGTTTTAAGAATATTTAAGCAATATATTTTGTTAGGATATACCTGAACAATAGTAATTAAGTTCTTGTGCTCATAAGGATGTCTAGTAACAAATAAATGAGATGAGTCAGGCATGGTGGCGTGTGCCTATAGTCTCAGCTACTCGAGAGGCTGAGGTGGGAGGATTCCTTGAGCCCAGGACTTTGAGTCCAGCCTGGGCAACATAGCGAGACCCCATTTCAAAAAAAAACTAGATAAAAGAGATGTATGACAAAGGGTATACAGGTATAAACATTTAACATCTATCTATTTAAAAGAGCATTGCCACCAATCAGTGACAAAGCTGAATCAATTCGCAGTAGCCAAATGTGGCTATTGAGTAATTGAAATGTGGGTAGTTCAAATCAAGATGGGCTATAAGTACTTGGATAATATACTTGTATACTAAATTTCAATTTACAGAAAATTTACAGAATGTAAAGTATTTCATTAATAATTGCTTCTATGGATTGCACGTTGAAATGATAATATTATGAATATATTGTATCAAAATATATTATTCAATTAAATTCACCTGTTTCTTTTTACTCTTTTTTTTTTTTTTTTTTGAGACAGGGTTTCACTCTTTTGCCTGGGCTAGAGTGCAGTGGCATCATAATTGACTGCAACCTCCAACTCCTGGGCTCAAGTGATCCTTCTGCCTCAGGCTCCTCAGTAACTGGGACTACAGGCACGTGCCACCACACCGAGCTAATTTTTAAACTCTTTTTTCTAGAGACAAGGTCTTGCTATGCTCCCAGGCTGATCTTGAACTCCTGGCCTTGCCTTGACCTCCTAAAGTGCTAGGATTAATCGCATGAGCCACTGTGCTTGGCCTCTTTGTACTTTTTCTAATGTGGTTACTAGAGAATTTAAAATTACAGGGCCAGGTGCGGTGGCTCACGCCTGTAATCCTAACACTCTGGGAGGCCAAGACGGGAGGATCGCTCGAGGTCAGGAGTTCGAGACCAGCCTGAGCAAGAGCGAGACCCCGTCTCTACTAAAAATAGAAAGAAATTATGTGGACAACTAAAAATCTATATAGAAAAAATTAGCTGGGCATGGTGGCACATGCCTATAGTCCCAGCTACTCAGGAGGCTGAGGCAGAAGGATTGCTTGAGCCCAAGAGTTTGAGGTTGCTGTGAGCTAGGCTGATGCCACGGCACTGTAGCCCGGGCAACAGAGCAAGATTCTGTCTCAAAAAAATAAAATAAAATAAAATAAAATTACATATGTAGCTCACATTATATTTTTATTGGATAACTCTGGTCTAGAAGGTGAAACCTTCCTGTAGCTGTCATTTTATCATTTGGCAAGAAATATTTCTATTGTACACATGGGAACATTTCAAGCTTTCTGAAAGGGTTGAAGCATGTCTTCCTTCCTCTCCATAACTTCTTCTGATTAAAAAGAAACAAAAAGATGAATTGACATAAAAGAGCTGATATATTATGTAAAAAGACCAGCATGCATAGCAATATTTGTGGTTATGCCAATGTTATTGTTAATACATGTATAAAATGCATATTTGTTTTTATGTATGTATATATTTATATGCATTTGCTTATGTATGTATAGAATGTTTCTGGGAGGATACAGAAGTTGGGTAGGCACAGTTGTGGCAGAGACCTACTTTCTCTCATAAAACCTTTTGTACTTTTAAAATTTTGAACCATCATTACCTATTGAAAAATATGCTATACTTAAAAATTATTAAAAAAAGGAATAAAAATAAAAGTTTGAAAAGCCTATATATTTATTTATATGTAACATTCTACTCTGTACTACATGGATTCATAAATTTTGCCCTCTAAAATGGGTATTTTCTTATCTTTGCCTTGAATTTTAGGCACATCTATATTAAGACAACCAAATAAAGAAACTTCAAGATGAAACACATGCTTGCTGGCTTGAATAATAATAGAAGTGAATAACTGACTTGGAAAATTTCCAAATGCAATTGTTATACAGATTTTACTACATCACCTATATTAAACCATATCTGGGTCGGGCACGGTGGCTCACGCCTGTAATCCTAGCACTCTGGGAGGCCGAGGTGGGAGGATCGTTTGCGCTCAGGAGTTCAAGACCAGCCTGAACAAGAGTGAGACCCCCGTCTCTACTTAAAAAAAAAAAAAGAAATTAGCTGGACAACTAAAAATACATAGAAAAAATTAGCTGGGCATGGTGGTGCATGCCTGTAGTCCCAGCTACTTGGGAGGCTGAGGCAGGAGGATTGCTTGAGCCCAGGAGTTTGAGGTTGCTGTGAGCTAGGCTGACACCACGGCACTCACTCTAGCCCGGGCAACAGAGTGAGACTCTGTCTCAAAAAAAAAAAAAAGATAGCATGCTCTAGCATCAGGCAGCGCCCAGGTCTTCCTCTACAGGGAAGAACTCTGTGGAAATTATGTTAAAAGAAAATATATGCTTAAAAGGTTACAGGTTTCCACAGACTACTGTTCACTCCTATTTCAAGAACTGAATTCTGTAGAAAAAGAAAGTATAGCGATATGGAGAGGTGGAACAGACATAAATAGAAAAGCCTCTATGGGAAAAAATATAATTTATAAATAACAAAATGCTGAGGCCAGTAGTTCAGGAAGTAAGTTCTAACAGCATTCACTGAGCTCCTTTCACATACCAAACTTCAGAGGATGAGGGCGCACAGGCAGTAAGAGCAGGTTGTGCGTACACAGACAGGCTGGGTTATGAAATATACAGTTGGACTCTGGCTGCAGACACGTGGAAACATTCACATGCCTGACAGCTTTGCTTTCTGTCTCCACCGCCTCTCATCTGCACATTTCAGAAGTCTCTGTCACTGCTTCTTTATCTCACGTGTTATCCATATCTAATCCATGCTCTACCTTGCTCTCAGGTGATTTTATTTTTTTTAATTTTTAATTTTTTCAAGAGGGGAATGAGAGGGAGGTTCAGTACAGAGTCTCACTCTGTTGCCCTGGGGTAGAGTGCAGTGGTGTCATCATAGCTCCCTGCAACCTCCAACTCCTGGGCTCAAGGGATCCTCCTGCCTCAGCCTCCCGAGTAGCTGGGACTACAGATGCGCACTGTGCTGCCCAGCTGATTTTTCTGTTTTTAGTAGAGACGGGCTCTCACTCTTGCTCAGGCTGGTCCTGAACTCCAGCAATCTGCCCCCCTTGGCCTCTCAGAGGGCTAGGATTACAGGTGTGAGCCACCACACCCTGCTCGGGGTGATTTTATATAATGAAAATCTAATCCAGTTCTTACAACTGTTAGCTATGCCCATGGTAAAGTCTGCCCTCACTAGCCTGGCCCTCTGTCTTCAGGTCCCTGTCCACCCTTCCAGCCACACTTGCCGTCACTTCCAAGGCCTGCCCCAGGCTGTCGGCCTCAGCTCAGGGCATCTGCACAAGCTGGCCTCTTATTCTCACCACCTTCACGTGCACCCCTACCACCAGCCTATAAAGGTCTAGCGACCTTCCATGGATGTTCCTAACCTCTCTAACTCCTGTTTATTCTAGGAACATCTGCTAGTAACATCATTACTTATTTGCCTACCGACCTCCCCGACCAGACTATGAGTTTATTTGAATATCATTGTATACCAAGAGCTAAGAAAAGTGCCTGACACATAGTAGGTGTTCACTAAATTGTTACATTTTGATGAATGAGTCAATGAGCAAAGGGGTTAATGAAAGAAGTGTGATTTTGGTACATGCTTAGGAATATCGGCTTCGCAGTACAACAAACAGGCAAACAAACGTTTACTTGTTTGATGTAGTGAAACATAAAAGCAATTTTTAGTATGAACATGTTTGTGTGTATTGTTGCCTACATATCTAAAGGGGTAATTAATTATCTGTCTAAGGTTAATACATTTCTGTTAATTGCTTTAAAAATTGGTAAAATCTAAAATATCACGGGAAACTTTTCAGATTTCAAAACAATCCCGTTCTCTCACACAAGTTCAGACACAGTATGAGGGGGCACAGAAGGGAGGAAAGAGGAACAAAGGGAGGGAGAGTATTGAAATGATATTCAGAAACAACATATCCTAGAGGAAACTCTCCTACATGGAAAACAGTGTAAAGAACAAATTGCTTAGGCTGTTACTCCAAGAAGAAAGTTCAAACTTGCTTTTTCAAGTTTGAAATTTCTTATTTATGTTGTACAAATGCTGGAGGCAGCTCTTTACTACAGAAATAACATCTCTTGTCTTTGAATTGCATGGAGTCCTTTTACATATTCTGGCAGACTTATTTAATTATTGATTAAATGGTAAGATGATGATGATGATGATGATGGTGGTGGTGATGATGATTATATAGGCCTAGGTAGTTAAGGCATCAAGATAAAATGTTGGCTACAAAATAACTGATGATTTTATGAAGATATACAATCTGTTGCCTGATTACAAACTCCTTGATGACAACAGGGTCCCTTTATAATTCAAATTCATCAAAGCTGGCGGGCACTTCTCACATTAGCTGGTAATTGAGACTGTAATCTAAGATGCGCATGTGGAAGGGCACTGGGTTGTGTGCTGGGATAAGGATAAAGTGAAGAACAAGAAAGTCAACAAGCCATGGCCAGAAACCAGAATTAGGAGCTGAGGTAGCAGAAGCTGAGCCAAAGTCAGAGACACAGGCCAGAATTTTCCTCTAAAAGGTTGTGCTAATGTAGCAAATCAGTACCATGCATTAATCAATTAATACAAAACATTTTACTACTGTTGACAATCAATGCCCCGCCCTAGAGTTGATTCCCCAGAATTGAGAAATTATACCTTTAAGAAGGTGGGGTTGGTTTTCTGCTCACTAGCTCACAGAAATGAAATCTACTTGAAAGTATCTCTTATATAAGGTAAATGACATTTTATGTCCTGTGTCTTACATTTTATAATGAGATTTGTATTTCTTTCAATTCCTCAACCAAAGGATAAAAAGCAAATTAAACTAATTTCATTTTTATTGATATAATTACTTCATTGATCCTCAATAGAAAAATAATACTCATATCTGTTTATTAAAATAATTAAAATCACCTAAAAAGATATATTTTTAAAATATAATAAACAATGCTTCTCCAGAACATTCTGATAAATTAACAGGGAATTGACCTTTAAAAATGATTAATGTATGTTCTTACCATCTAGCAAATTTTACAATAGTCAATAATTTATATTAAACTCATGAATAAGAAATACTCATAAAATCTGCTATTTCCCATGGGTTTGAGATATTTCTTGCATAGAATATAGGAGAAAGGGATATAGTATATTCTCCCTTTCTCAGAGCTTAACGAAAACACTTTATATAGTGAAAGCATCATAAATTATGTTTAACATGTCTTACCTTACATAGCTCAGCCAGGGAAAAATAATATGCATTGTCAATATTGGAGATATTTTTAGAAGCTACAATTTGTTTGATGGGGGTGGTCAAGTCAATTTCTATAGTAATTCATTGAACCAAGACCTTTTAGAAAATGTTGCTAGATTGATCTGATAAGAATTTATTAAGGATTAATCTGGTTGATTCCATGATGTATGATCAAAAATTCCTCAGGCTATAACAGCTTTACTTCCTTTCCTCTTTTATATCTTAATTTCAAATAAATGACAAGAATTGTAAAGGTTATCAATATGCTAAGTTGTTATTAAAGTGATCTTCTGGCCTAGTAATGATTCTGAATTCCACATTATTTATAGCTCTAATTTTGTATATAGTAATCATTTCTAAGGTCAATGACATTTTCTGGTTATTTTAAACTAAAGAATTTAAGACAACATACTGGTGCTCTCATTCACGTATGCTAACAGTATGTATAGAGTGTTAGAAAGATTCAGAATATGTGAAAATGGGGCTTTGTGGGGCTTTTGGTAGTACATTGATATACTCTTTGACAGTAACATCAAAATGGAACAAAAAACATAGAGATGTTCAACTTTTAACCCAGTGATCTCACTCTTGAGAAAAAAAAAAACCAAATAGATGAGGAGAGGAGAAGTTGAATACATGAGGATATTCCCAGCAGTACTGTATAACATAATAAATAATGAAATGCCTTAGTGGACAATAAGAGGGGAAGCAGTGATTAATGCGATAACAACATCTGAAATGAAATCTATGACACAATACCTTTTAAAAGTAAAAATAAGACTAGGTAGCAACAGGGAAAAGCTTGAAATATATAATGTTAATGGCTTCCACAATGTAATGAAAATGATATAAAATATACACATCATGTAGACAAGAACCAGTCATACAAAAATGAAAATAGTTATCATTGTTATAACATTTATTCTTAATTTTTAATCTTACTGATATGTCACCTTTTTAATTAAAAAAACAATACGAGTTATTTATTAATCATACCTATTTCTTTTCTAAGTTCCAGTAGATGGTGCTACTAATTCCATTTGGAACACTAAAAAGAACACTTTTGTGCATTTTATCAAAGTTAAGTATCCTGATAAATCATGAACACTTTGGTAATTCACAGAGCGCTTCAAAAAGGGGTCTAAAAGGAAATGAATTCTGAAAGTAAACACACTGAGTAGTTATTCCTTGTTCATTTTTTAGGTGTATATTTTGGCCATTATGCCATTCCAACTCATCACTATCAATTTCCTCAATGTTGAACACGTGCTATAAATTTCTCTACCAAATCTTTGCATCCCAACCAGTAGGCTAATTACATGAATCAGATAAGGAAAGTATTAGTGATCCAAAGGCTGAGGTATCCAAAAAGGAATTAAGGTAAAATCGAAGTAAATTAAAAAAAAATTTATAGCAAAAGTGATCAACTCAAACGCTACAGTTGTGGCCAGAAGAGAACAGAAATGAGTATGGCAGGCTGGGTCTAATATTAGGGAGTGGTGGGAACTGTGGCTAAGTGCAAAGGTTGCCCTATCTAACAGCAGCAGCCACTACATAGCTCCAACAGGTGCTGACATGCATGAAGGCAGCCCTAGGGCTGCCAGATATTCAGAATCTTTCAAAAGAGGCCAGAAATATAGAAGTTCGTGTGAAATCTCTCAGTATTTATTGATAACTAACTTGAATTTGTTTTAATTTTTCATTCTCTGTAATAGTCAAACATTAGCTGCCCTTGGGCTTATTTTGTTTCATGGGCTTCCTGTTTGCAACCTCTGACCTATACTTAACATGCAGGGATTCTTCAAAAGGATGATCTTTATTTGCCAGAAGTCACATTTTCTTTATTTCCCATGTGTCACATTTTTTATTTAGGCCTCTTTGTAGGAAAAATAAGAAAAGAGAATAAAGGAAAAAAAAAAAAAAAGAAAAATACAAACCAGTGAAGCTAAGGTAAACTGTGAGTCTGACGGTAAGCAGAAACCAAGGAGGGCTTGCAAACTACAAGAATGTTAAGCTAAGATCTAAATGTTCCTGAGGAGGAAAATCTTAGAGGGTTTTCCTTTTATTTTCTATATAATGATTGAGGAGACATTCTGAGTCACTACAAAAGGAAATTAGCCCAACAGCCTTGTGCTAAATATGGCTCCCTTTACTGCAATTACATTAAAAACGATAAGAGAGAAATGAAAAAATCTGACCAAGATGGAATCGCCACGAGCTACCAAGCTGCAATAGCATCCAGGTGTGTGTCCTGAATTGCACTTGTGCTAACTTCCCTTTACCTATCCCATTCCTTCCAACTCTCATTTTCCATCCTTGGCTGTTAAAAGGGGAGTCCCGGAGACTTCTAAGGAATGACGTCTGGCTGTGTGTAAAGGAGGAAATAGGACTCTAAGTATAAAGGAGTTTTCACTTTAATTGTAGGACTGGAGACATAATCATAGTTAGACTCTGCGGATGCGTGGGCGTGAGTGGCTGGAAAGAAGGGGAGAGTTGTCTATTCAACTAGTCATTTGCATCACATGCACCCAAGGAAAAAATGTTTACCTGGTGGAGCCACGGTTAACCTTTTTTCCTTGCTGAGCCGGTGCCCTTGGATGAATTCATTCATGGAAGGGGGGCCCTTCAGAAGAAATGATTCTGTGGAGGTGGGATCAGGGGGGACTCCTAATAAATTCTGTAGGTAGGAGGCCCCTGAAGTCCTGGGATGGCTCTGATCACAAAGGGAAGGTGAAAATTGTCTTGCAGGAGATCCAAGAAAAATACATATAGGAAACAAAAAAGTTTTACTTTAATTACCTTTCAACGCCTCACCAGTGACAACATTATTTATACTGGCATTTAATTTTTTTAATATGTAAATCAAGATTTTTGCTAATTTTTTTAGTTTCCACATCAGGATACAACCCTATTGGGAAACTGTTCTGGATACTGGAAAAGAGATTTATTACAGTTAGTCAGTTTGAACCGCAAATAGAAAATATATGTATTATTTGATTCTTTAATGAAAGCTCCTAAAATAAAAATGTTATCATTAACTGAAAATACAGAGTAAGTAACTCAACAGCCAAGACTCTGGAAAAAGGTCATAAAATCAAGCCACTGAAAACCTTTTAAGTGGTTTCTCTGAGCAGTATTCACATGCCAAACAAAAAAGCAAAAAGCACAAAAACCTACTTTTAAGAAAAGTACTATATGTATTTCATTCCATTTTATCTAAACATAGACATCCCCTTTCAGCCAGTCATCCGTTTTGGTTATATGGACAAAAGTTCCCCCAAGAGAACATTTTCGTATCTTTGCCCCATTAAAGAGAAGCTGGTAAATAGCACCATTTCCAGAGGTTCAATGACTTTTCAAATTATAACCAATGTAGAACACAGCTTCGTTCTTAATATCCACCATTACCTACCAATTTCTAGGTAGGAAGTAAGGGAGAGGCATATTTACACATATAAGAAGTAGCAAAAATATTAACAGACACTTGAAAGAAAATTACATTATGATTAGGGTGGGGCTGGGTGGGGCAGGGATAGAAAGGACTAAATAAACATAATTATCAAAAGGTTTCAATCTGGAAAGACCAACATTAGCAAAGCTCATTTATATACCAGCTCCCATTTTTTCTTTTCCTTCCCCTCCTCCATCCTCCACAACAAGAGCACATTAATTTTTGCAGTCAACTAAAATCTGGCCACTGCACCATACTATGAAGATCGCTGCATGCATACCTTTTCCTCTGAGTGCCACTGCTGACCCGAATGTTGGGTGTCTGTGGGCCCTGACTATGCAGGAGGTAAGTGTCTATGGTGGGCACGGTGACTGATGCTTCCCCACTTACTTTAGGGCTGCCGATCTTGCTCTTTCCAAGTTTGCCTTTGCTGCGTCGGGACTGCTCATGGTCAAACTCTAAGTCCTCCAGCCTCTGGGTCAGGGCGAGTTTTTGCTGGATAGCCATTCGTAACAAAGTGTTTAGAGTCTTCTTCTCGTCCTCTGCAGCTGCTAACTGTCTCTGCATCTCATCCAACTGTGTGACATATTCATCACATCTGGAACCCAAACAGAAAAGTGGTCAGGGGGAAATCCTGGTGAAACTGAATTTGGGATTTAAGTTGAAAAGTAATGAATTTGACTGGAATTTAGATACTTAGGACACTGGTCTTCCTAGCAGTAGAACGGAGATAACCTATAACAGTGGAAAATTGCAAACAGTAGAGCAGGTTCAATAACTGATGATTCATCCATGCAACGAAGTACGTATGGGAACATTCTTAAGCCCAGGGACAGAGTTATTATGGGGGCTGCTCTGTGGTTTCCTTATTTAAATAGTCAAGTCTCACGTAATGTCCACAGTACCTCAGGTGTGTTACAATAACTCCTTTTATTGTATAACATTGTATCCTTTGGAAGAATGCGATAAGTTTGTTATAGCCTATACCTATAGCATCCAAAAGAATAATAATGTTTATAAAGAAAACATTTCCTTATCTATATTTAAAGATTTGTTTTAATTTAGTACAGATTGTACCTGCCACTGTTTTCAATATGGAAGATTTGCCTGAATTATAAAACTCAATATTTCCAATGATTTTGCAACCAAATGATAAAGCAATGAGTTGTCAGAGAAAACCAAGATTTGCACAGGGGTTGATGCAGAGATAGCAGGCTGTCAGAAACATCTTTATTCAGGTTTCATACTTGTACTGTATCAGGAGGTGATCTGTTTTCCCCACCCAAGGTAAAACCTGAGCACATACATTTGGAAGGAAGAAGTGAGGAGGAGGAAAAGCTCATTCTGAGTTTTTTCTGTTTATTTACCTACTAAGATATTAATACCAAATATTCTTCATGCACCAGCAGATAGTTAATGGCTTCATGGAGCTATACAAAAGGTATTGAACAAATGTTAAAATTAACACAAACCTAGGGCATTTTTAAGGGAAAAAACAGGCTCTGTAGTGAAATAACTTAAGACTCTAGTGGGTCCCTATTTCTTTAACCTTGAATATTAAGAAGCACAGTAGGGATATGTAGATCATGAGAAAAATCAGAGCTTAGTAAAATACAACATGAATTTCAGGACCCTGTATTTATCCTAATTAGTCAGATAACAGTATTTTAAAAACACTATGGAGTAAGGCAGTTACTATAACTGGAAAAAATGTCTGTGAAAATGGACAATTTGGGGGTAATAATTCCTACATAAATCAGATTGAGACTTTAAAGTTCCCTTTAAAATTTTTATTTCCTTCTCAAAGAGGAAATTTATGTTTTCTTGATTCTAAATGTAATCCTGATTTATTTCCTCAAAGAGGGGACATTGTGCCCCATTCCCATTTTTCATCCTGCCTCCCCCTAGCGGGCAGAGATCAACACATTCTGTTCCCCAAATGCCACTGTGCTTTGAGACCCAGAAGCCAATTCCCTTCAGTTCTTCTGCACCCTGTGGGCTCTGGGGCACTCGGTCCTCTTACTGCCAGCTCCAAGAGATTCAATCACAAAGTATGAGCTTGAGCCTCTTCTCTCCTAATATACAAAGAAAGCCGGAAAGATTCTGGGAGAATCCTATAAAGCCCAGGATCTTTTTTTTTATACTTTGAACACTTACATGTAAGTTATTTACTAAATTTGCAAATAAAGCCATAGCTACTTTTTGTGAATTTTGTACCAAGTTTGCATCATAGAAGATATATATATTAATAATTGGTGGGGATTTTTTTTTGGCACTGCACTGTGATAGCAAAAAAACACATTTCAACAGTATATTGAAAATCTCAGGATTTTGAAACACTTGAATCAATATAGGCTTAACAATCTCATCAAGTTAAAAAAAATACAGTGGGTCTCATAATAGTACTGGTGGGGAGAGGTAAAAATTATTATTTGTATAATTAGTTGGGCAATGTGAAAAATTTGGTGATATATATATTTTAGAAGTTATTTAATTCATAGTATATTAAACCTAAATAATTAGCTGATAAGATGAATATTAATCTTCATTATGAGGTATCTTCTCACATAATATTAATGGTAAGCATTTTTATATACTTTTATGTACTTTAGCTACAGAAATATATTTCAGTGGTGATGATATAATATTTGGCTATTTTAGGAAGTGGGTTTTTTCCTTATTTAAAGTTTTTGGGAGGTCTAATTCTTTTGGGCACATAAGCTCTAGGGAAAAATCTATTGTATTAATTTAAAAATATTTTTATGTAAGAGAATTGCTGGAAGCAGTGTGTCCAGGCGAGGGCTCTGGAAAACAGCCTGGAAGGTTCTATTTTAGCTTTGTCAGAGTGGAATCTCATATATTTTCTCCAAGCTTTACAATTCTAGATGAGAAACCAAATACTCTCAAGATGCACAAAGATGCAGGTGTAAATTTTAAAGTCTTTTCCACATGTATCACACCCAACTCTAGGAAGAAAAAACTGTTACCTTGTTGCAAACATTGCTCTCAGGGATGAGAAAGTTGCAGCATCTTCTTTCAAAGCCTTCAGTTCATTTCTAAGCTTCGTCATGGTTTCAGTCACCATTGCTTTTTCATTTTCATATTTGTTCTTGAGATTAGCTAGCGCCACCTCAGCTGTCTGAAGCAGAAAATCACACTGCTTATGATTTTCATTTTCATATCAGGAAAATCTATCATACAGATTTCTTCATGCTGGGTCTATTATGTTCTTTCATAAATGGAAAGTGAAATTGATTTGGTTAAATTTTATATGAACATGTGCATACTTTGGATACAGGGAAGTTTTTCTTTAATGTCAAAATGTGTTGTGAATCTATAACGTGGCTAAATTGCCCTAGAAGCCAGCTGTAAGCCAGAGTCAGTATTAGGAGCTAAAGGAATGATAGTAGTTCAGTAAGTATTTAATGCAGGTTGTTGAAAGTGTGGGACTTTAAGACAAGGAGGAAGCCAAAATGAAACTTTATCCAAGAAGAGTTTCATTAACAAGCTAGTAAAGAAGTACAGCTTCAAATTGGAAAATGTTAGAACTCAAATACTGCTGTGTCACCTGTGCTCTGTGGGCTTGAAACATAGAACAAAGACTTAGACCATTGTTATTTGTAACATGAGTATATAATAAACTACAAATCCATGTTATTATACGTTTAAGGAAAAGAAGTGACAAAGAACTAATTATTTTTTAAGTCTTCACATACAATTTGTTCAGAACAATGGATTATAGTCTAATTTAATTCTTTAAAATCTCCATAAAAGCAGAGATTCCCAAATGTTGAATGAGCTAAAATATTTGTTTGAATTTGGGATTTGGGTATGTGTGAAGTTATTGCAATTAATAGTGTTTCAAATAAAGAGCTAGCCTGGCACATAGCAAGAAGGAAAAAACACATTGACTGAACCAATGCATAAAATCTACATATATTTAGGGACTGCGTATTTGATGCATAGCACATGGTATGCATATTGAAGCCAAACTAGAAACACATTATTTTTACAAACTGTAAACTACAGCTTTTCAGAGTGTGTAAAAATACCCAATACTAATGAAAAAGTCGATTGCTAGTAAAGAAATCAATTACTAACAGGATTTCCCAGGAAGACAACCCTGGTTTTTAACATTTATTTTTTTGCTTGAAAGGGACAACTTCAAATTTCATATGCAAAGTGCCAACTTCTATAGAGATAATTTTTTTTATTAAACCACTGTTGAGATGGGGTAGTTTGTTAATATTTTGATTCCAAAGTGGCTTTTGATTGAATTTAAGTTCAGATTAAAATGCGAAGTTACTCATAAAATACTTCTGTATGTTCTGCAGTGTTAATACTTGGTAGAATCTTCAGAAATATTATAGATTCAGAAAGTTATCCAGAATGCAGAAATTGACCTGGGAAAAAATGGCAGTTGTTTAGTTTTTAAATAGTTTAGGTACATATTCATCTAAAACAGATAACTAAGTTTAAATTGTGAAGTGCAGATGTAACAACTTTGTAAGCACATAGAGTCTCAAGGTCAGTATCCAAGGGGAGGGTAGAGAAGGATAACAGAAGAGTTAGATCTGGAACAGAAATACAAACTCATTTACTGTTTGTGAGAAATGGACAAAAAGACTCAGCTTTGTTTGCCCACACAATGTGTGAAGCTTTTCCAAAATTAAGTAATTTTATGTATCTATAACTCATTAGTAGATTTGCTGGTGTCTGCATTCACCACATTTTCCACACACTCCAAAGTTGACTTTCTAAATAAAAAAAATCTTATTTCTAGCCATAGGGAACTTCACGAGCATTCCCTAAACATATCATCATATTTTGTCACTCCTGTGCTCCTGTGCCTCTCTGCCTACTGTTCTTTTTTTTTTTTTTTTTTTTTTTTTTTGAGACAGAGTCTCACTCTGTTGCCCTGGGCTAGAGTGGCTTGGCATCAGCCTAACTCACAGCAACCTCAAACTCCTGGGCTCAAGAGATCCTCCTGCCTCAGCCTCCTAAGTAGCTGGGACTATAGGCATGCACCACCATGCCCGGCTAAATTTTTCTATTTTTGGTAGAAATGGGGTCCTGAAACTTCTGAGCTCAAGTGATCCCACCCCTGCGCCCCCACCAACCACCACCACTCTGCCTTGGCCTCCCAGAGTGTTAGGTTGAGCCACCATGCCTGGCCTCTACCTTCTGTTCTTTCTGCCTGAAATTATCTCCTCCTCCTCTGGAAAACAACTCCTTATCCTTTAAGAACAAACCCAAGCATAATTTCTTCTGTGAAGTTTTTTTCCAACTCCTCTAGGAAACATTAGTTGCTTCTTCTGCAATGTTCCCATAACTCGAATTACAGTAAGTATCACATCAAATTTTAATTATCTGTTTGTGTTCTGACATCCCCAGGAGGCTGTGAGTTCTCTTCTGGAAAGCAGGAATCATGTATTAGTCTTTTCTGAATCTTCAGTATCTAGCACAGGTTAGTACATAAATGGTATTTTATAAATATTTACTTACTTCGTGACAAGGCACCATGCCTACAAAAAAATCCTAAAGTGTATTAAAAAATTTACAGAGAATACAGAATGCCTCTTTTAAAGCAGGGAAATTACCTTTTTCACCTTATACCACAGAAGTCTCACCTTAGTCTTAATGATAAACATTCCACAGTGTCTAAATATAGTGGATATCATCTGTTGATACTTGAAGCTATTTATGGCACAAAAGCATCTCAGCAAGAGGCCCAACATCATTAAAATGTATACCAAATGCACAGCTAGAAATGTATTTTCATTTAGTTGTTAATGAAATTAATAATGTAATTTCATTTCATTGCTGAGCCCATGTGGGCTATGATTCGAATGCAAATGGTACAGGTTGAACATCCCTAATCCAAAAATCCAAAATCTGAAATGCTCCAAAACTCAAAATTTTTGAGTGCTGACATGATGCCACAAGTGAAAAATTCCACACCTGACGGCATGTGACAAGTTGCAGTCAAAACTTTGCTTCAGGCACAAAATTATTAAAAATATTGTATAAAATTACCTTACAGCTATTGCATATAGGTATATATGAAATAAATGAATTTCACATTTAGACTTGGATCCCATCCCCATATCCATTATTGATATGTAAATATTCCAAAAAAAAAAAAAAATCCCAAATCTGAAACACTTCTGGTCCCAAGCATTTTGGATAAGGGATAGTAACCTATATCACAAACCACTGTGAAAATAAAACTTCAGCTAGGAATGCTTTGTTCTGCTCTGAATTCCTATGGCACTGTTTAGACCACTCTAAAGTGCTTGATTTGTCCTATCCTGTAAATTCTAGGCATGTGTTGAATTCCTGCTAGATTACTAGTCACTTAGTTTTGCATCCCAACTTACCACCTCCCATGAAATATATAATCTATCAATGCTTGTTCACAATTTAGTCTCTCTTGGTTGATCAACCATTCTTATTTATACCTCTGTTTCAGTTAAGCATCTTGACATTTTTACAGATCTAGGTTTCCAGGTTGTTAATATTCAACCTTCAGGAAGAAGTTGGAGAAGTTATCTGGATGGCTTGACCAAGCATGCCTAAGGATATCATGTCCTCGATAAAGGCTGTGTAAGCCTTATCTGATATGGCACTGATTATTTATGAACACTCTAAATCATCAGGTCTTTGCATTACAGCAGTAGCAAGTTCCTTTAACCTCAAATTGGAGTCAGATCTCTCACAAATTCTTCATTCACCCTAATCTTTTCTATTTCCCTAAAGTGAAGGCATAAAATAAAGTCCTATTTTGCCCTTAGGTTTATGTAAAACCTGTTTATAGTGCAAACAATATTATTGCTTATGGTACAGATGCCCATTTACATCAATGGATTTATGGGAACTAATGATGAACACTAGAAAGCTGTACTGTCGATGACATAATAATGGCGTGGTTTCCCCCAGATTAAGGCAATAGGAGAAGGTGCTCTGAATCTGAAACTAACCCTCACTTCCCAAAGGGCAAGAGCTCCAACGCTGTACTATTCACTGGCACTGTTTTCATTTGCAAGCAGGTATTTGATGCCTTATTGCTTCTCTTTATCAAGATCAACATTTATTCAGTATCCTTCTCAGTTATGTGTCTTTGACGGCTATTTTTTCAGGTAAACTAAACAGAAGTTAAAGTATTTTCTTGTCTGTATTTCACAGCATTCCCACCCAGGTGAAACTCAAGGGTGGAAAACAAATTCAGTCATCAAGGAGATCTAGGAATTAGCCAGGTAGGTTCATGTGGTACCATGCTACTTATCCCAGAAGGACAAGATCCCAGAAGGAAAAGCTCCCTATTGCTTAAGCTCTGACCCAGGTGAATTAACATCCCAACGGAACCTAAATATTTCACATATGTGGTCACTGGCAGAGTTAGACCTCATCCTCATTCTCTCTCTCTCACTCTCTGTCATTTGCTTGCTAATGTGGCTCCAAACTACAGAGTGTCCCCAAAGTCAACAAAAATAGGGAAAATGAGAAATTGTAGCTAAATGTACCTTTATTTACAAAATATTCATTACAAAATTTTACGAAAGTTTTCCTTTGTACGGAGACTTTTGGGACACCCTGTATTTAATTTGTTGGTAACAATCTGCCTGGCTTTGTTTGTATCACTCTGTTCCCCACACTGTCTTGTCCTTCATCCCTGAGTTCCTGACTTAATCATGTATCTAGTAATCTTGTTTCTCTAAGTCTGGCATGAAGGACAAGACACCTCTTTTCTATCTTGCTACACCCCTAGAAACCAACAGAGTCTTGAATATGAACCCCCAGCCCCAAAGCTGGGGTCTGGTTATTGGCTATCAGACCTCCTTCACCCTGTCTGCACCCAGACTCCCCTCTGTTTGCTCGGGCTGCCTGCAGGGTGTCTGTCTGCCTTGCTGTGTCTCCCTGGTTGCTGGAAGCTTCCCTGCCAGCCTGTTCTGCCACCCACATCTCCTGTTTCCACACTCCCCGACCACCAGCTCAGCCCCCTGCCTGAGCTGCCTTCCAAATCGGCAAATGCATCCTCTGCTACTGCTTTAACTTCCTCACCTCTGCCTCCACCTAGGTGGGTATAGCTATCCTCCTCCTTCATTCATTCACTCATTTAAAAATCATTATTACATCCTGACCTGGCACTGGGACAGTTTGTTTTATTCCACCACTGACCAAGTATCTGAACCCTCATCTTGATACCGGGTACTGAACAAAATTAAGGAATAAATTAGTTCAGAAAGCTTTGACTGGCACGCTTTCATCAGTAAAATAAGATTACCTGTTTGTTGGCCTTCAGCACCGCCCTCAATGTGGCGATCTGCTCCCGTTTGGTGCTCAGCAGGGACTTCAGCTTGAGGATCTCTTCCATTAAGGCTTCCTTGTCTTTGTCGATCATGGGGGCCAGCTCCCGTGCTGCTGCTCTTTGACGAGACAGTTGCAAGGACCGGTCCACAGCTTTCTGCAGATGCTTGATTTGGTCCCGGATTATGGCATTAAGGTTGTAGATGTTCATTGGCTCTTTGCGGATGTCACTCGTGTCCAACACTGGAGATGACGGTGGGGCAGTAATAACAGGAGAGATTGTGGGGGTCTTAGTTGGACTTGGTTCTTTGCTGGCCTCTGTGTTTTCTTTTGCAACTGGTTCAGATGAGGTCCTTGTTTCTACTGGGGAGGACACTGGGGAGGACACACCCCGCCTGGCTAATCGTGGGGACAAAAGTCCCCTGGGATCATCAGGCCCTTTCAGGCTGCCACTGCGGGTGACTCTGCTTTGCCTATAGTAGTCCAGCATGACCCTGTTGGGCGTTTCATTATTACACAGACATACATGGTGGTAAAGCTGAGCTAACTCCTCACTAAACGTCACTAACTCATCCTGGGCCGTGTTAAGGGTGTTGTGGTTTTCGTTAGCTATGCCAGTCATCTTCTGCAACTCCTTCTCCATGTGGGCCATCTTCTCCCCACTCTCCTTGGTGGTCTTCTCCAGGCTGGTCACCTGCTCGTCATACATTTGGATCTTACTCTCGTACTTGGCCTTCTCTTCGGTATAGTTTTCCACAGATTTATTATATTTCTCCTTCAAGGCCTTAATTTCAGCTTTCAAATCGATCACCTCAGTAACCGCCACCCTGTATTTGCACTCAAGGATCTCTAAGCCGTTGATGTCCACCTCGTAGTCGTGAGCCTCCTCCCCCGAGTCCCGGCCCTTCTCCCCGTCCAGCTCGGCCTTGAGCTCCTTGCTGCTCTGCAAGCCCCGCATGGCATTGACGTGTTCCGTGAGCCGGTGCACCCGCTCGTGCTGCTCTGTCAGCGCCCCCTTGGTGTGTTCCAGCTGCGTCTGTGACTCCTGGAGGTTGGCCAGGAGAATGGCCTTTTCCCGCTCTACCTGCAACGGCAAAACAAAGTCTCTGAATGACTTCGATGTGATGCCAGTGATAGCGTAATCCATTCACAGCCCGGCATGTGTACATTTAAAATCACTGCAACAGGGCCAATGTTCCCATTATTTCAAATTAAATTGGAGTGTGTTTTCTTATTTCAGCAGTTCTGGTAAGTCAATCTAAAAGTACACAGTTCTAAAAGAATTACACTGTGAGTAGTTTTGCATCCAAACTCTCTTGCATTATGCACATATACTCATGAAACTTGAATGTTATTCAAACAATCTTATTTTCATCTTTTAACGCCTTGCAGAAAACAACATGACTTTAAGAGAGAAGCATAGTACTTGGTGTTGTCTTTATTTTGAGAGCCTTAGAGTACATCTGCTCCTCAGATCATGTGGGATAAGTGACCGTCTCAACGTGCCTATGAATCGATCATCCCTTTCTTCCCAGCGCTCAACCCCACATCAGGTTTAAACCCAAGGCTTTGACTTACTAAATAATGCTGAGTACCTTAATCCTATCCTTAAACATGAGCATTTAATCCCCAAAATAAATATGCACGAAGTTTGATAGTTTTTTATATAAAAGTCAAAAAATATAGAGTTTTAGGGCTAAAAGAACAATTTACAAATCATTTCAGTTCCTTTGGTACAAAACAGAAATTTTAAAAATTAGTAATTAATTTGAATACAAATCACTTCAATTCCTTTGATATAAAATAGGAATTTTAAAAATTACTAATTAATTTGAATAATGTGACAGTTTTATTATTATTAATATATCAGTGGTGACTATTACTGTGTGATGAAAACTACTCAGGTCTCCATATAAAATACTGTCTCATTAAACATAGGTATGTAATAAATTGTAATCAGAGAATTTTTAAAAGCATTTTCTTTCCCTCCATATGGGTAACTTATATTATGAATTAGGAGTTTTAACATGTTTATAATATAAATATGTTTTTCTATAAGCAAATAATATTGTTTATATTTTCATTATATAAGAGGTATTATGCTGTTCATATCCTTGTGCACTTGCTTTTTCTTTTCTTCTTATATTTTTAATAAACATCATGAGCCCTGCTTTAAGGACAATGGATTGATGTTGAATGTCTTTACATCTAAAGGAAGGTATCAACTCAAACTTTCAAACTTTCTGGATCATACATTAAATCCTTTCAAACTCTTCTAAATTCCTAGAAGGCAAGTAAAATTATTATAATTAGAATATGGCTAATATTTTTAAATTAGCATATTACTTTTGGATATATGTATATAAATATAAATTTATAATACAGTAGAGTAGTATTTTTATGATCCTTTGTGCAGCTTGATGTCCTTCATTTAACTTGACAATCCTTATTTGTCAAGGTTCTAATATGCATAGTTAAAACACCAGTCCCCTGAAAACATGGTTCAAATTTCAGTTACCAGATATATTAACTGTGAGCAATGCAGGAAGTACAATCTTTGCTGCTAGCTCTTCCATCTATAAAGTCACCACATAACATCGTGACATCACTTACTCAAAGTCTGCAGTGACTGGTCACTCTGTATCTGTTATTCAGTTGACTCACAGACAGCCAAGTATGTAGTTGTGTTGTCTTCCTGTCTCCTAGCAATAAACCCATGTGACATTTCACAAAAATGAATTAAAACAAAAAAAGAAAGTGCAGCAAAGAAGCAAAGATTGACCAAGTTAGAGAGAGATTTGAACCAAACGTAAATGAAGTTATGAAAGAAATAGCTGAACATGGGAATGCTGACACTGATGCTGTTTGAGGGACTTTAGATATGCAGCCAAAGGAACCTAGTGGAGGCAAATTTATCAACATAATTGGAAAAACTACAGTAGTTGTTTCAAAAAGGATAAAAATGTCCCAGAGGAAGTGATGCTGGCACATTAAAGGTACTCTCAGAGATATTTCTAGACATCGAAAGTGCAGAGGATAAAATGTTGGAAGCTGTTCCAGACTTAGAAATGAGTATCACAATTTGCCAAGGCATAAAAAAATTCCTGCTGAATGTCATAAATAATATGATGAGAGGAAGGCAAGATTAAACTACTCTTGATAAAATTTTACCAAGAAATGAGATGTAAACTCAATGTTTTTAATATTTTAAATTACAATGTACTAAGCAGTTTCACTGTTTTTCATTTCTCTCTATATTTATAACCAACAGTAAGTTTTCAATGTTTGACAAAAAACTTTAAAGATCACAAAACAATTTTAATTTTCCCCATTAAGGTTTTTTTTTTTTTTTGAGACACAGTCTCACTCTGTTGCCCTGGCTACAGTGCCGTGGCGTCAGCCTAGCTCACAGCAACCTCAAACTCCTGGGCTCAAGTGATCCTTCTGCCTCAGCCTCCTGAGTAGCTGGGACTACAGGCTTGCGCCACCATGCCCAGCTAATTTTTTCTATATATTTTCAGTTGTCCGGTTAATTTCTTTCTATTTTTTAGTAGAGACGGGGTCTCGCTCTTGCTCAGGCTGGTCTTGAACTCCTGACCTTAAGCGATCCTCCCGCCTCAGCCTCCCAGAGTGCTAGGATTACAGGCGTGAGCCACTGCGCCTGGCCCCCATTAAGTTTTTTTGCATAGTTTTATCTTGCATGATCATTTTTACTGCCCTGTACTGCTGTGTAAACCAAGGACTGCCAGTATAGTATGATCACACATATTAGAAATAAAAATATAGTTTTGTTATTTCAAATTATTATTTAGAGGCTTTTAAGTTGTGGCTTTGATTTTATGACATAGTGCTTGCCCGTATCTATGACAGGAACATAATCCACAAATTACATATTATGGCTGCAGAGACCAAAATATTCCCAAAGAATAGTTATTGAAAGTAAAGAACTAAGGCTGTGGCATCAGAGAACTCTGGGGTCAAATTTTGAGACCAGCATTTACTTAGCTATGTGATACTGAGCAAGCTTCAGTCTAGTAATCTATAAAAGGAACGTCATAATACCTGCCTCGTGGGAACATTTTGATAATTAAGTGAGACAGTGAACTTAATGCTGAAGGTATTATAATGTTAGCTATTGTTAACAAGTGCTTAGCTGTGGCTCAATTCCCATGACCAAAATGCTTCTACATGGCAAACATATCTGGTTTTCACAAATTTGTATCTGCGTGTGTAAAAGCAACACTTTTTATTTCAGAGTGAGGCTGTATTTAAATACAAATTCTCTTAACTGAGTTTCATCAGTTTATAACAGATTGTATCTCCCTAGGTGAAGATGAATTTACTTACCCAGACTATTGGACAATAATTCTCAGTGAAAAACCTAGGGAATTATGTAATATAGTATTTGATGAATATCCAAGTTATTTGAATCTTTCATAAAGGAGATGGAAAATCTCCTAGATAGTCTAATATTGGCATTATATTCAATCTCATGAAAATGGATTATTTCAGAAGTCTTTTTTTCTTTTTCCCTAGAAAATTAAGTGTCTAAACATTATTTAATCAGTAGACATGATTACAGATACAGCTGTTTCCAAAAAGCCCTTCAACAGGAAAAGCCTTTGGATAAAGTAAAAATTGGATCAGGGAAAAATGCACTGAATGTGTCTCAAGCTTGTTTTAGAGGCAAAAGTGTTATGATGAATGAGGCAAGGCCTTTCGAACAGTATTCAATCTGCACTCTGCCAATTCAGACTGAACATAAACATTTTCTAAGCCTAAAAAGATAAATCTATAGTTTCTCTATGACAGCATCTCCAGAAAACATCAAATGGAACACTGTCTTTTTCATGTGTGTAACCTCCATATTATGGTACTGCTTTCCATACTCAATACATTTCTGGTGAAATCAAATTGAACAGGGAATCACATCCAAATTATATATACACACACATAGGTATATATAATATACATATGTGAATATATTTTTCTCCTAGACAACTAAGTTTGGTCAGACAAAAAATTACTAAATTACATACAATTGTATAAAGCTCTAACATTATATTTTCACTCAGCTATTAAGGCTTATAGTACCTTAAGTTGTCTTTGGATTTCAAAGAGCAGGTGCTAACTGTTTAAGATTCATTATACTTTGAACAAATAAGTACACAGCACTTTAAAGCTTTAAATGACTATAGATTTTAAGTGTTACTATCTTAATACTCCATTTATAAAGAATTTATCCAGGAGAAACATGATGAGTTAATTATAATCTTCTATAGTGACTAATAATTGTTGCCTTATTTCTCTTCCTATAATCTTTACTTTCTATCTGGAACTGGGAATTTGGTTTTTTCACAGTAGGGCTGGTTGTTTTGCCAGAAAATTTTAATGTGGTATTTGTAAATTGTTTAGTCCAATCATTTTTAACTTCACTGACTGTTTACCTTTTAAATAAACATATTTACATATATTGAGGATTGATAGATTCCTTTGTGAAGGAATAAAAGATCATGAGAATTAGCACATTTATATTAGGACTTCTAAAGGAAAATGAATCAAAGCTGTTTTATAAGCTGTCAATGTTCATAGTCTTCTTTTTAACATTGTAAAAGGATGAACTTTAGTATATATAAATTATATCTCAGGAAAGCTATTTTTTACCTGACAAATAATAATTGTATATATTTATGGGATACAATGTGATGTTATAATATATGTTTACATTGTAAGATGATTAAATCAGGCTAATTAACATATCTGTCACCTCACATACTTAACCTTTCCCTTTGTGATGAGACATTTAAAATCCACTCTTTTAGGTTGGGTGCAGTGGCTCACTCCTGTAATCCTAGCACTCTGGGAGGCCGAGGCAGGAGGATCGCTTGAGCTCAGGAGTTCGAGACCGGCCTGAGCAAGAGTGAGACCAGCCTGAGCAAGAGTGAGACCCCGTCTTCACTAAAAAATAGAAAAATTAGCCAGGTGCAGTGGCACATGCCTGTAATCCCAGCTACTTGGGAGGCTGAGTCAGGAATGAGCCCAGGAGTTTGAGGTTGCAGTGAGTTATGATGACACCACTGCACTGTACCCAGGGTGACAGAGGGAGACTTTGTCTCAAATAAATAAATAAATAAATAAAAATAAGATCCACTTTTAGCAATTTTGAAATATGCAATACATTGTTATTGTTAATAACTATAGTCACCATGCTATGCAACAGATCACTAAAGTTTATTCCTCCTAACTGAAACTTTGTACCCTTTGCCTAACCCCTCCACTTACTCAGCCTTTCCCCAGCCTCTGCTAACCACCATTCTACTCTCTACTTCTATGAGTCTGATTTTTTTAGATTCCACACATAAGTGAGATCCTGTGGTATTTGTCATTCTGTGCCTGGCTTATTTCACTAAACATAATCTCCTCTAGGTTCATTCATATTGTGGCAAAGGACAGGCTTTCCTTCTTTTTTTAAGGCTGAATAATATTCCTTTGTGTATACATGCCACATGTTCTTTAACCATTCATTTGTTGATGGACACTTAGGTTGCTTTCATATCTTGGCAATTGTGAATAATGCTGTAATGAATATAGGCGTGCAGATACCTCTTCCATATACTGATTTTAATGCCTTTGAATATATACCCATAAGTGAGATTGCTGGATCATATGGTAATTCTCTTTTTAGTTTTTTGAGGAATTTCCATACAGTCTTTATTCTATTCATTTGACTCACACTTTGACACTTAAATGATAGGTGTGATTCTTGTGACAGTATACATAGTATCAATACAAATAGGGCTCATAAATAATTTAGTCTTCCCTGTTTGAAGTGAAGCAACTCTGGCAATGCATATCTGTGTCCCGACAAAAAAGAACTCCACGAAAAAATCAAGAACGAAGAAACTCTGGGGGAGGGGATCCATCAGCTGTGGTGAAAAGAACCTTCTCTCTCTTGCACACTCACATACACAGCAGTCAGTCAGCTGGACAAAACTCAAAAACATAAAGGGAGAGGGACCCTTCCCAACTCATTCTATGAGACCAGTATTACTCTGATACCAAAACCAGACAAGCATATTGTAAGAAAACAACAGGCCGGGCGCGGTGGCTCACGCCTGTAATCCTAGCACTTGGGAGGCCGAGGCGGGTGGCTTGTTTGAGCTCAGGAGTTCGAGACCAGCCTGAGCAAGAGCGAGACCCGGTTTCTACTAAAAATAGAAAGAAATTATATGGACAGCTAAAAATATATACAGAAAAATTAGCCGGGCATGGTGGCGCATGCCTGTAGTCCCAGCTACTCGGGAGGCTGAGGCAGAAGGATCGCTTGAGCCCAGGAGTTTGAGGTTGCTGTGAACTAGGCTGATGCCACGGCACTCTAGCCCGGGCAACAGAGTGAGACTCTGTCTCAAAAAAAAAAAAAAAGAAAGAAAAGAAAACAACAGACCAATATCCCTTATGAATATAGACAAAATCCTCAACAGACTAGAAAACTGAATCTAGCAACATATAAAAAGGATTAGACAACATAACCAAATGAGATTTACTGTAGAAAGGTAATAGTGATTTAACATCCAAGAATCAATAAATGTAATAAACTGTATTAATAGAATAATGGATAAAAACCACATAATTGTCTCAATATATGCAGAAAAAGCATTTGACAAGATTCAATACCCCTTCATGATTAAAAAAAAAGTCAACAATCTAAGAAGAGAAGAAAACTTTCTCACCCTGATAAAGGGCGTCTATGAAATACCCACAGATACTACACTTAATGGGGAAAGACCAGGCATTTTCCTCCTAAGATCAGGAACAAGACAAAGATGTTTGCTATTGCTACTTTTATTCGTCATCGTACTAAGGTTCTAGCCGGGGAAGTTAGGCAAGAAAATCAAATAAAAGGCACGTAGATTGGAAAGAAAAAGGTAACATTATCTTTATTTGCAGATGACATGATCTTGCATATAGAAATTCTTAGGGAATCTACTAAAAAACCAATTAGAACTAATTAAGAAGAACAATAATGTTGCAAGATACAAGATCAATATATGAACACCAATTGTATTTCTGCATACTAGCGATGAACAACTGAAAATGAAATTGATAGGACAATTGCTTTTATAGCACTATAAAAAAATAAGATACTTAGGAACAAATTTAACAAAAGAAGTGCAAAATGTATCAGATGCTCCTCAATTTATGATGGAGTTACATTCCAGTATACCCATCATAAGTTGAAAATATAAGTAAAAAATGTATTTAATACACCTAACCTACCAAACATTATAGCCTAGCCTAGCCCACCTTAAACGTGCTCAGAACACTTATATTAGCCTATATTTGGGTAAAATCATCTAAAATAAAGCCTATTTTATAATAAAGTATTGAATATCTTATGTAATGTATTGAATACTGTACTGAAAATGAAAAACAGAATTGTCATATGGGTTCTCAAAGTGCAGTTTCTACTGAATGCCTATTGCTTTCACACCATTGAAAAGTTGAAGAATTGTAAGTCAAACCACTGTTGGGGACCATTTAGGAGCATCTGTACTCTGAAAATTGTAAAGCATTATTGAAAGAAATTGCAGAAGACATAAATAAAAGGATGAACATTGCTGTTCTTGGATCAAAAGACTTAATGTTAAGATGGCAATACTTCCAAATTGATCTATATATTCAACACAAAGTCTATCAAAATTTCAGCTGGCTTCTTTGTACAAATTGAAAAGCTGATCATAAAGTTCATATGGAAATGTAAAGGATCCAGAATGGCCAAAACAATCTGGAAAAAAGTTCTTAAAAAAGAACAAGTGAAATTCTCTATTTCAAAAATTACTACAAAACAACAATAGTCAAAATAATGTGGTACTGGCATAAGAATAGACAGATGAATGGAATAGAATTGAAAGTTTAGAAATAAACCCATACATCTATGGCCAATTGATTTTTGACAAGGGTGCAAAGACAATTCAATGGGAGAAAGAATAGAACAGTCTTTTCAACAAATGGTGCCTGGACAACTGGATGCCCACATGCAAAACAGCAATGTTGAACTCCTACCTCACGTTGTATACAAAAATTACACTAAAATGGAAGACTTAAATGTATGATCTGAACTGTAAAACTCTTACAAGAAAATCTAGCCATGAATCTTTATCACCTTAGGTTAGGCAATGATTTCTATATGACACCCAACGCACAAGCAGCAAAAGAAAAAAAAAACAAAACAATAAATCAGACACGTCAAGATTTAAAACTTTTTAGCTGGGTCCAGTGGCATGCATCTGTAGTCCTAGCTACTTGGGAAGGTGAGGTGAGAGGATTGCTTGAGCCCATTGAGCCCAGGAGATCAAGGCTGTGGTGTGCCACGATCATAGCTGTGAATAGCCACTGCACACCAGCCTGGGCAACATAGTGAGACACCATCTCTAAAACAAACAAACAAACAAACAACAAAAAACACTTTTGTACATCAAAGGACACCATCAAGGAAGTGAAAGGACAACCCACTGAGTGGGAGAAAATATTTGCAAATCATATATCTGATAAGCGATTTATATCTGAATAAAGAACTCTTACAACTCAGAAATAAAAAGACAACTGAAACAAAAAAATGGACAAAGGATCTGAATAACATGTTCCCAAAGAAGACATACAAATGGTTAATAAGTACACGGAAAGATGCTCAACATCATTACCCAGCAAAGAAATGCAAATAAAAACCGTAACAATTATAGGATCACTGTGTTTTTCTAGGAAAAAACAAACAAACAAACAAAAACAAAAAACTATAACAAGATACTCCTTTATACCCACTAGAATGGCTATGCTCAAGAAGGCAGATAATAAGTATTGGTGAGGATGTGGAGAAATCAGAACCCTCATACATTGCTGGGGGGGATATAAAATGGTGTAGCCACTTTGGAAAACAATTTTCCAAAACTAGCAATTCCTCAGAAGGTGAAACATAAAGTCACCATATGACCCAGCAATTCTACCTTTAGAATTCCACCCAAGAGAATTAAACCATATGCGCACACAAAGACTTATATACAAATGTTCATAGCGGCATTATCCATAATAGCTAAAAACTGTAAACCACTCAAATGTCTATCAACTAATAAACGGTTAAACAAAATGTAGTATATCTATACCATGGACTATTTGGCAATAAAAAGGAATGAAGTACTAATACGTTACAACATGGATGAATCTTGAAAATGTTATGCTAAGTGAAAGAAGTCAGTCACAAAAGACCATATATGGTATAATTCCATTTATATGAAATGTCTCTAATACAGAAATCTAAAAAGACAGAAAGTAGATTAGTGGTTGTCTAGGACTGGAGGTTCAGGGAAAATGGGGAGCGGCTGCTAATAGATACATGGTTTCTTTTTGCTGCTATGAAAATGTTCTAAAATTGGCTCTGGTGATGGTTGCCCAAGTCTATGAATATACTAAAAACAACTTTAAAAAGGTGAATTGTATGGCATGTGAATTATATTTCCATAAAGGTGTTCTAAAAAAGACCATTTAGACTCTTTTCCTGATTGTGGTTATAATTCTATTTTTATGTTTACTAATATACAGTAGAAAAAGTAAGGCTTCTGAGAAATGTGTTTGCCTATAAAGTTTATAAAGGACTTTGTACTAGGAAATTGTCACTTTAAATTTTAAAACAACTGACCGATCTTGATTTAATTAATTTCATCCAATAAATATTTTGTGAGTCTTTAAGCAGAGATGATATTTGACTTTTTGAACTTTCTCCATGTTGCAACTCCACTTACTAGATTTTTGTGGGGTTTTTTTGTTGTTGTTGTTGTTGCTGTTGTTGTTATTTTTGAGATAGAGTCTTGCTCTGTCGCCCTGGGTAGAGTACAGTAGTGTCATCATAGCTCACTGCAACCTCAAATTCCTGGCTCAAGCAATCCTCCTGCCTCAGCCTCCCGAGTAGCTGGGACTATAGGTGCATGCCACCATGCCTGGCTAATTTTTCTATTTTTAGTAGAGATAGGGTCTGGATCTTGCACAGGCTGGTCTTAAACTCCTGTGCTCAAGTGATCCTCCCACCTTGACCTCCCAGAGTGCTAGGATTGCAGGCATGAGCCACCACGCCTGGGAGACTTACTAGATTTTTTATCTTGAGCAAATGATGTAACAGTTGTGCTTTAGTTTCTGTTTATAATCTGAGGATAACAATACTATCTACCCCATACAGTTGTTATATAAGCACCAGCCAATTAAGTAAATATATATAAACCGTTTTGAACTCTTATGGGACATAGAGCAAATTGCCATCACCACTTAGCATCAATCATTATAGGAAAAATTAAAATCGCCTTTACTAGAGTGGATCCAAACATAATATGAATCTATTTCTTCCACATCCATGAGGAGAGCACAAAATATGTTAATTTCAGTTTTTACAGAAACATTACTGTTTTCTCATACTACACATGCAATTATTAATGTATTAATATATCCAGTGTGATACTGAAAAAAAAATCCAAAGTGTTTTCTCCTGCTTAGTTTGACTTTATGCAGATGTAAAGTTAAACAGAGAATATTTATCAAAGGCAGAAATTCAGCACAAGCACAAAGGATTCCTTTAAGTGGATTAAGTAATTGAGTTAGTTTTTCCAGACAGGATCTACTTATTTTCATTCTAATAAAACTAATTAAGGTACTTGACAGTCACTGGAAAATGTCAATTATAATCTGTTTGAAATAATGAGGTCTTGAGGGCCCCAAAAACTCAAAATAATTTATCCAATAGTACCCTGAAAAATTTCTCTTAGTGAATAAAGGATGACACTAATTGAGCTGTTCACCATCAAGGACTATTGTCAAGTTTATAGGGACCCTTAGGTTAATAAAATGTTTTCTTACTGCACTTTTTGGCCATAGGCTTCTGTGTTATGTGAAAGTTAGCATAATTAGGTACATTTAAAAATTTCTTGTAATTTACTCCATAACCTAGAAAGACATACAGTTTAGCAGAAAATTCACTCCAATTTTCTCTGGGAAAAAAGAATTCCCTAATTTAGATACGGGCTCACCATCGCTTGCCTTTTCCCATACTTTCTATGATTTATGTTTATATAAAGTGGTAATGGGGACCTTCTTGGCACCTGAAAAACTGATGGCAGTTTCCAGAACAATAACATAAAATGTTATGACTTAACCATAGTTTCATATTTACCATCCCATTGGGTCTTCACAATAATTCTACAAAGGAGATGCAGCACTATCAACAGGGCTTCAGTGCATTAATCTGCAGGTTGTACGTGATACCACTCTAGGAGACACTAAATTGTAGTAGATATAGATTTTATATTTATTGTTACCGCTTCCCAGCAGATGGCAGTATAGTATCTTGAAGAAGCGAACCTTTTTTTTTTTCTTTTTCTTTTTTATAATTCCAACAAAGGCATGGTAGAGACTAGTGGTAGGGCTAATGTATTACCTTCCCCTTTATGAATGAGCCTCAGAGAAGTGAAGCAACTCACAACATTCCTGATAACCCAGGCAGAAGCATAAATTTTTTTTTTCTGGAACCAGGTTAAGTACATACCTATGGATGGGAAAACATAATTTATGTGCATAAATGGAGCTTTGTAAGATAAGAAAAGGCCAGCAGGGTATGGCCTAGGTATGCTGTTTTTTAAAGGAGTTCTTTAAAAAATATATATTTATTTATTGTAATTGACAATAAAATTGTATATATTTATCATGTACAACATGATGTTTTAAAATGTGCGTATGCTGTGGAAATTGAGCTAATTATGACATATGCATTGCCTCACATACTTACCACGGTTGTGGTGAGAACACCTGAAATCTACTCCTTAGTGATTTTCAAGAATACAATACATTGGGTTTTTTTTTCTTTCTTTTTAGCAGTTTCCAGCAGACTTCAAAATACACTGTTTTTAACTATAGTTACCATGTTGTACAATAGATCTCTTGCACTTATTCCTCCTAGCTAGCAAAGGGGTTCTTGATCAAAAGGAAGAAAATATTAAATGCTGTATGTTGCCTGGTTTAGGGTGTTATATCCCTGCCTATGAGCTTCTACATTGTCACAATGTCAAAAACTGTCAAGTGGGATTTGGAGGCACTCAGCATTCTCTTAGATGCAGTGTTTTGGACCCACACCAAAAGAAATCCTAAAGCATAAGGGGACTATGAGAATACAAACTGTCACATCCCAAGCATGCTGATGCCATAAGCTGAAATATACAAAACTCAGAGCTGCCCAATAGTATAGCAAGTGCTACACCTACAACAGCCACAGTATCAAAATCCAAAAAGTGTGAAATAAAGTTTTATCATAACTCACTTGGTGGCAATATTCAGACAGTTCTAAACTCCTAGGGCAGCCATACTGCACCTGAGTGATGCAAGGCCTTTTACGGTCCTCATTTTTCTCTCTTGGTGTGAATACTCACTACAGAAATGTTCATATTATTTGATCACTGGGTGCTGCATCTGACCCCACTGGGGATATCACAATATATATGGCATATGCTGCATATTACCTTTCCACATTCTGAAAATTTAATTTCAAAACACATCTGGCCCCAAGCATTTCAGATAGCTATACCTAAAGTGCATTTGATCGGCTCCTCTTCAGAATGTCCAGAACAGTGGTACTGACACACAGTATATGCTTCATAGTACATAAGGACTGTTGTTTATCAGAACTGCTGTGTTATTATCAAGCCTCATTAATATCAAAGCCAATTACAATAAATTCTAGGCAATGTATCCTGTAATATTTTTATAATTTGTTTATTTATATAAATTAAACCCAAGGGGGTGCATAGCTAAGGAAAAGCAATCAGATTATAAAGAAATAATTCATGAGAAGATATACCTTGTTACACTGCACTCAACAGTTTAAATAAAATATATTCTTAGGAAAAGCTGAAATGCTTTTTAAAAAATGCTGAATACAAGAAGACAAATAGTTACTCTGCCTAAAAACAAAATTAAAAGTTAATGTTGGTGTGAGGCTGGAAGCTGCAAAGCCCTTCCTGTGTTGAGCCTGGTTTTCACAACTAGATTTGGAGCAAACTCTGGGATATAAAGTCCTGCCTGTGGCCCTCTACTTCTTTGCAAACTGTCCACTTTAATTAAGTACTGATGAAAGATTTGAAGGTACACACATTTCTGGTATATTGAGGGAGAGTTTACCCAACAAAGTTTTTCTTGCTCTAACATTTTGCTAAATGAACATCCCTCTCCAGACCTCACACTATGAAACTTACTTTTTTTTTTTTTTTTGAGATAGTTTTTCTCTGTCGCCCAAGCTAGAGTGCAGTGGTGTCATTGTAGTTCACTGCAATCTCAAACTCCTGGGCTTAAGCAATCCTCTGCCTAAGCCTCCAGGGGCATGCTACCCCGACCCAGCTAATTTTTCTATTTTTTGTGGAGATGGTATCTCACTCTTGCTCAGGCTGGTCTCCAAACTCCTGGCCTCAAGCAATCCTCCTGCCTCGGCTTCCCAGAGTGCTAGGATTACAGGTGTGAGCCACCGTGCCTGGCCAGCCACACTATTAAACTTATTTCTGGATTCAAATTAAACATTGTAAAACCGCATTCTTTTAGCAGCCAAAAGCGCTGGGCAGATAAATTGCAGGATATATTAAATCTTGATATAGCATTAAAAATAAACCTATTGGCCGGGCACGGTGGCTCACGCCTGTAATCCTAGCACTTGGGAGGCTGAGGCGGGCGGATTGTTTGAGCTCAGGAGTTCGAGACCAGCCTGAGCAAGAGCAAGACCTCCTCTCTACTAAAAATAGAAAGAAATTATCTGGACAACTAAAAATATATATAGAAAAAATTAGCCGGGCATGGTGGCGCATGCCTGTAGTCCCAGCTACTAGGGAGGCTGAGGCAGGAGGATTGCTTAATCCCAGGAGTTTGAGGTTGCTGTGAGCTAGGCTGATGCCACGGCACTCACTCTAGCCCGGGCAACAAAGCGAGACTCTGTCTCCAAAATAAAATAAAATAAAATAAAATAAAATAAATAAACCTATTAACAAATTCAGTTCATTGGCTCTCTAGTCTCTTACTTCTTCTGCTAATTACATTTTCCAGTCATCATTTCTGTGGAGGCAGAAAATTATAAGGTCTGTTTGCTATAAAAATAAGTGTTGCCAGAGTCTTAATAGACTCCAATTATTAGCTGTGTATGAAGAATCTTGGAGGGAGAGGATTGCGATGGAAGATTAAGCCTCAAATGTAATCACTTAACAAGCCTGTTAAACCAGATTCCTGGTTCAGAAGATCTACGTGGAGCTCAACAATTTGTAATACAAATAAGCCCCCAGGTGACACTGCTGCTGTCCTCAAACAACTTTCCCCTAGGTGTGGCAGGGAGGCCAGATGCTAAACTAGAAAGCTATTTCACAATGAGGTAAGGTTAAAGGCTGGAACTCTTCACAAGGTATTTGATTTGAAGATGTTAAAAAGTTAAGGCTTAGCTTGGAATAAGAATCCTTCGGTTTCAGATTTATACCTATTCTGTAATCATATGGTATGCTGGTTAATGTGTATATAGGAAATTTATGTCTTTTAAGGCTTAAGGAATTCCTGTGAAATGTAAGCATTAATCTGGAAGCTATATATATAATTGCTTGTGATAGAAAACTGCATTTTCTGTCATTTCACTTGTGTATAAAGCTTTTGATTTCTCTTGTTAGTCAGAAACACATCAAGGTTCTGTCTTTTCTTACGCTTGACTGAAATTTAATTTGTGGCTCTAAGAAATGTGTTCCTTCAAGTGATGCAAATGAGAGATTTCTCTTCAACACCCCTTCTGTCATGTCTTCCTAAAATATCGCATTTTCAAAGTTTCTGGTTGAAGAAGCAATATTTAAAAAACTAATCTGGAATGAAAACATGAGAATCAGAAATCCCACAACATGCTACATGCAATCTACAAGAAATTCACTCTAGCAGCCCTCAACCAGGTTCTTACCTGCATAAGCTGCTGCTTCAATTTCTGTATTTCTGAAATGTTCAGCTCACTGAATAAGTCAGAGACAGGGTGCAGAGACTCTCCTTTCCTTAAGGTGGGAGTCCGATAGTCTCCGTTCAGTTTCACAAGTGGCCCATGGATATGCCCATTCATTTTATCATCATTATTTGGTTCACTCCCGTCCTCGGCAAACTTGAGTCCATCTACCGAGATGCTGATGTGGTTATCATTGAGGGTGATGTACTGGGAGAGCTCCTTCCGCAGGTTGTTCTTTTGCTCCCTTTCATTTTTTAAAGTCTCAAGGGCTTCTTCCAGTTGGTGCTCAGCGATCTCTTTCAATCGGATGGCATCTTCCAGCTGGCTGTTCAGCAGCACTGTCTCCTCCTCAAATCGCTTAATCTCATGCTTTAAGCCTTCATATTCAACCTGCATCAGACAGGATAAAGATGATTCATAAAACTGAAACTTGGATCTTACAAAACTGCCACAAAACACTCTAGTGGACCTAATCAATAAAAAAATACATAACACTAGTCTATAAAACAAATCATAAAAAGCACATAGGATACCATTAAGGTAATACAGAATGGTTTCTTTAGAAATTACATACTATATATAATTAGATATTATAATAATATAATACAAATACATATTATGTATAATTAGATACAATGATATAAATGTATATAACTATATATTTAATTTAATTCTTAGCAAAGATGAAAAAGGTGTCTATCTTATGATTTCTTTCAGAGGATCCAGTGGTCAAAAGGGGGCACTGTTTGCCTGATAAATCAGGAATATTTTTTGAAATAATTTATCAGAATACTTGCAATCTAAGAAAAGATTTTATATCACCATCACTTTATTTCATTATTAATTAGGAGGAAATTTTTATACCAAGAGATAAATTTGTTAAAAGATCATAATAAGAACATAATCTCAGTAAAATATGTTTGAGAGTAAAATGAGAAAGCAAAGTAATTTTTGTGTGCTTAAGGACAGAATCTGGAAGAACAGATACAAACTATCCAATAACAAAAGATATCTATATTGTCATCAATGTAATATTCTTTTGAATTATAACCAAATAAGAGCCTGCTCAAACAACCTCTTGGTCATGAAAGCCCACAGGTGATAGAGATCTCTCCTCTGAGCTGACATGCATTCCTTGGGACCTTTTCCATGGCACTTATCATGTGCCATCTGTATTTTTTAGAGACAGGGTCTCACTATATTGCTCAGGCTGGCCTCGAACTCCTGAGCTTAAGAGATCTTCCTGCCTCAGCCTCCCGAGTAGCTGGGACTATAGATGTGCACCACTGTACTTGGCTTCATGCCACCTTTTAATAAACATTTTATCTCCACAATTACATTGTAATCTCCTTAGAGAGAGGAAGAACTTTTTTATTCACCTAGGTGTCCCTTGTAGTGCTTCAATGTTCTTTCATGGTGTTTAAAACAGAATTCTGCTCCTCAATAAGCATTTGCTGAATAAATAACTACTGTGAATGAAAAAATAAACTAGAAGAAATAATATGAAGTCATCATGATATTAAATACTATTATAAACTATGTCCTTAGTTTCATATTTGTTTTAGTATTTATATTAGTTTGAACTTGAATTTTAAAAAAGATTTTAAAAACTGAAGAATAGGGATCGTAGACCATTATCACTTTCATATATATCTATTTCTCCCCCCACGCTCCTTCACATAATCTCAAAGCTATGCTTGTGTTGCAAAGGTTAGGGTATAGCTTCAGTTGAGATGTAGGTTTGCCTGATGTTACCAAGACCTAAAGGAAAGTGACTTAGTCAAGATGGAAGTTTGTTTCTCTCCCATGTAACAGTTTGGAGGTGGACAGTCAAGGGTCAGTAGGGAATCTCTGCTCCATGCAGTCATCCAGGAACCAGGCTCCTTTTTGCTTGTTGCACTGTCTTCTACTTTAGTCTGCATGATCTAAGGTGGCTTGCCATCTTGATCATGTTCCAAGCAGTGGAACAAAGTAGGAGCACACCTTCTCCCTTTAAGGACATTCAAATTGCCCACATCGCTTCTCCTCATGTTCCAGTGTCCCATCAATTCAGACATCTAATAATTTCAGAGCAGAAGAGATCACCAAATGGCACCCACAGACCATCTAGCCTGTAGATGTGTTTTGTTTGGCTTACAAAATGTTATAAAACTTTTTGAATTGATTGCCAATATGTAGAAATGTGATGATTTCACAAACGTTTTTAAATGTCTACCTTCTTTTTTAAAAAAAATCAGAAATTCAGGTAATACTGGGCCTACCTTCCCAGAGGACAAAAATCAACTCTAGCTGAGCAGTGACTGTTCCTTCTAGATCTACTTTTTCTTTACATCCTTATACTTCTTAATGCTAATTATAAGCTGCTTGTGGACATTTGAGTTTGCTGCTCCTGCCCTGGGTTCTCTTCAACCTTTCCTACCTAGCAAAACTAAAGAATCCAACCACTTTTCCTTTACATTTGCTGATTAAGTGCAATTCAACTGGGTTGTTAACCAAAAAGGTGTATTTTTCACTTTATCTCTGGTAGGGAAATGAAAGTTTCATTCCCTGATTATAGGATTCTCAGTTGTTAGCAAGGAAGCAAGGGAAATTGAGGATAAAGTGGGAAGGAAGAGAGGAACCCACAAAACCACCCTGAGCAGGATTTAGTGCTATGAAAGTGACCTGGGATTAAGGGAGTTTGGAAATCAGAAGGGCTTTTACCAGTTTACGGAAAGAGAAGCAAGGGTTGCTTTCAACATGGATGTGAGAAAGCTAGCCTGAAAATTGTGTGGGACAACAGAGTCTGTGTGCATGTGTCATGGTTTCTTCCAGGCCGGTTATACAATATCAAGTCATCTTCCTCCTGACCGCTTCCTTTTCTGTACCTAGACAACACAGTCTTTCCTAAGTATTTCAACCAACCCTCTGACTGCCCCAGATTATGTGACAACTTACATTTGCAGACATTAATTTAGTTTGAGTTGTAGACCTTTTATGCTGGAATCTTTGTTAAACTGATGATGATGACCTAGACCAGAGGTTGTCAACTAGTAGTACTATGTCCTCGGGACCAAATCCAACCCACCACCTATTTTTTGTAAATAAAGTTTTATTGCAACACAGGCATGCTAATTTGTTTCCATATTGTCTTTAGCTGCTTTTCACGCTATAAGAGCAGGTGGAATTGTTGCAAGAGAGACTGTGCAGCCTGCAACACCTTAAATATTTACTATCCGGCCCTTTATAGAAAAAGTTTGCTAACACCTGGGCTAGATTTGAGGACATTAATTTAGTTTGCATTGTACCTTTTTAAATTCTGCAATCTTTTTTTTTTTTTTCTTTGAGACAGAGTCTCGCTCTGTTGCCCGAGCTAGAGTGCTGTGGCATCAGCCTAGCTCACAGCAACCTCAAACTCCTGGGCTTAAGCCATTCTCCTGCCTCAGCCCCCCAAGTAGCTGGGACTACACACATGTGCCACCATGCCCGGCTAATTTTTTTTTTCTATATATATTTTTAGCTTCTCAGATCATTTCTTTCTATTTTTAGTAGAGACGGGGTCTCGCTCTTGCTCAGGCTGGTCTCAAACTCCTGACTTCAAGCGATCCTCCCACCTCGGCCTCCCAGAGTGCTAAGAAATTCTACAATCTTTATTCAATTGATGGCCTAGACTTCCCATAATACCTGATCTCTTTCTATCTTAGCAGTTTCACTCATACCACTCACTCAAACATGGTGTAAGCTCCTACTATTTTCTTTTTTTTCCCTTTGAGATAGGGTCTTGCTCCGTCACCTTAGGCAGGAGTACAGTGAGATCATAGGTCACTGCAGCCGGGAACTCCTGGGCTCAAGTGATCCTCCTGCCTTACCCTCCCAAGTAACTAGGACTACAGGCATGTGCCACTACACCCTACTAATTTTTTTTAAAATTTATTTTGTAGAGATGAGGTCTTGCTATGTTGCCCAGGCTGGTTTCAAACTCCTGGGCTCAAGGGGTCCTCCCACCTTGGCCTCTCAAAGTGCTGGGATTACAGGTATGGGCCACTGCGCCCAGCCTACCTCCTAGCTATTTCATGTTTCTCTGCCTGGAAAAAGGCTATCATCTGAAAAACTCTTATATTCATCATTTAAGACCTATGAATCTGATCCTAACTGTGAAGTCTTTGTTGACTCACGGAGGCAAACCGATCACTCCTTTCTCTGCCACTGTTGTTAGGCTGCATCATATGATTAGAGCCCCAGTCAAGGGAAGCGACCAAGAAACAGAATGAAAAGGCACTTAAAAATTGGTCTTTGATATTTTAAAGACAACATCAAAGTAGTCATCATGAGAAAAATCAGTACTTTGTTAGGATTCCTTATGGTAACTTCATAGTTTAGTAACTCTTTTGATTTTTAACTACATGAGGGTCGTGGGTAGGTACCATAATCTTTTCAGAGCTTAGGAACTCTAAAGATCTTAATCTGGCCCAATACTGCCAAACTGAACACATGGCTTTAATATTCATTTATATAAATTGCTAGGAGTTTATTACCCACCTTCCCTACTGGGACTACAAACTCTTTGAGTAGTGAACATATCTTTTGTCTTTAAAAAAGTACATGGCCTCACAGAAAGATACCCCTGAAATACTGGTTAAATGAAATAAAAATTAATTGAATACATTCCCTAGGTCTCTTATGGTATTATTACCTGACATAGAAATATATCCTTGGAGGAAATGCTCTTCATAATAGAAGTATGATTGAATTAATTTTTAACAAGGGTTTTCAACGCTTAGATAACAAAAATTGATTGTTTCAATTCCATATGTGAGATAGAGGCACATGGTGTTTATTATTTCTTCCCTCCTCTCACCATCACATCTCTAAAAATTGAAACTAATTTAATTTCCTGCCCTATGTTAAGTAGTACTGGGACCAGGCACATTTTTTCCTGCCCCTATGTTAAACAATAATGGGACCACAGCCAGGTGTGGTGGCTCACGCCTGTAATCCCAGCACTTTGGAAGGCCAAGGTGGGAGGATTGCTTGAGGTCAGGAGTTCAAGACCAGCCTGAGAAACATAGCGAACCCCATCTCTACAAAAAATAGAAAAATTAGCCAGGTGTGGTGGTGCACATGACTGCAGTCCCAGCTACTCAAGAGGCTGAGGCAGGAGGATCACTTGAGCTCAGGAGTTTGAGGTTGCAGTGAGCTATGATCATGCCACTGCCCTCATGCCCAGTCAACAAAGTGAAACCCTGTCTCCAAATAAAATGAAATAAAATAATGGCATCAGACACAAAAAAAATTTAGCTGCTTGAGGGAAATATTTGGCTCCTGGAAGATAAGACTCTGACCCAAGTAAAACAGCTTCCACAAGATTCACTTCAAGACCCTCTTTGCCCTGTCTCTCAACTCAAAGCTCTGTCATAAACTCTGTCTGTCCCAATCAGTTTCCTACCATGCAAAACCTATCTGAAAATCACCCAGCCCTGGTCCTAAAATCCTTCTCTCTAAATCTCCCTTTTTGAGATATTATGAAGGCTCTGTCAAGGTGGCTTCTCTTGGTGTGAGGTGTCTAATAAACAGCTTTGTTTGAATGATAGATTCTTCTGGTGGTCTGTTGGGGAACTGACAGTTGATGTGACTTCTCTGTATGACGGCTGCTGCTTCTTACGCTTCTTTCCAATATTTTGGTTTGAAAAGTACAAAGATGTAAAACGTGTCTATAAGGTCAGACTTGATTGTATTTTGGACACAGAACCAAATCAGCACACAGAGGGCTATACCTAAAATCTGAGTCCATTCTTTAATGCTTCCATATATCCATATATTTCATATTTATCATCACAAATAAAAACTGGTACTATGGTCAATTAAAATCTTAAATTGTAGCTGCTCTCTAAATTGAATTGCATATGTAAGAGAAAGAAAAAATGTTTTTTTCATGCTTTCAACAAGTATCTATTTAACATCTACTGTGAGCCAGACCCTATTTTAGGGTCTACATATTAAATATTAATATTAGTGGAGAGAGATGGAAAATAAATTAATAAATAGGGGTTACTTAAACAACAATTATACTGTATTTAGAAAACAATAGTTAAGAGAAAAATAAAACTTAAAGGGAAAAATCTTCTTTGAACTAAGCAATTTTACAACAGCTTTGCTGTTTTGGGAAACATCAAACCAGGCTGAAAGACCATGCAATGAGAGCGTGGGGCTTCCATACAAAGCAACACTCAGCCCTATTTTGTGATGAATGCCAATGATTGTCATCTCTTAAAAAAAAACAAACCTGTGGCATCTGGACGTAAAATATTACACTTAATACTTCATTAATTAGAAAGAGAGTTTATGATTGATGCTAACATCTCTAAATAAAGGCTAACAGTAGGAGACAGACTTAGTATTTCCTTAAGTGGAGAGACCTCTGGCATTACCATGTACCCAGTTGTCAGGAAGTAAGCCAGCATGGCCCTCTGTACAGAAAATGATTTTGAATTAATTAATTAGACAGTTAATTGGGAAAATTACTCTATGACATCTAGAAAATAAAATTAAAGAGATCTATAAATCTCTCCCCCCCCTTTTGTTAAACTTCTGAGTTAACCTTTGGATTCCATGTTTCGATTACGGTGAGAAGGGCGCTGGGAAACTCTACGTACTCAGCCAGACCGACAGTACAAATTCTCCCAGAAACGGCATCTGGGTTGATGAATATTCACGGATACCTTGGCAGTCTTTCAGGAATACCTAACACTGGCCTTCATTAACCTCCTGAGTACATCAGTGTACCACGTGCAGCCGCGGAGGACTCTCCAGGGAGGTGCCTGCCTGGTCGCCTCCCACCTGTGCAGAGCACAGTGAGAATCCCAGGAATGGGGAGGAATGGCCACTTTAAATGTTTGCACTTCAAGTAAATTTGTTTCAAGTCCTCAACGTGCTTCATCAGGCACCAAAAAAAGAACCAAAAAAAAAAAAAATTACCCTTCTTATTTTAAGAACTATTTGAGAAGCATCTTTTTAAAAATATTCTAAGTTTAAATTTCTCTCCACTGTGAGGTCATTTACCCCAGCCAAACCAAGACCTGGTGCCTCTGGAACCGCCAGCCCCCAGCACACACGGGATTCAGCGCTCCAAGGGGAAGGAACACAGCAGCATGGGGACAGCCCGGTGATGGACTGAAACTGCCCCCTGCGCTCCTTGGTAGACATCTTGTTCCCTCAACACTCCAAAATTGGGAGGAAGCAGCAATGATCAGAAATCAAATGTCAATTGTTCACTATATGGATTTTTTTTTTCTTTTCTGGATTTTTCCTTTTCTCTCTTAACCCTTCTATCTATCAAAACCAATAATATTTGGGACATAGATACCGGCTTGGGAAGGGAGTAGAAGTGGAAGCATCCCTCTGGGCTGGCTTCTGAGTTTACGGAGGACAAGAATCAGGGCCTGTGGATTCTCGTACCTGTCTAGCCTAGCACAGAGCCTGGCACGTAGTTTGCTGACCTGAACTGAGAGGGCACAATAGCATTCAGACCAGAACAGACGTTGTGGTTGAGGAAGCACCTTGAAAAGAACTTGAACATTCAATTCACTTTTGCTTAATTACTTGCTATAACTGTATTCATAAATAAATTCTTCTGAAATCAAATATTCAAGAATTATTAAATTCTTGAATATACTGGGAAATGCCACAATGCAAACCAATCAGGAAAGTTATACTGTCTAAACCTCACTACAGAAAACAATTATTTAAACGAACGAATGTAATCTTTGTAGTCAGGTTACACCTGAAAAAGAAATCAGGCATTTTCTTATTCTTAGGAGATTTTGTTCTTATTGATTTATACTTCATTATCCCTTTCCCTCTATGATTTGAAAGCAATTTACAGAAAAAATAAAGAGTAAAGGACAAGTGATTGCAGGGAAATCTTAAGCTTGTAGTATAAAAGAAGCTTATAGACGCAGGCTTCTAATGAGAAGCCGTCAGGTTACATTTATTCTGATACTTTTAACTTACTCCTGAAATAAAGTAACACATAGTTAAAGTATAAACTAAAATTCTTCTTCTTTAATAAATCTTTATTGTACACTGTACTACTCATAACTGTATTTTTCCTTCTATATTTCAGCTGAAATAGCAGGGTTGGGACATTTCAGCACATGAATATTATAGGGAGAAGATTAAGGAGTAACAATAAATTTTGACAAGTTCCTTCCTGAGAAATAAGGAGATTTAAACTTGGTGGTCAGAAGATGTGGATCCATCTGGAGTATAACTCAAAAAACTTCTTAAACCTTACCTGGTTCTGCTTCAGTGTGGACACTAGTTTCTGCAACGTGATATTTTCTTCTTCTAGTTCAGTATAGTCCTGAAGGAGTCGGGCTTCCCGGAATTTATATTCTCGGATTTCATCCTTCATCCGTATTCTCTGTAGCTCCACCATCTCATTGTTCTGAAACAACAGAATAGACAATCAATACAAAGCTTCCTTATGCTAGATTTTATGAGGTATAAAGTCCTGGTAATTAAAAATAATAAAAACACCTCATGAGTGTAAATTGCTATTGCCTTTTGTTGAATGGCAATTCAGCGATATATGTCAAAAATTTAAAAGTGCATACACAGGACATAGCAATTTGACACCTAAAAATCATTCTTAAATATATTTTCATATAAGCAAATAAAAAGAGAAATGAATCCACAAATACACAAATAGTTGGAAATAGTCTAAGCATTTGCTATTTGGAGAATGATAAATTATCATGCATCCATTGAACAGAGCATTATAAAATTAAAAAGAATGAGAAAAAAAGAATGAGGAGGCAGTTTAATGAACTAAAATGGAAATATAGCCACAATATATTATTACATGTAAAAAGCAAGTTACAGATTAGTATGCATATTAGGATCCCATTTGTGTTAAAAATACATGGGCACATGCACACTTTTGCATCATGAAAATATCTGTAAGAATACCCAAAAAACTGTCGATAGTGGTTATTTGTAATGTGTTAGGCTAGTAAAGCCACAGGGATAAGGAGAGAAGCCTGTTAGTTTGATTTTATATCCTTCTGGATCACTTCATTTTTTTTTAATAACAAACATGTATTACTGGGTCTTATGTGCAAAGGTATAAAATATAAATAAAGCAATTATTAAATATATAAAATATTTAACTTTTTCCATCAATGTGTGTGAAAAGTATAAACTATGTTTTACTTCAAAATATATAATGACCTGTATTATAAGAGATATATATATTCATACATGTTATATATTCATAGTCACAGGATGAAGGGACACAAAAGTTTTCTTTTAATTTAGGATTCATTAAATTAGTTTCCTATTCAAACAAAGAGAAATGTGGGGAAAGAATACTATAGGAACCAAAGACTACGTTTTCTTATGTAATACCTGGATATCCATATGGGAAAGAAAATGAATCATGACTGCATTTGGCCTTCAGGCTAAAATTTGCAGAGCCTTGATATAGGAGTATGTAGGATTGACAATGAATAAAGTACTTGCAACATGGATGAATCCCATTAATATAATGTTGACTGAAATAAGCCAGGTGCAAAAGTCTACAAACGGTATGATTCTGTAGGAGAAGCTCAAAAACATGCTATGTGGGTTAAACTGTCTCCCCTAAAAGGTATGTTGAAGTCCTAACTCCCAGAGTCTTCACAAAGGTGAAAGTTAAAATGAGGTCATTAGGGTAGGCCCAATCCAGTATGACTGGTGTCTTTACAAAAGGGGGAAATTTGGCTACAGCGACAGGCACACACAGAAGGCAGAAAACTATGTGGAAAAAACATAGGGAAGAGATGGCCGTATGACCACAGAGGCAAAGACTGGAATGATGCATCTACAAGCCAAGGAACACCAAGGACTGCCAGCAGACACCACTAGAAAGAGCAAAGAAAAGGTCCTCCCCTAGAGCTGTCAGAGGGAGCACGGCCCTGCTGACAACTTGACTGCAGACTTGTAGCCTCCAGAACTGTAAGAAGATAAATTTCTGTTTTTAAGCCACCCAGTTTGTGATACTTTGCTATGGCAGCACTGAAAAAAAGAATACACACACAAAACTAATCTATGGTGACAGAAGCCAATGCAATATTACCTTTGCAGGAGGGGGAGTGACATGGGCAAGCCCCGGAAAATTCTTAAAGGTCTCTGTCCTAACAGAGGGACATCCCTAAGAGGATATCCAGTTTTCAGTGTATGTTCTCAACTGTCCTTCATCTTGCTTCACTGTCTACAGATTTTGACTTCACAGAATCCCCTTTGACTCTGGTTTTTATAGTCGCCTTGTCTGAACATGGAGATTTTTTTTCCTACTGACTTCATCCCTGAGCACAGCTCTCCTTGATTCTGCTTCTGCTTCTGCATATGTGAAGAGAGCAAATTATAAACACATAATCTTCCATGTGAAAATGGAAAATTCAGCTCCAAAATCATTGATTTAGTTCTAGCTAATAAAAAAGTTATTCTAAGGCAGACAATGTGGTCTCTAAATAGTGGCTATTAGCTAGGAGTCTTGGGAGGATAAGGAGTTGTTGACTCTGGTGAGGAGACAGATGTTAAAAAAATTATTCTGGCCGAGCATGGTGGCTCACACCTGTAATCCTAGCACTCTGGGAGGCCAAGGTGGGTGGATCGCTCGAGGTCAGGAGTTCGAGACCAGCCTGAGCAAGAGCAAGACCCCGTATCTACTAAAAATAGAAAGAAATTAGCTGGACAGCTAAATATATATAGAAAAAATTAGCCGGGCATGGTGGCACATGCCTGTAGTCCCAGCTACTCGGGAGGCTGAGGCAGTAGGATTGCTTGAGCCCAGGAGTTTGAGGTTGCTGTGAGCTAGGCTGACACCACGGCACTCACTCTAGCCCGGGCAACAGAGCGAGACTCTGTCTTAAAAAAAAAAAAAAAAAAAATTATTCTGACACTTGTTAAAATGGTAAGGAAGACATCACTCAAGACCATTGCAACTGGAGGGGAGACAGATGGGGCTCAAATCTGAATCTGGCAAGGGCAAGTGGGGATTTGCAGCCAAGAACCAGAGTGAGGGGGTCAAAGGATAGGAAGTTACACTAACAGGAGACATTCAGGGTAGGGGGTTCTTGCTAAACTTGCTTGACAGGGTTCTTGCTAAGGACTTAGAAATCCAAAAGATGGGGGGAATGAAGAACTTGATCAGCTATCAAGGGGTGGGGATGACTTAGCAGAAATCTTTGTGAAATCTGGGCTGGGGAGGCCAAAGCTGGGCGTGGGACAAGGTTGAAGTCTCATCCAAAACGGGGGTCAGCAGAGCGTGACTAAACTTTGGTCAAGGAGAGAGTCTTTGTCACACCACAGACACTGATGAACTGCAGTCTGATGAGGAGGAGAGCTAAGAAAGTTTGCAAGACATTTGACTTGGTGATAATATGAATATAAATCCTAACTTGGGCAGAGCCAAGGCCCTTTGGCATCAAGATTTTTATCCATCCTATATCTTGTCATCATAAAAGCTCTCTGGCTAGATAGTAAGGAGTTCCCTGGAGATGTGTAGACCAATTTAACGTAATCTCCTGTGGAATGTAATAATCAATCCTGAGCCCACACAAACTAATTGGTTGTCTTGGAAACCTGCATTTGACTTACTGTATGTGACATCATTTGTATATAAGAGGTTTGAGCTCCTTGTTAGTCAGAATGCTTCCAGACTGGCTTTTCTCGCTTTCGCTGTCATTGTAATACATTGACAAGTCTAACAGTCGTTTCTTCAACACTTTAGTAATTCACCTGTGCCTGCTCCACTAATTGACAATGGCTAACCCTCCCTTTTCAGCTTCCCTTTATGCCAGTGCTGATCTCCTAAAGGAATTCTGTCCTACTATAGGTCACAAGTTATGACAACACGTAAGTGTTCTAGAAATAGAAAAGAACCTTACCTATAGCTTCCATGATTTTCCTAAAAACTAAAAAAAAAAAGGGCTTCTGCTTCTTATCTCTCTAAAGGAGATTAGTTCAAGCAAATATGACTGGATTTATGAAACAGTAAATATTGGTATATAGTCCTGTTGAAATATGGTTTTATGGCTGGGCACGGTGGCTCATGCCTGTAATCCCAGCACTCTGGGAGGCTGAGGCAGGTGGATCGTTTGAGCTCAGGAGTTCGAGGCCTAGGAAATACCATCACCTTGCCTCAAGCAATCCTCCTGCCTCGGCCTCCCAAACTGTTGGGATTACCACCACCAGGTAAGGCACCGCATTTGGCCATTTTGTGTTATTTTAGAAAGAGGAACAAAGGTAAAACAATGCACTTTGAAATAAAATATACCTATATCTGTGATATAACTACACTTCTTATAATTCTTCTTCAATACATCGTAGAGCTATTTGGAGGCGGTAACATTACTTTATTCCCTGTTCCTTGGACAATACTTGGAGCATACATGCTCTATAAGTGTAGAATGAAAAACAGTAGAGCTTCCATAATTTAGCTGTAAAGTCAAATTACAATATTTCATTATATTTTTATTTTGCAGAAACCTGAAATCTTAATATTTTTTCTATTTTTTGGAAAATCTACCATTAACCGAGTGAGTGATATATATATATTTATTTACTTTTCCTTATTTAACACACATAGAGTTATCAGGAAGCCCAATAAATTGGATGCCTTATATAAGTTTATATAAAATTGTAAAGAAAAGTGTTAAGATACAAGAAATTCTGTAAATGAGAATATATACATTGGAAAGAATGTCATGGCCAGAAGCCTGGCTTATATACTCTGGGAATTAACCAAAAAATCTTATACAGTGAACTAGTAAATCTCAAGACTAATTTAAGACCAGAGGAAAGCTAATGAGGATCACCAACAACTCGTAAAATAACTAATGAAAACTCCTGATGCTAATTAAGGAAAAGGAAGTGCTTGGGTCTGGGAGACTGGTTAAGGTGAAAGATCCACTTCAATAAACAGACACAAGGCCCAGAGGAAGAAAACTGGTCTTATTTATTTTGCTAAAAATCCTTGCTTTTTGACTTGCCAGCAATCATATTCTATGGGCAATGTTCTGTAATTTCATAACAAATTTAAAAGATTGTGACTGCTGTTTTTGACATCACTCATCATACATTTATCTCCTACCTTTTTTTCCCTCCTGGGATAAGATGGTGCTGAGCTCTACTAAAAAACCCCATCCAGAATAATGAGTGAGAAAAATAATGCGTAAAGAAAGGGGAGGAAATGGCACAACAGGAGAATGCTTTAGAATTCCACCTCCAGAGGTGCGAGCCCCAGCTTCTCAGGGGGGAGGGGACTGACCTGAAACAGCAGGGGTAGATTCTGCTCAGTATTTGTATTGCACCTGAGTACAGCAGCATCCTTAGAGTTTTATTTTAATTAACATTAAACGGATTTCTTCGTGTAGGAATCATAAATCCCCTCCACTATTGGCAAGAAGAAAATACAAACGAGCACTTTTTAACCACACAAAGAATAATATGTAAAAAATAATAACCTTTATGTCCACATTTCCACTTCTACAGTCATGGTCGCCGTATGATTCTCAAATCCATGTCAGGGTCAACAAAACCCTATGTGACCTGCTCTGGCCTCCCTGAAAGAGCTTATCTTTCTTCACTCGCCCACTACACTCCCCTCCTTGGTCTTCTGTTGGTTCTTGAAAGACGTCAAGCTGGGTCTAGCTTTAGAGTTTTTGCACCAGCTGTTTCCTCTGCTTGGACTTCTTTCTCTTGTTCATACTGCTCTGTCTTTTTCATTAGGATCTCAACCTAACTGTCATCTCTGAAAGAAGCTTTCCAAGACCATTCCATGCGAATCAGCTACTCAGTCATACTCAACCCTATTTCAATGGTCTGAAAAGCATTTATCACTATTTGATTTGTTTGCTTATTGGCTGTGTTTCCCCCAGTAGATGTAAGAGTCATGAGAGCACTTTGTCAGCAATCGTTCACCACTGTGTCCCCAGAATCCAGGGGAGCACCCCACGAGTGGCTGTTGTATCCCACAGCTCAGTCTCATCACTTCCAGCCCAGACTGGATTGGTGGTGACTTGAAGAAAGCTGGGAAGCGTTTGTTGGGATGAACTTAGCTGGACATAGCCAAAAGACGGAGAGTACAGACATATTTCATATACTTGAGTTCAGATTCAAATAAAAAAAGGATCTCTACAAAACAGGTTTTATATAAAATTCTCCAGTGTTTAAAACCCTTATTGGTGACGTCCACTCCATGTGTATGTATACTTTATTATATCTCTGTAGAAATATGCACTAAGAAAAGGATCTTACAAACTTATCCACTGTAAGGTATATATATGACGGATATAATTGTTATCTCTCTTAAGGATGAGTACAGTGAATGAGGGACAGAGGGACACATCTGTGTGGTATCAGCCAGTAACAGGCTGATGGACACACAGGGATCATCTTCCAAAATCATAATGAGGCAAGCTCTGTGGCTCTGTCAGGCAGTAAAGTGGGCATCACAAATCTTTAGGAGAGTTACTGACAAAGAAAACAAGGTAGTGAGAGCACCATAAAATTAGCATCTTCCCAATACCATCCAGACTTAACAACTGAGCAGTAAAAAAAAAAAAAAAAAAAAAATATAGCAAGTTTGAAACGTGGCTTAAAACAAACATGTTCAGCAAGAAAAAAAAAAGAAATATAAGGAGATTTGTCATGGCTGGGAGAGAGTAATACAGGAGGAGAGAATTAGGACTCCAGCACACCATTTCCCACAGTGCGTTCTGCAGAGGCTAGTTCTAGGGAGGGTTCTAGGAGCCACTCAAAAATACGTTTGGAAACGTTAGCTTAAATAACATTACATACTTTTTTCTTTTTTTCCTTCTGGACTTCTCAGAACATTTTTTTAAAAGAAGTATTTAATTATATTTTATTTTAATTTTTCCTTCCCAGTTTGATATTCCTTTTATTTATTTATTTTTTATTTCAAAATATTAAGGGGGTACAAATGTTTTTGTTACACGGATAGCTTTTATAATGCTTTAGTAAGGGCTATAAATGTGTCTATCACCCAAACAGTATTCACTGTACCGGTGAGGTAGGTTTTTACCCCTCTTCTTCTCCCCCCCTTCTTAATTTCCAACGATTTTTACTTCTTTCTGTGCCCATGTGGGCCCCTCAATTAGCTCCAAATTATTAGAGAGTACATGCGGTATTTGTTTTTCCATTCTTGAGATATTAATACTTCACTTAGGATAATGGTCTCTCTCTCCAGTTCCATCCAAATTGCTCCAAAAGACATTAATTCATTTCTTTTTTTTCTTTTTTCTTTTTTTTTTTTTTTTTTTTTGAGACAGAGTCTCGCTCTGTTCCCTGGGCTAGAGTGAGTGCTGTGGTGTGAGCCTAGCTCACAGCAACCTCAAACTCCTGGGCTCAAGCAATCCTCCTGTCTCAGCCTCCCGAGGAGCTGGGACTACAGGCACACGCCACCATGCCCGGCTAATTTTTTCTATTTTTAGTTGTTTGGCTAATTTCTTTCTATTTTTAGTAGAGATGGGGTCTTGCTCTTGCTCAGGCTGGTCTCGAACTCCTGAGTTCAAACGATCCTCCCGCCTCGGCCTCCCAGAGTGCTAGGATTACAGGCGTGAGCCACCACGTCCGGCCTAATTCATTTCTTTTTGATGGCTGAGTAGTATTCCATGGTGCATACATATCATGTTTTGTTAATCCACTCATGAATTGAGGGGCACTTAGGTTGATTCCACATCTTTGCAATTGTGAATTGTGCTACAATAAACATTTGAGTGCAGGTGTCTTTTTGATAAAATGTCTTCTTTTCCTTTGGGTCGATATCCAGTAGTGGGATTACCGGATCAAATGGCAGGTTTACTTTAGTTCTTTGAGAAATCTCCATACTGTTTTCCACAGAGGTTTTATTTATGCTATTGTGCATTGAGATTTTTTAAGAGAAAGATATGGTATACACTGTTTTCTAAATTGATTTGACCACAAGACCTTTGCCTTTTTTAAAAAGCATTTTGAACAATCCATAGACCAAATCATTGGAGAATGTTACTCTCAGACAGTAGAAAATCATAGTATTTATATAGGGGGTGGGTAAAACACAAAGGTAGCCCAACTTAGACCCCTTCCAACTGTGGAGGGCTGAATGGGCCATCAGATTTAATTAAAGGCATAAAACTGAAAGCAAAGGAGTTGACAGCTGTGAAAAGGGGTGAGACAAGAAAATCAGGTCCTGATTAGCAATGAGTGAGTAAACAATTGAAGGAGTTCAGGACATGCCACCCCAAAGCATGCCACTTTGGCGTATTGATTATTTTGAGCTGAGGGCACCAGAGAAAGAGCAGATGTAGGAAGGGGTTCTGACCTTCCCTTTTTTACTTAAAAACACGCCATAAAATTTCCAGGAAGAGAACACCCTTATCACCAGAGACTTGGAATTGACTCTGAATAGATATGTACAAACTTATACAATTTTTATCACCCACTAGTTTTCCCCAATATATCTTTAGTCTCTTCCCCACAATTTACTGCCTGTAGCCCAAATTGCTTTGTCTTGTCAATTCTTCAAAAATGTATCATTTCTTTGTGTCAAAGATACATATAGTTTCTGCTTCTGGCCATTTCTTTGGGTCTTCATTTTCTTATGAGGACTCCCATGTACATGTAAAATTATAATAAAACTTTTATGCTTTTCTCCTGTTTATCTGTCTTAGGTTACTTTAATTCTTAGGCTTAGCCAGAGATCCTAAGAAGGTAGAGGAGAAATTTTTCCTCCCCTACGTAAGTAATAAAGCTATCATAAAACCAAAGCGCCGTAGTTTTCACTTTAAGGTATATGCAAATCTTGCTCTGATAAAAATGGCACCATGAGGGGTGAACTCTCCTAGATTGAATTTGAAGCAATACAGGCATCTGTCCCATGGGGTACCTTCCTCCATTAGAAGCCAAAGAGCAGCCCATCTCAGGACTGGTTCACATTTCAGTGCCTCCTTTCAAGCACTTATCATAAGCAAAATTTTGCCAGCAACATAAAACCTGCCCTTTTATTTTAAAGAGTTGAAATAAATGGTACAAAATAAATAATGTATGACTGGTCTTCTTACATTCTGATTTATAGTTTTTTCTTCTTATTTGTGTAAAAGGACATTAAAAGAACACAGATATTATTTTAAGCAATAAAACAGATTAAAGAATAGTGACATTACATCTTAGTTGGGTGGAACATGTATTTAACAGGAAAGCTTTTTGGGTAAGATCCTTTTTTGGTATCAACATTTATATACCTATAATTCTCTCATTTATGGTGTACAACTCAGTGGTTTTTAATATTGTCACACAGTTGTGACCATCACCATAATACATTTGAGAACATTTCCATCACCTCAAATATAAATTTCATACCTTTTAGCTAATGCCACTGCAAACCACTAATCTACTTTCCGTCTCTATAGATTTGTCTATTTTGGACATTTCATATAAATGGAATCATGTAATATGTGGTCCTTTGAAACTGTAAGATTTTAAACAGTTTAGTTAATGCTGATGTAATCTTTATTTTTTGAAGTCTATAGATAGCTTTGCTGCAGCACAAAATATACTTCACATTATGTCAGCAAAGTACTGCATTGTGCTGGCATTTATCCACATATAGCAGATCTAGTAATTATGATGCTCTGTTTCATAAGGTAGCATGATCGTTTAAAGTTCACTCAATGGGCTGAGAATTATTTTTTATTAATAAAAATGTGGCTTTGTGACCTGGGTATTGTAACCTAAGTATACTGATTTGTTTCAGAATGAGCTTTTGCAGATATAAAATCTTTCCTCTTTTCTATTATCTACTTTGAAGTCAGGAAACCATTGGTCATTTCCCAAAGTGGATTGGTTATTTCTGGCTTATTTGCTTGATTTTTCTTTTTCTTTCTCTTTTTTTAAATTTAGAGATGCAAAGCACCATAATGAGCAATGGCATGACAGTTTTCTTCTCTGATAGTATCTTCCTACAGCTATGAATATGCATGTTGCCCTGGCACCATAATTACTGCAATAAAATAATTTATTAAGTGAAAAGAGGAAAGTTTGGTAATATACCAAATAGATTTGAAATCTAGATTGTGCAATAATGGTGAAGCCTGGATTCACAAATATTCCAGAAATAGTTTGATCCCTGGCAAATATCCTTTCATCTCAGTTATAGATTATATTTAAAAAAAAATTTTTTAAGAGACAGCATCTTGCTCTGTCACCCAGACTTGAAAGCAATGGTGCAATCATAGTTCACTGCAGCTTCAAACTCCTGGGCTCAAGCCATCCTCCCACCTCACCCTCCCAAATGGCTAGGACTACAGGCATGCTTGAATAATTTTTATTTAATTTTATTTATTTTTTTGGTAGAGATGGGATTTCACTACATTGCCCAGGCTGGTCTTGAACTCCTAGATTCAAGCAATCCTCCTGCCTCAGCCTCCCAAGTAGCTGGGACTACAGGCATGCGCCACCATGCCCGGCTAATTTTTTCTATATATATTTTTAGCTGTCCATATAATTTCTTTCTATTTTTAGTAGAGACAGGGTCTTGGTCTTGCTCAGGCTGGTCTCGAACTCCTGAGCTCAAACGATCCACCTGCCTGGGCCTCCCAGAGTGCTAGGATTACAGGCGTGAGCCACCGTGCCCGGCCTACAGATAGACTTTTTTTTTTTTTTTTTTTTTGTTAG
>CM052440.1:61342263-61354828 GCA_028533085.1 Varecia variegata
CTGCCTCAGCCTCCCGAGTAGCTGGGACTACAGGCATGCGCCACCATGCCCGGCTAATTTTTTCTATATATATTTTTAGTTGGCCAGATAATTTCTTTCTATTTTTAGTAGAGACGGGGTCTCGCTCTTGCTCAGGCTGGTCTTGAACTCCTGAGCTCAAACAATCCGCCCGCCTCGGCCTCCCAGAGAGCTAGGATTATAGGCATGAGCCACCGCGCCCGGCCCAGATAGACTTTTAAAACCAAATAAAGTAGTAAAGGCAAGATGCACACAAAGAAACATTTAAACACTACACAGAAATTTAGTTTATATTTTAAATATTTGAAAAGTAAAAGCATGTATATATATATAAATTATATTCAACATTTCTCCTTCTTAGAAGGTAAAGGGAAATAGAGCCCAAGTTTTTGTGGTTTTCTCTTTCTTTTATATTAAAATAACAACTGCTTTATTGTCATTATTTGTTTTAGAATCCCTCTAAATAAACTTTTCAATCAATTACGATGCCATTGAAATGGAAAACCTTGCTTTTTAAATGTTTTAATAAAAGTTTTTTTAACAACATACATATGATTTAGACATAGGAAACAAATTTCTCAGGCATAAAAAAGGTAGCAAGACTTTGGGGAAGCTAAGGCAGAGAATCACTTGAGGTCAGGAGTTCAAGACCAGCCTGAGCAAGAGTGAGACCCCATCTCTACAAAAAAATAGAAAACATTAGCCAGGCATGATGCTATGCACCTGTAGTCCCAGCCTCTTAGAAGTCTGAGGCAGAAGCATCACTTTCGCCCAGGAGTTTGAGGTTGCAGTGAGCTGTGATGATGCCATTGCACTCTATCCCTGACAACACAGACCCTGTCTATAAAAAAAAAAAGATAGCAAGAGAACTTTAGGATTCAACCACATATATCTAATATGTAATATTGGTAGTTGGTAATTAAATATGTCATAAGTAGTTAAATAAAAATAACTTGCTGTATACATTTTACTGTAATAATGAGTAAACTGAGGCCCAGAGAGATTAAGGAAATTGGAATAGGCCATGCAACCAGGAAATGATAGAAGTAGGTTTGTGTGTTTTTTTGAGACAGAGTCTCGCTCTGTTGCCCAGGTTAGAGTGCCGTGGCATCAGCCTAGCTCACAGCAACCTCAAACTCCTGGGCTTAAGCAATCCTTCTGCCTCAGCCTCCCGAGTAGCTGGGGCTACAGGCATGTGCCGCCATGCCCAGCTAATTTTTTTCTATATATATTTTTAGCTGTCTAGATCGTTTCTTTCTATTTTTAGTAGAGACAGGGTCTTGCTCTTGCTCAGGCTGGTCTCGAACTCCTGACCTCGAGCAATCCTCCCACCTCGGCCTCCCCGAGTGCTAGGATTACAGGCGTGAGCCACCAAGCCCGGCCTAGAAGTAGGTTTTGACCCAGTTCCCCCTGACACCTAAGTCTGGGCTCCTTCCATTAAGATACGCTGACATTGTCTCCTGGCTTCAGGCAGAAAGCCAAAGAAAAACAGATAGAAAGGAAACAGAATAAAATATGCAGGGAGAAAATGAGTTTTCTGAAAATGTCAACCTTAAATGGAGATTCAGGTTATATAACTCGAATATTGAATTTATTCAAGCATGAAGTTTGAATAAAGCCACCAGAGGGGACACAGACTCCAAAAACATGGGCTCAGTGCTCTGAAGTGGAGAGGTTTGAGGGTCGTTTATATAGGCAAGGTCTGGGAAGCTTAACAGCATGTCAACATTTTCCATACAAGGTTAACACATAGTTACAGCGATTTGATTGGCTATAGGCAGTGTTTCTTTTAAGGAAGGGTATATTTAACATTCCACATTAAGGATGTAATAGTCAAGGGGTCTTTTATCTTAGTCAAGGGGTCTTTTATCTCAGGCGCCATCTGATCTGAGCCAGGAACAAGAAAATAAGGAAGGAAGCTGCTCTATAACAAAAGGTCAGTAATTAGGTCCTGCTCTGTGATACTCCAAAGTCTGCCTTCCTCAGGGTCTAACAACTTTTAGAAGCCCCAAATAAACGATCCATTTTCTTTCACAAAATCAAAGAGACGAAGTCCTCATTTTGGGGGCCTCCAAACTGGGGAGGAGGCTGGAAGCACCGTGGAAACAGAGAACTACGGGGCCATAGCCTCGAGCTCTGAGGAAAGTCTTATTTGGCTCAAAGAAAGGACACTCATTCAGGGAGAAAACGCAGTGTGTGGAGGATGAGAACACGCTTTCCCTCTTTGGAGATTCAGAATTCCACGGAGGAGCTCAAAGGCTGGCTCCCTTCCCCCAGCCCTGGGAAAGAATTTTGGAAAGCGCCAGCATCCTCTTTTGGCGCCTAATTGCCCGGGGCTCACACAGCCTGCAGCAGGGCCGTGGAGCAGAGAGCGCATGGCGGCTTCGGCTGGCCACTGGCTGCTCTCACGTCGGTCCCTGAACACCCTGCGGAACACACTTCACACGCAGGGTCTGTTTGCAGACGAGAAGAGAAGCTTTTATACTGAGCAGGGTCCAATAAGAAGGCCTTTCACAGGTACACAAAGGCCAATGATGTATTTTTCCCTGTCCTGAATTTCAATTAGCATCTTTGGCAATAAACCTGAAAATGACTAATTGAGAAAATGTCCGCATTTAGTTTGCAGATTAAGGCCAGTGAAATATTATAAGATAGATATTAAGAATCAGGCCAGGCGAGGTGGCTCACGTCTGTAATCCTAGCACTCTGGGAGGCCGAGGCGGGTGGATCGCTCAAGGTCAGGAGTTCGAGACCAGCCTGAGCAAGAGCGAGACCCCCCCCATCTCTACTAAAAATAGAAAGAGATTATATGAACAGCTAGAAAAATATATATAGAAAAAATTAGCTGGGCATGGTGGCACATGCCTGTAGTCCCAGCTACTCGGGAGGCTGAGGCAGGAGGATCGCTTGAGCCCAGGAGTTTGAGGTTGCTGTGAGCTAGGCCGACACCACGGCACTCACTCTAGCCCGGGCAACAGAGTGAGACTCTGTCTCCAAAAAAAAAAAAAGAATCAATACTAGCCAAATGGAGTCTGTGTGTGTATGGGGGAGATATTTCATAAGAGTATTCTGCTGGTGTTTCCTTTTAAAATCTTGTCATAATTTTACCTAAAAACTCCTGATAATTACCTTTTTGTTTTACCTGTTTAACATTTTAATGAGTCGAATAGTGAAATAAAATATGTTCCCACCCACCATTTAATTAATCAAAGAATGTGTGATATATCTTTAACTCTTCAGTGGTGCCTCTCTTATTCAACTGCGCCACTATCAAACTTTTATGCTTTAAGTAAAGCTCACATTCTCCAGAAACAATCAAACTGATAGACTCTTAAAACGTGAATGTAAAGTCCGTTAACGCCAGGACTGCTTTATGTAAAGAATCAGCTTTAACACAAATACAGCATCAATTATATTCAGATTTTGGTGATATATTGTATTATCTTATTGCTGTTCATATTAAAATGTTTTATTCATCATTATTTTAATCTCTTTCATTAATAAATTGAGAATATAAAACAAAATAGTGATATTTTAGATCAGTCCCAATTGTGCATTAATATATGTGGGGGGCCCAAGATATGACCAGTCTAAAACAAACCAATTTTAAGCAAACATAAAATTAAATCACGTTTTAAAAATACAAAGCCAACAATTTTAGCATATGTTCCTAATGGGTTATTGACCAGGGACTTGTGCATCAGATTGATGATGACATCAGAAAGTAATTTAAAAGTGTTATAACCCAGAGAATTTTAAATTTCATCTATAAAACTATTCAAAATACTAAAATGATTCCTTAAATATTTACCTGTCTTTCTCTGAAACATTTTTTCTATAATTCTCTTCTTTTTGGATAGAACCAAATTAGAAAGCTTTAAGTACAGACTAGTAAAAGTGATTTTTTTGCATATGGAGAATTACTACTAAATTAATTAATAGTTCCTATTTGATACTTAGGTTTGAAGAGGAATATGCTGTAAGTTCTCATAGTCTAATAAAATAATTCACATTAAAAAAAAAACCAAGACCATACTCTTAAAGCTTTACAGGACAGCATTCATATTTATATTCCCTAAAAAAATCACAGCAACATTTATTTTTAAGTTCAAAATATGATGTATTTACATGCCTATTTCCAATATTGTTTTAAATAAATATGACTTTCTAATATGCTGTTTAGTATTAATATATACTACTAAATCTGATGACATATTAACTCTGGCGAGAAGAAATAAATAATGACTGTTTAGAGCAGTGGACATTATTGGTAAGAGGGGTTCTCAAATTATGGTCCCAAAACCAGCAGCATCAACATCACATGGGAGCTTGGTAAAAATGCAAATTCTTAAGCTCCACTCCAGACCTACAAATCAGAAACTACAGCAATCTGTACTAACAAGCTCTTCTAATGCACGTTAACTTGTGACAACTCGTAGTCCAAATAAGAAAAATTCACATACAACAGCTTAAGCTTATCCAGAAAACACTTGCTCATAATAGGTTGGCTTATTATAATAGCTATTCAATGACATCAACTGTTTAGCAGTTAAAAATAAATAGGACAGACAATGGAGCAAAATAGAGAGCCTAGAAACGACTCGCTTATATTAAAACTTAATAAATGCAGAGATGTCATTACAGATTAGTAAGGAAAAGATGGGTGAGAAGAAAATATAGCAGAATATATTTATCACTTTGCAGCAGAGATTTCTTAAATAAGAAACGAAAATGGCTTACCATAGAGGAAAAGATTGATAAATTTAACTACATTAAATTTCAATACTTCTTTCTGTTCTAAACATCATTTATAATAAAGTAAATGTAAAGGCAAGCCTCTAAAAATAGACATTTCTCACACACATAATAATTACCAAAGATTTGTATTTATTTACCCAACAACTATTTATTGAGTACTTATTATCTGCCAGACACTATTATAAGCGCCAGGGATACAGGAGTGATAAAAAACAAAGCAAAACAAAAACTACGAAGATCTCTGCTTTCTTGAACTTATATGCCTACCTTAAAATAGACCTAATCAGTAAGTGAATTATGTAATTTACTTAAATTATAGGTAAATTATTAATACATACCCTGTGCGTATATATGCAGGGATCTGGGGGAGAAAGTCTAGAGGACTGGAGACAAGGCATATGGGTGGACACATGGTGGTATCAGGGCATGTGAAGATGTTAGTATTGCCCGTTAACATCTATCAGAGAGCAGCTACCATAGAAGAAACACTAAACAATGAAGTAGACAGAATGACTTAATTGACATCTGTCAGTCTCTGTCATCAGCCACTCCTGTGCTGGCACCATGGAACCACGAATGTACTGGGGGCTCCTGGCAGTGCATAATAGAATTCTAGTCCCAATGCCAGGGCTCTGGGGCAGGGCTCTAATTCCCACAGGAGGAATGGGTTTTGTACCAGTAAGTGACTGAGGTATTATTCATTAACATCATGCTTACTCTCATTTATATTTCAGCTGTCATTATCTTGGATTTGGGACCATAGGTGTTCTCAAAATACCTTTTAGATGACGTGTTTCAAGTGCTGCTGTGGCAGCTCCCATGAAGGAGCTTTTAACAGGTCATAATTAACGAGGAAAAGGATTTTTAGAATGGGGTCTATCATAGTTACAGCACTGTTACTTATAGTCACTCTACTGAGAAGAAAATCCCTTCTTATAAAGTTGACAATGGCCACATTTTAGTAAATTATGAAATTAAAAAAAATAATTTCAGGTGTGCTTCTAGGACAAGAAAATTCTCCATTAGATATACTGTACCTTTCTGAGGAAATGACTCCTGTCCCCCTCCTCCGGCCACTACTGCAGGGTTCTGTTAAAATAGATGGTTCATGCGTGACAGAGCTATAGGGCTATGACCTCAGAAGGGGAAATGATTGACTGCACAGAAAGGACCTAGGTAGGAATGGTCTGTGCTTACATGAGGAAATCTGTATATATCATCATTAAAAGTTTGAACCAGTTTGTGAAAAGCAACGAAAGCTTCTATAGTCTATGGCTATAAAAAACAGATGCACAAATAAATGAAGAGAGATGACACACTCATTCCCCACGCTGCCTAACAAGCTCTGAGATATGTGACTGGGGGCAGGTAACAGCCTGCATTCTTTATACTTTAGAATTCCATTCCCCTTTCTAATTCACTTAAGCTGGAAGTGAAGATGGAAGAGTCTGTTCTTGAATCAAACTGCTGACTGAGACTGAATATGTGACCAGCAGAACCTCTTTGAAACTGAGGAATGATGCTGTAATTCTTAACAAAGGAACCAATAGAATGAATGTAAGCCTTAGTTAATAGTTACCTTATACTTTTTTCTCCTTTAAGCAAGATACTAGCACGAGAACTTGTGCTATGTTGAAGTTCTGAACATGATGAAGTAACCAAGAAAGGACTTAACTTTTCCTGGTGAGCAATTAGAAATCTGAATAAAATATATGAAACAGCTGTTTTCAGACACGGACCAACACACTTTGCAGGACTGAGCTGTGTTAGAAGGGAAAATGAAGAGGTGAGCACTAGAACACCCCGACTCCCTGCTTGAAGGCCATGGATGAACTGCAGGTGCATGGAAGGGAAACCCAGGGAACCCAGAGGCCTCGCTGAGGTGAGGAGATGGGGTTCAGAGTTCAGGAAGCCAAGAATTCTGGAAAGGAGAGAGCCACACATAAAAGGAACTCCAGACATTTGCATAAGGATTTCCTTGAGTCCTTTCTGTGTGCAAGGCTGCACATGCCTCCTCTGTGCAAAACACTGGAATGACAAAGAAACATAGGACAAAGTCTCTGCCTTCCAGGGGTTAAAATACAGTGAAGAATTTCGGGTCGGGCACAGTGGCTCACGCCTGTAATCCTAGCACTCTGGGAGGCCGAGGCGGGAGGATCATTCAAGGTCAGGAGTTCGAGACCAGCCTGAGCAAGAGTGAGACCCCATTTCTACTAAAAAAAAATAGAAAGAAATTAGCTGGACAACTAAAAATATATATAAAAAATTAGCCGGGCATGGTGGTGCATGCCTGTAGTCCCAGCTACTGGGGAGGCTAAGACAGAAGGATTGCTTGAGCCCAGGAGTTTGAGCTTGCTGTGAGCTAGGCTGACGCCATGGCACTCTAGCCAGGGCAACAGAGTGAGACTCTGTCTCAAAAAAAAAAAAGAATTTCACACCGGGAGTAATTTCCTTTTTGTTTCTCCTCTTAATCACATGTGTTCATTGTTTAGTGTTTCCTCTTAATCACAGGTCACATTTTTAAATTTGACAATTTAAAAATTCTGTTCAATTTCTGAAAACATTTTTTACTGTAACAAACATTAGAACTTTATCAATTCTATGTGTATTTAATTTTTTATGGAGATGGTATTGTAAACACACAAACTTTCAATCATTAATTCATTTTATTAGTTCAACAAATACTCATTGAGTGTGTACAATATGCAAGAAATGGTGTAAGTGCTAGGATTATAAAAAGGATAGGATGTTACCTCAGCCTCAAAGAGTTTATAATTTAGTTGGGGAGGTGTGCTTAAAAACAAAAAACAATATTTAACATTTATTGAATCCTTACTTTCAAGTATTGTTCCAAGTTCTAAATATTTGATACATAATAATTCATTTACTCCTCACAACAGCATTATGATAGGTATTATCATAATTTTATAGAAAAATAAATTGAGATACAGAGAGATTACATAATTTGCTTAATGATTTATATTGCATGAGTAGGGGAGAGAGGATTTCAAGCCTTGCAATCTAACTGTAAAACAGCTGCTACTGAACACTAGAGTTTGGTGCTTAAAAAAATGAACTATTCATCAAGTGTTTGTTGGAGGCCTACCATGTGCAAAGCACTCTGCTAAGCATAGAGATTTAAATACATATAGGACAATCTCTAGCTTCAAGAAAATTATACCCTGCATAAGATTAACATTACAATGATTATTATGGATTAATATCTGCAAACATTCATAGTATATCACAGGACTCCTACAGGAAAAGATGCATTATGAGTCTTAAACAATCTGCTTATGTGTTAACTTCAGGAGCACTTTATTGCCAGGTGAGAACTGGCTCTATAATGTGTTGCAAATAATTATTTAGCACCCATTCTTTTATTTATTAATAATTGAAAAATGTTTTCTACTTTTCTTATTTTAAAATGTTCACCAGTCATGAAATAAAAGTCCCCCAGTGCTGTTTGGTCTCCCATTGTCCGAATTTCCTAGGGCTGCAGTATACTGCAAACTTGGTGGCTTAAACAGCAGAGTTTATCCTCTCACAGTCCTGGAGGCCAGAAGTTTGAAATTAAGGTGCTGGCAGGGTCATACTCCTTCTGAAGGCTCTAGGAGATTCTTCTTGCCTGCCTTTTCCAGCTTCTGGTGGTCCCTGGTGTCCTGTGCCTTGTGGCAGTAGAACTCCAATCTGTCTCTGTCTTCCCATGGCCTTCTTTCTTCTGTGTCAGTCTGTCTTCTCTGTTTCGGTCTCTTATAAGGACACCTGTGATTGGCTTTGGGGCCCACTCTAACCCAGGATGGACTCATCTCTAGATCCTTTCCTTAATTCTATTTGCAAAGATCCTTATTCCAAAGAAGGTCACATTCCGAGGTATCAAGGGTTAGTTGAGCTGTGCGAACTATCTTGTTGGGGCCACTATGCCATCCACCATACCCACCTTATTCTTTTTTTTTTTTTGGAGACAGAGTCTCGCTCTTTTTCCCTGGCTGGAGTGCTGTGGCATCAGCCTAGCTCACAGCAACCTGAAACTCCTGGGCTTAAGCAATCCTTCTGCCTCAGCCTCCCGAGTAGCTGGGACTACAGGCATGCGCCACCATGCCCGGCTAATTTTTTCTATATATTTTTAGTTGTCCAGATAATTTCTTTCTATTTTTTAGTAGAGACGGGGTCTCGCTCTTGCTCAGGCTGGTCTCGAACTCCTGACCTCGAGCGATCCTCCCGCCTCGGCCTCCCAGAGTGCTAGGATTACAAGCATGAGCCACCACGCCCAGCCTTGTTCTTATTTTTGGTTGTTTTGCTAATGTTAAGGGTATAGGAGGCTGAAAGGAGTGGATGGCGAGGGCATCAGGGAGGGATGAGGATGGAGAAGGAAACAGGAGGCTGAATAGGGACACAAGGAAGAAACAGAAGACACAGTTAACAGAGTAGCCAAAGAGTTCATGACTCTCTTCTTCTCAGGCTCAGATGTAGACACAAGAGATCAAGAACAGAGTAGCCAGAAAAGAAGACTTAACTAAGAAAAAGACAAGAAGCAAATGCCAAGGTAATGGAAAAGGTCTGGGGACAGTGCTCAAGGATTCTCGGTAATGAGCTGCATCGGCACTGTTATAAAGGTTTAAGGACATTTATAGGTAAAGCACATACATAGACCAGCATAAATAATTTTGTTATATAAGTGCAAGACTTAAAATGGGGTCACATTTAATGGTAACAACCCACATATTACTGGATCTTGCCCCTACCAGCTACTGCAACATCTCTAACCAAGTACAAACTCACCTCACCCCACAATCATTTCTGAGAGTCCCCATGAGTTGTCCCCCTGGGCCCACAGATAAGCCCTGTCAAGGCACTAGCCATTTCCTTCCTCTCCTGCCCTGGCCCCTCCCGTAACATCCACTTCTGGGCCGCCACTCCTCCCAGGTGGCATGAGGGGGCTTCACTCTACCTCTGATGACCCCCTTGGGCCCCTTGCTGTCATGCTCCACCAAGCCTTGCACCTGACTGTGTTGGGTACACCTGGTGCCAACACCACAGAGGTGGTAGAATTCTCCAGTATCAAATGGCACTGGTCTTCAGGACACAGAGCCTCACTGAATTCCATGAAAACACCAGCAACACTGTTCTCCTTCCTTCTTCTGTCACCTTTTCCACTGGGGTTTACAGCAATGCTGTTCGAGTCTCAGTGGCTGACGCTTTTCCTTAGTGTCTTCACATCCTCATCCGCTCTCTCTACAACTCGACTGACACATCCATTCCACACACACACAAACACCAGTGAGAACCCACAAAGCTCTGAGCAGAACACGTCGCAGTGACAAGCACTGAGCCAGCGTCACCCTCTGACAATGGATGAATTTCTGGACCAAAAGAAGAAAACAAGAAATAGGAAGGGATAAAACATAGGGAAAAAAAATGATCACTACCCACACTCTGCATCTAGGAGGACACATTTTGGATGATTTCCCCAGCACAGGGCTCGGAACATGGGGAATCCTTAAGTATTTCCTAAATGCATCAATGAAACGGAGGAATCAGTCCCGTGGAAACCAAGCACTTGGCCCTCCTTAGGCAATACAGTCCCCATTCACAGTTGTAGTCATCTGAGAACTCTCCCTCCTGTACCTACAATAGCACTCACTTACATTTGTGCTTTATTCCACAGCCCAGCCAGGAAATGAGGACCTTTTGAAATCAGTGGGGTATTTGCCTAAAAGGCTATTTTTTTATTGAAATAGGAAATCTGATAAGGGAAAAATAAGCAGGGGAAACTGCCAGGTATTCAAGCAGTTTAAGTTTTAAGACCCTGGGGCAAAACTGTAATTGCAAGGGCTTAAGTCAGTGAGGGGAAACAGATGCTGCTCACCCACACAACAAACTAAAGGGCCAAGACACAAATTCAGTCTAGGAAACTAACCAATACCAGTTAGAGGAGCGGCACACAAGTAACATGACTGAGAGCAATGTTTTCAACTTCTAAGCTGTGTCCCAGACATGGTTTGTGAAATCAATTTAGGGGGTGGATTCCAGCATTTTTTTTTAACATAATAGGATATGATAAAATAGGATAGAGTAGAACAGATAACAATAGCATACATTGCAGAGAGTAATGGTAAGCATTGTTTCATCAAAGTATTTTGCTCTGGAATGTGTATGTCTATGCATATCTATACCTGTGCATGAATGCGTACACACACATATGCATGCGAGTCCTTGGTGGCAATGTAAAATGTATTGTTCATTGTGGACTATGTAAAAAATGTTTGAAAGGTGCCACTGCAGAGAAGGCAAGCAGAAGCAGAGATAGCCATGAAGTACCAGAAAGTACGTGTCCCAACTAGAAGGGCAGTTGCCACTCAGTTCTAAATGATTCTTACTATAGCTTGTGCTTTTTAAGAGAAGCCAGAAATCTGCATCTTTGTGAAATGTCATGGTTTTTAAATGTTGGCAACTAATTCAACTAAACAAAACAGAACAAAAAAGAAGTTTAACGTATGTGTTGAAGATAGCCCATAGACACAATTTGGTTTCTCCATCTTAGAATAATATTCTTGTAAACTTACTCTGCAGAAAGAGAGGTTACTGATCACTCTCTTGTTCACAAATATCGACTGCCTCTTCCTACAAGCCCTTCCCTTTTAGAAAATTATACAATCCACTCACTAACATCAGTCTTGGACGTCTGATTTGCTTTGGCCAATGGAATGTGAGTGGAAGTGAAGTGCTTGCCACTTCTGAGCAGAAGCTGCAGGAGTCTGTGTGTGGTCCATCGCGTTGCCACCTGTCTTTTCTCTCTGCCTGGAGACTGGCAATGCCCCATATTGGGACTGCCCTTCACCCAAGCTGCCAGAATGGTGATGTGGAGGAGACCCACTGACCACTGGAAATAGACGTGGTGAGAACAAGATAAAAACCTTGTTTCAAGCTACCGAGAGTCTCAAATCATGTGTCACTGTAGGATAACTTAGCCTCAATTCACTATGTTGCTTTACATAGATATTTTGTAATCAACTTCATTAAATAGTGTTTCCAATGATCCTTTAATTAATAAATATCTGGCATTAAAGTAATAGCATATCAAATGATCAAATATTAAAAGGTCTTTCATTTCATTAATCATAAGGAAAATGCACATTAAAAGCATAGTACAATACCATTTTATACTTACTAGAGCAGCTAAAATGAACAAAAGTGAAAATACCAAGTACTGGTGAAAATGTGGAGTAACCATACTCTTATATATTGAACATGCACACTGGTGTAACCACTTTGGAAAATTGTTTGGCAGTCTCTACTAAATCTGAACAGGCATACCCTGCAGCAGTTCTACTCCTGGGCATATAACTAACAGAAATACACATATACATGCTCCAAAATACACAAACAAGTATGTTCATAATAGCTAAATATCTGAAACAATTTAAAAGTCAAATGACAATAGAATGGAAAAATAAAATGTGGTATATTCATATAATGAAATATATGTACACATACATGTATCATTAATACATATTACATATAAATATATTATATATATTAATGAGAACTAATGAACTGTGGCCACATGTAACCACTTGAATAAACTGCACAAACATAACATTCTATTGTGTAACTATTCTATAATTTATTCATTTTACTGTGGATGGATATTTGTGTTGTTTTTAGTTTTCTCTATTACAAACACTGCTGCTATGAATATTGTTGTATATGTCTTCTCACTCAAAAGTGCAAGGTTTTCTAGGGTACATATCTAGGATTGGAATGGCTAGATCTTAAGATCTATTTA